>BSBK01002482.1:0-600000 GCA_027943335.1 Chamaecyparis obtusa | reverse complement strand
GCACCATCTACTCCACCTACTGATCAAGCTGGGAAAAAGGGCAAATGAGGACAATGCTAAAGCTATGAATGCAATCCTAAGTAGCCTAACAGGATCTGTATTTATCAAAACTTATGCATCGCACATCGCTAAAGGATATGTTGGAAAATCTTCAAAAGACTTGTGAAGGAGACCACAAAGTAAAGAATTCTAAGCTCCAAACCCACATGATACAATTTGAAAGCTTAAAGATGAAGGATGAAGAAAATGTTGCTGCCTACCTTCTGCATGTGGATAAAGTTGTAAACACTATTCGTGGTCTTGGAGAAAAGATTGAGAACGAGGTTATTGTGCAAAAAAAAATTAAGATTTCTTCCCATGAGATTTGATGCAAAATTTGGGCCATCAAAAAATGAAGTATATTACGATAAGATAAAAGACAAGAAAAATCATTATAGCAAGAGGAAGAGCCTATATGCCTAAGATAATAATAGCTCATCTCAAAGTGATAAAAGCTTTTCGGAGAGAGAAGAAACTCTTTTTGTTAATGATTGTAGCGTCGATTGGATAATCGATGAATTTCAAATGTTTGAATGACCTATCAGCCTCAAACATTTGATATCTATCCTACACGATTATTATCATGGAGCATTAGTATTATTGATAATAAAGTAGAAATATATATATATATATATATATACATTAGATATATGAGATATATATGTATATATATATTATTGTATATGAGTTATTATCACATTATTAATTATGATAATATGCAAATGTTATTGATAACTAATGAGAATTAAAGAGACATGTCTCTGTAGAGACATGCCTCTTAATATCATATACATATGCATTGAGAAGGTAACTTGAAAAACACAGAAAATCTATAAGTGCAATTTCAAGTTACTGCAATGACAAACCTCCAAATTTAACATGGTATTAGAGTAAAGCCTGGGAGGAGTAATCAGGTGGGAGGAATAATCAGGCACAAAGAGACTTCTCTTATGACGTGAGTAATGGAAGGGGACCATTTCAGGTCTCATCTTTGATACTGTCGTGGGGGCCAGAAATTGATGAATATTAGTGACAAATACAACATAATGGAAGGTCTGCTACCTCTCATATACAAAGCTCGGTCGTATAGGAGTTTATCATGGGAATCAAGTGAAAGATTTGAGCATAATCCAAATCATGCTGTGCACAGGCATAATGTCTTAGATTTTGTGGGAAAGCTTAACCGGCATGCTGCACCTAATGATTGGGATTTCATCTGAAATAGATAGAATTGTGTTTTTTGAAGAGTCAGGCTTGTATGAGCAAGTTACAAATACATGTTGGCAACAGGTGTTGTACGACACAAAATATTGGATGTTGGAGAAGCTACCATTATCGGGTTGATACACCATTATCTGTTGGTCTACATGCTGAGTGGCTATCGTCTATGAGAAAAGTTATTGTCTTCGCATATGTGTGCGATAGACAAATAATAGATATTGTTGTTGTCATATGATGAAACCAAATTTGACTTCTTTATTATTAATATTGTGTTGTCTGCCTGTGTACTCCGAAGATAATTACGATTCTTTTATTTTTTAGAAGATCCGAGTAAGCTGCACAAATTATTTTCAAACCATGAGAGGAAAGATAGTATTGAATAATGTAGTGCATATATTCAAGTGATCTGGAAATAAAACAACGATACACCTATAATCAACAATAAAATACATAAAGCTATTGGGCTTGAAATATATATAGTTATCGAGCTTTACAAAAATAAAGACGAGTCAACAAAGTACCACGTAAGGTTGATATATAGAACGTCTTTCTTAATAATACCAGACTTCATAATATACAACAACGATCTTATTGATTATAGAAGTCGAGAAAACACATAGCATGCAGTGTTCAAATATTGTTGACTTTATCATAACAGAATTTATGGCGTCTGAGACTAGGTAAATAAGAGAAAAGTATAATAACCTTGGGAGTAGTATATGAAAGAATATAAGGATCTAGTGGGAGCCATTCTAAGCGAGTAGATGGTAGAAGAAACTATAAATAAGACTTTCACATACATGTAGAAAGGACTCACATCGTGAAGGATGCCATTGGATATTTGCTCCAAAATAATAAGATAAGTATTTTTTGATTATTATATCTTGAGAACTACCTTTATATACTTCTTGTAGTTAATCTCTTATTTGTATTTTCTAGGGAAGCTCTTGCAGGAAAAAGAAGATTAATATCAGATTCAAAGGGAGTCTGACACTTTAGAGGCAACATTGGATGAGTAGCTCAGAAGATTGATATTAAGAGGGAGTCTGAAAATCCATGTGTGTGACTGCATGATTGTAATGGGCCTGCCCCCTGTGTACGCCATGAGGAAGTGACGACTTTCAAATGATTATCACTTGTATCTGTAGAAGTTATTGAAAGGTGACGATCTTACCATGACTTAATCTTCTATTATGATGGATATCTTATGATGTCTAAGCAGATCATGATAGATTATATCTTGCATGGTGGATTAATTTCCTTAAACAGACCATGAAGATCTTGCATGGTGGATTAAATTCCTTAGACAAACCATGAATATAATGTTCCTATCGTAAGTATTATTGAGGATACATGTGCACATACCTTATGAACATTTTTGAGTATTTGGTAAATATCATGCGACTTGATATTCTGAGGCCATTACTCTTGATATCATGAGATGATATCTAATGGTGAATATCTTCTGATTAACGATATTCTTAAACAGTCCATTACTTGATATTACATTGAGGTAATATCTAATCATGTGTTTATCCTCCCTAGCTGAGAGGGAGTATTAATAAATTGTAGCTTCAGTCCTTATGTTATCGTGAGGTAATAGTTGTACACTGTGTTGTTTGGATAGAGATCATTCTCTCTAGCTAAGAGGGAGTGTTAATGATTGTAGCGTCGATCGGATGATTACAATCGATGAATTTCAAATGTTTGAATGACCTATCAGCCTCAAACATTTGATATCTATCCTACATGAATATTATCATGGAGCATTAGTATTATTGATAATAATGTAGAAATATATATATATATATATATATACACATTAGATATATTATGTATATATATATATATTATATATTATTATATATAAGTTATTATCACATTATTAATTATGATAATAAGCAAATGTTATTGATAACTAATGAGAGTTAAAGAGACATGTCTTTATGGAGACATGCCTATTAATATCATATACATATGCATTGAGAAGGTAGCTTGAAAAACACAGAAAATCTATAAGTGCAATTACTAGTTACTGCAATGACAAACCTCCAAATTTAACACTTTTCATGGTTGTGGAAATAAAAGAGGAAGCTCTAAGGAGCGAAGATAAAGAAAGTAAAAAGACTAAAAGCGAGGAGGATACTATAGTGGATCTCAAGGAATAATTCACCGTTGCCACTGAGAAACTCAAAAGACTCAGGGAGGAGCTAAAAGTTGAAAGATCAAATTTGAGAAGATAGTCAAAAATCCGAGAAGATAATTTGGAGTTAAAGGCTCAAGTTGAAGAAGCCAAACGCATTGAAGATGTCTTGTAAGAGCAGCTAAAAGATAAAAATTTCTTTGTGAGAAGCTCAAATCAAGAATTGTTTCCTTGAAGCAGGAGCTAGAAACAACTAAACAACATCTCAATTAAAACATAAAGTTTTGATAAGAGTTATAAAATGATAGAAGATCCTATTAACTTGCAAAGGTCAAAATTTATCAAAAGTAGTCTTGGATTTGATGGTGAAAACTCGGAAAAGAAGTTGGATAGTAAGAATGATGCGTTGTCCTTAAAAGTTCCAACAAAGAAATAAGCAAGGAGGTGAATGAAGAATAAAAGAAAAGGGAAGAAAGCTAAAAACAAGCAATTAAGGATGAGAGCAAGACTGAAGATAAAGCCTCATAGTTTCAAAGAACTAGCAAGGGCAACCTCAAATGGTCCTTCCCTAAAAGATATTACTGAGAAGTAATTGGTAAAAAATTGATTGTTGTATTAACAAATGATCAAAACGATCATTATATAGAATTTACAAATATACAAAATAGAAAGTTTCTAAAAGAAACTGAAGAAGATCGTAGAAACTATCTTATCTACCTAATTTACATAATATACAAAAGATGACCATTAAAGTAATAAATTATTATTCTAATACCCTCCCTTAATGGTCAATATGTCAACAACACCAAGCTGCCCCCTAAATTTAGCAAACTTATCTGGGCCAAGAGGCTTGGTGACAATGTTTGCAGTTTGATCTGTAGTTGGGACATACTGCAACTAAACTGACCCGTGTTCGACCAACTGTCGAATTTACAATGAATGTCCACATGTTTGGTTCTTTCATGGAAGATTGGATTCTTGGCAAGCTTGAGAATGCCCTCATTATCAAAGAACAAGGGAGTTGGACCTGCTTATGACATATGCATAACCCCAAGCATCCGATGATGCCAAACTGCCTCACAAGCTACCTTAACTGCTCCTCAATACTCTGCTTTTGTTAAGGAGAGACATACTACCTGCTACTTTTTTCTAGTCCAGATGATTGCACCAGATCTCAAATTGAACACATCCCAAGGTTGATTTCTTGTCAACAACTGAACCTGCCCAATCTGAATCTGTGAACCCACCGAGTCTAGGATCATGACTCCTAGTGTAAAAATTTTCATAATCAGAGGTGCCCTTCACATAATGTAACACACACTTCGCTGCTACCCAATGATTAGCCTTGGGGGCTGTCATGAAGCGTGAAATGTAGCTGACTGCAAAACTGAGACCAAGTCTAGTGGCAGTAAGATAGATGAGATTGCCCACTAGTTGCCTGAAAGTGGTTCCATGAACAGGAGCAGAATCAGAGTTGATTAACAACTTAAATCCTTTCTCCATAGGTGTGGAAGTAGGTTTACAATCTTGTATTCGAAACCTGTCAAACAAGTTCCTGGCATACTTAGACTGGGAAATAAAAATGCTATCTTCAGTCTGCCAAACCTCTGTTATTATCAACGGGTTACTGAGAGGGGGGGGGCTGAATCAGTAAGAGCTATATCCTACTATAATTCCAATCTTGTTTAGTACTTCTTGTAATCTAAGCAAAGTAAAAACAAACATTCATAACTGTAAAAGAAGTACGTAGATCAACACAAGATATATACGTGGAAACCCTAGGTTAGAAGGAAAAAACCACGGTGAGACAGAGCTCACAACTTCACTATTGCAGAATGAAGACGCCCTATTAGGAGCTTACAAAGCACTGGTTATGGTGCTACACGGTTAAGGGATTTTACAAAAGATCGGTTAAGATCTGAACCCTGTTAAGAGCTGCCTGGTTACAGGACTTTGAACATCAACAAAGATGTTACCCTGTTAGGGGATTTTACAACGAACCGATTAGGTCCACCCTGATAGAGGGATTTCAATTTGCTTTCACACCTTATAAAAGCAATGATCTTATGTGACACTGATTGTCTGATTAGATCATACCTGTTAATCTCTCTCGGTTTGCCTCACTGTTGAATCTTTTCTGCCTCTTTGCCTTTCACCTCTGGTGACTATGATCTCTTCGCAGATTACTCTTTACTGCTTTGTTTACTAAACAACTTTTCAACAACACTTTCCTTGCGTCCTATGACCTGTATTTATACAAGAGTTCACCATAATGATACCCTTATCTCATAGAACCGCTAGGCTGTAAACTCAACGATAAATCATGCAA
Organism: Chamaecyparis obtusa; assembly: GCA_027943335.1. NCBI lineage: Eukaryota > Viridiplantae > Streptophyta > Pinopsida > Cupressales > Cupressaceae > Chamaecyparis > Chamaecyparis obtusa. Next base: position 594,268 of record BSBK01002482.1, on the reverse strand, counting down.
GTAGCAAAAAGCTATGCGTTATGATCTGGAGTTTACCCTGCAAAACATCCGTAGAAATAAAGCTAACTCTTGTTAAAAAGCTAACTCCACTTCAGAGTAGTGGATGTCCCGTATAATTCGGTTTAACTCAAACTGCTCCGCAGAATCTGGCGCAGATCTTTAGATAGTTAGACCAGTACATCCTATACTCGGTTTAACTCTGTATGCACTCTAAGACCGGTACTATGTACTTAAATCCGTCTACCGGTGTATTCCCTGTTCTTTATCTACTGGTGCATACACTTTGTTTCTAGTCTACCGGTGTCTTCTAAGTAACGTGAGTGACCAGTGAGCATTTATCGGTGCATGGTGTTTGTGAATTTACACTAATGACAACTTAAATTGCTAACAACCTCAATACCTAAACAATAATGGAGAAGCCCCAAATTTGTCATATCAAAATCCTTGCAGAGGTCTTGTTTGATTTCGGCAATCAAATGTGTTGAACTGCCAGTAATGATCAAGGAACAAGTAAGAGAACATCATCACTAGAGTATTTGATATACAAATTACTGTCAGAAGGGCAACTTTGAAAACCATGAGCAACCAAGTATTGATCAATCTTAATGTACTAAACTCAAGGGGCCTATTTGAGTCCATAGAGTGCTTTCTTGAGTTGAAATACTTGGTGTTATTTTTTGACATAGTTGGTGTTATTTTTCGACAACCTTGAAACCAGGAGGTTGCATCATGTAGACTTCTTCTTGCAACTCACCGTTGAGGAAGACACTTTTAACACCCCATTTGATGGACTTTCCATCCAAATTGAGCTGTATTGCCTAGAAGATGATGAATTGTTCTCATTTTGCCAGAAGGAGCAAAAGTCTCCTCATAGTCAATGCCCTCCCGTTGTGTGAAACCTCGAGCAACTAATCTGGCCTTGTATTTTTTAAGGTACCATCTGCATGATACTTGAATTTATACACCCATTTGCAACTAATGGGCTTCTTTCCTTGAGGAAGATTAGAGAGAACCCAATTGTTGTTCTTCAGAAGACACTGCTATTCTGCATCCATTGCTCGTTCCCACTTTGGAATCCCTTTTGCCTCTGCAAATGTCCGAGGCTCATAAATACTATGAATGTTGGCCATGAGAGCAAAGTTAACTGTATTTTGCTGCTTGCCCTTATTTCTAGAAGGTTTACCCTCAATCAACTCATTAGGACGAAGATCACTGATGGTCTTAGTCCACTATTTAGGATACAGTGTAGATGTGCCAACATCAGGAGGAATAATTGGAGATGGAGGTGGAAGAGGATCTAGAACAAGTGGAAGATTAGCATGATCTAGAGGAAATTCAGGTAGTGCATCATCAAATACAGAATCTGCATCATCACTACCATCATGTGAACCAAGTGGAAGGCGAACACCCAAATTAGAAGCCTTGAAAGGAAGATCCTTAGAATTCAACTAGACGAGGAAAGCTGAAATGGTCCTTGTTCTATTAAAGACAACATAGTGGCTCAAGATAAGATGATCAGTGTCTACTTCAATCAGCCGGTAAGCCTTATGGTTGTTGCTGTATCCTATTAACATAAGCTTCTGACTATTGGAAACCAATTTGGAGCTCTAGGCATCTGGAATCCATACATATGCTAAAGAGCCAAAAAATTTCAGATGGTCGATCCTAGGTTTGTGACTAGTCCAGGCTTCCTCAGGAGTCTTCCCCTTAACTACATATGTGGGAGACTATTTAAGGAGGTAGACCGTAGTAAACACCGCGTGTGCCCAATATATCTTAGGAACATTTCTGTGTTCCATCATTGACCTGGCCATTTTTGTAATGACGCGATTCTGATGTTCTACAACGTTGTTTTGTTGAGGGGTGTATGGTGTGGTTAACTGACGTTTTATGCATTGTGTATCATAGAAAGTGGAGAAAGTAGTATAACAAAACTCCCCCCATTATCAGACATAAGAGATATAAGAGAACAACCATACTCTTTTTCTACTAAGGCCTTAAATTTTTGAAATACATTAAAGACATCTAATTTTTGTCTAAGAAAGTACACCCACATATTTGGACTGAAATCATCAACAAAAAGAATGAAATACCTGCACCCAATAACATGAGTATTCATTGGACCACATACATCTGTGTGGACCAACAGTAGTACCTTAGAGGCTCATGATGAGTCACCATCCTTGAACGGTGTCCTGTGCTGCTTCCCGGCTTGACAAGCTCCACAAACTCGTTGATTTTGAGTTTGAATTTTAGGTAGGCTATGTACTAAATCTTCGCTAAAAAGTTGAGCAAGATAATGAATGTTCAGGTGACCATATCGCTAATGCCAGAGACTATTGATAGAAGATGATTTTGCTGCAAAGGCATGCTCAAGAGAAACACCCGTATCTACAAGTCTGTATAGACCATGATCCTTAATGCCAACAACTACAATAGTGCATGTTCCACAATCAACAATCGAACACTTGTGTGCACTGAATACCACATTAGCTGAGGAGGATGTCACGGGATCTGACTAACAGAGAGTAGGTTTAGTTACATGCCAGGAATGTGGTATACATTGAGGAAAATGAGATTCCTCCCACCAGATTGTATCTGAACGTTGCCCTTGCCGACAACAGTACTCTTCACCTCCTCCAAATATGATTGACTCAGTAAAGGGAGAAAGTTTTGTAAACCAATTACGCCTGTGAGTGAAATGTCGAGAAGCACCAGAATCTATATACCATGCAAAAGATTTTACATGGTCTACAAGTCTTTTAGCCATGAATGCGTAAAAGGAAGACTTTTTCTGCTTTGTGTGCTCAACAACATTGGCTTTAGGCTGAGATCCTCCTTGCTTTCGTTGTTTAAAAGCCAAAAGATTGCGACAATCCTTGAGAAAATGGGCATATTTATGACAATTGTTACATTGAACCTTCTTCTTTGAACCATCCTTAGAGTGATTGGAGCCCTTTTGCTAAGAGGACTGAGATGATTGAGGTTTGCCTTTACGTTTGTGAAAGGATTTGGTTGCAAACGCTTGCTCTAAGGTGGACGAGGGGGCACTGCTACCAAACTTTTGTTTCCAACTATCTTGCTGCAAAAGTTTGGTGCACAACTTTGGGAATTTCATATCAACATTAGTTGAAGTAATGTTGAGAGTTTCTATAAAGTACTCATAAGATTTTGGTAGATTCTTTAGGGTGTTGACTACCATATCTTTTTCCTCCATTTTCCGACTGATAGCTTCGAGCTGATCTCAGATGTCCTTAATCTTTATGAGATGCTCCTATAAGGACATGCGTTCATCCATCATGATGGAGAACAATTGGTTCTTTATGAAGAACACTCGACTCTTGTCAGATGTCTCATGCAATTCCTTTAGATGCTTCAATATTTCTGATGCTGACTTGCTAGAAGGAATCTGAGGCAACTAATCATCTGTGATAGAGGGATTGAGAAGCATGACGACTTCTCGTTTTCGGTCGTTAAACTTGTCCTGGTTACTTGGACTGTGGTAGGATGAGTCTCTTTGCCCAAAACAAGATCATCTAGGTGGTGATATTTGAAGATTGTCAGTATGCGCTGCTTCTAGGTGTTATAATTTTTGCCATTGAATCTCTGATTGCTTTCCAACATTAAGTTGGTCAATAACGTCATCTTGCATGTTTCTCAATGCATGGAAAACGAAAATCAAAGAACTAGCGTTAGCACGAAATCTGAAACACAAATCCCAATGCAAGAAATAGTTACAAATGCAGGTACAGACTTCAAAAACCAATGAAGTACAATTGACACAAATTTCAAGAAAATGTTTCCGGCTGAGCTATAAAAATTTGACAAAAAGGCCTAGAAGAGAGCTCAAGAAAACAAGTAATTTGAAATCATAATATAATTCTGGTTGGTAAGGAATTCGAGCCACGAAAACCTAGACACCCACAAAATTTTGAGGACGACCTAGTTGAGGTTTTGAAAAACCCACTAAGAATTTGAAATCCGATTTTGAATTCGGCAAAAAAACAGAGTTTCGAAAGAAACCCTAGTCGTCTGTAACAAACTTCAAAAAATGGCAGAATGTTACAAAAAAATGGTGGATGATCACCAAAAGAAGGTCGAAGAGTTCAAAACACACCCAAAAAAGACTCCCGAAAAACACAAGTGTTCGTGCTTGACATGAATTGACCAAAATGACCTTTGTGTTGTAGAAATGGCCATCGTTTGTGAGCCAAAACTCATGTGGGTTGCAATGCGAGTTGGAGAGAAAAACACAGGTAGGAAAGAGCCTAAAATGGTCTGCAAACAGTGGCGCTTTTAGCCTCACCACGAGCAGGAGAGAAAGAAGCCCAAGTTGAGCCATTGGGCTTGAAAATGAAAAAAATGGCCAAAAATGGCCTTGCACGGGGATATATTTTCCTGTAAAAAACAATCGCAGAAAGTATTCACAACCCATGAAAATGAGGCAAAAGTAGTGTGAACAAAAACCCTAGACACGTTTGTATGACAGAGAGCAAAATCCCACCAAAAAATTTCAAAGATTTTAATGAGAAGATAATTTTGACTATAAAATTTTTCAAAAAATGAAATTTTGTTATGATACCATATTATTGAGAAATAATTGGTAAAAAATTGATTGTTGTATTAACAAACGATCATAACGATCATTATATAGAATTTACAAATATACAAAATAGAAAGTTTCTAAAAGAATTTGAAGAAGATTGTAGAAACGATCTTATCTACCTAATTTATATAGTATACAAAAAATGACCATTAAAGTAATGAATTAATATTCTAATAAAAGAAAGCTAGGCACTACCGAGTTCAACTATCCTTTTCAAGGCTATAGTTTTTCATGCAATCAATAGCATTAGAGTGTACAGTGCATAGAAGAAATGATTTTGGATTTTCCAAAGGGAAGTTCAACTCATTTGCTCATCTAATGGATTATAACAATTTTGGGTATGTAGATAAGTTCTACAAAAGTACTTTTATTGAACCTCCAAGACAAAATAAGAAAGAGGATGATCGTGAGAAGAAAAAGGATGAAAAGTTTTGAAAAAGGAGCAAGAGGCAAAGGAGAGATCTATGCTTATACAAGTTGCATGACATGCTCAAGATGAGGAAAATGAATGGTATGTTGATAGTGGATGCTCGACTCACATGATTGCCGACAAGAGGAAATTTCTCTCTTTGAAAAGAGTAAATGAAGGAATGGTAAAATTTGGAGACAATGCTACCACAAACGTAAAAGATGAAGGTACATTCACTTTGGACAGTGGAAGAACCAAAACAAAAGATGTCTTATATGTTGAAGGATTGAAGCATAATCTTCAAGTGTGAGTCATATGTGTGACCAAGGGAATACTTTCACCTTTCACTCCAGAAGATGTAGAATTATGAAAGATGGAAATTTAATAGGCGATGCCTATAGAACATATGGAAATCTCTACATTTTGAATGAGAACAAAAGTCAAAATCGCTATGTTACCTTGGGTTTCCGAGACTTGGGGACGCGGAGATGCAGAAACGGATTTCTAGGACAGATTTTTTTTCTTGGAGCAAGGGACGACAATGGGATGGCTATATAAAAAATAGGGAAACTTTAAAATATATAAGGAAATTTTAAATATTCATATGAAAACATGGATAAAGCATGCCTATATACATTATAGAATATCAACATATGATGTTTGTGTTAAATAATTTAAATTGAGAGTTCACATGAGAGTGGAAGTCAAACAAATTATCAAAGCTCAAACATTTTTTAAATTAATTTTATGGGCCAGTTAGGGGACGGGTTTTCGTGTTTTTGGGACATCCCCATTTCCGGGACGGGTCAAATTATGCCAGAAATGCGTCCCCAGGTAACATTGGGAAATTGCTACACGGGGAAGGAAGATGAGAGTTGGCTATGCCTTAAGAGGATGGGTCACTCAAACTTTGATAACATTGTGAAGATCAACAAAAAACAAACCGTAAGGGAGGTCCAAAAATAGAAAAACCATCAAATACAAGTTTCATACAATGTCAATATGACAAACAAACAAGGACAAGCTTCAAATTGGAGTACTCTACATCAAAGCCTTTAAAACTTATTCTCATTGATTTGTATGGCTCAACAAGGACAAAAAACTTGCAAGGTGAGAACTATTTTCATGTTGATTGATGATTATTCTAGGATGACGTGGTTAGAGTTTCCTAAAGAAAAATCTAAATCAATAGAACCTTAGTAGAGAATGAAAAATTTAATAGAGGAGAAGAATTTACCGCAAACCAGTTTGAAGGATATTGTGAAAAGGATGGGATAAGAAGACAATATTCAACTACAAGAACTCCGCAACGAAATGGAGTAGTCGAGAGAAAGAGTAGAACCATCCAAGGTATGGCAAGAGCCATGTTCCATGAATCCAAGATAGCCGATACTTTTGTTCAATCAACCATCTTCTAACAACCTGCTGATGGAAAAGGTAAACCCATCATTGAGTATGTGTTATTGGTCCCTATTCCTTTCTAAGGTGAGCAAAGGATAATGCCTATAGATCCTCATCTTTGTGTCCTTCAATAATCCTATTCTAGTTAGACCTGGGAATGTGGCTGGTGCAACAAGAAGGTACAACAAGTAGGATGTCATATAAAATTGTGAATCATGCTTTACCAAAATCAATTCCTCATGTAGAATATCACCAATGATAGTCCCTTGGTAAATGTGTTCTTTCTTGGCTAAGATGATCATCATGAACAAGAACATCTAGAGGTGAAATTCCTTTACATTGGGTAGTCCAACAATCATGCTCAATAGAGTTACCTGGTCTTTGGCATCTTCATGAAGCATGCTCCCATGAATCACCTTAACCAATTGGGTTATCACCTTCTCAGGCTTGTCTAACACATTGTAACTAATGTACTCAACAACATTAGGGTAGTCGGTGTACTATTGATTTCCAATGCTAACACTCATGTTTGCATATTCATTGTAGATGGGTACTCAAGAACACCCTTTCTACCATGTTAGGTGTGTTATCAGGCACCACTTCCCTTGATGTCCAAATACCTTCCTTTGATCCTGGTCATAATGATTGACACTGGGAAGTTCTGAGTTTGGAGATTGTAAAGCTACTTGGAAGGTAGCTTCTTGTACTAAGCTAGATTTAGCTAATGTAGTCCATGGAGTTCTATTATTGTCATCCTTCATTCTTGTTAGGAACTCCATATCTTTATGCCCTAAATTTGTATCAATAATCTCCATGTCAAATGACACCAGCTTTGATAGTGGAATGCAGCCCCCCCTCTCTCTCTCTCTCAATCAACAAGTTGTATTAGAGGCACAAAGTAATGCATTCCATCATTACCAGCTAGCAAAGATCATTAGTTCAATAATTAGCCATTGTGAAAGAATCTCAAAACAAGCAAAAATACAATTATAACAAGTGAACCTTTCATCTTTGTACGTTCTTGATAAACAATGAACATAGCTTTTGTTGGGGTTGGGGATCACGCATGACGAGTTCAATCTTACTTTATGTTCTAGGTAACAATGTAGTCCACGTCCGAGACCCAAAGTCTGATAGATGTTATGTATAAAACTTTTGAAAGACATGTTGAGGTTGAGGTTTGAGGTTACACTTGTCATTCTAGTTTGTAATATGAATGTTGAACTTCCAAAACCCAAAATCTAAAGTCCAATGGGCAAATACTAATCTTGTTGGATGTCAATATCAGGGATCGAGAATTTCCTTTGTGAGTTTCCCAATTTTAGTTTCAAACACAATTAGTAAACCCGATACCCAATGTCCGACATGTATCTTTTGGTCAACACTTTTTTATTGGGGATCGAGGATCAGGTCTTGGAGATCGGTGATATTCATGCTAAGTTTCTTGAAGGTTTGGTAAAGATGGAAGTGCGGGTACTCACGGGGGATGCCTCGCGATCCAACACCACGACCTCCTTAGGGGTATCCTGTCTAGGAGAGAGACTTGCCCCCATAGCTGCCAAGGGGGTCATCTGAAAATGCCGTGTGAGCCAAGTAGAAACGGCCTTGGTAGACAGTTTAACATGTGGTGGGTCCTGTAGGAGGGTTGCATCAGTAGTGATAAATGTAATACTAGGAGTCACCGGGGTAACCAAGGCCTCTACCTGCATCTCACTACTTCGCACCTCTCAGATTGTGTTGGTGAACTGCTCCCTACACTCCAAGCCTCCAGTCAACTCCTCAGGTCTAGACTCTGCTACTACCTCTAGCACTTCCTCCTTCCTGACCTCCTCTGTAGGCGTTGTAGGCTGAGCCACCACCTTGGCAACCTCCATGGGTCCCATCTCCACTGACGGCCTCAACTGCCCAAACGTCAAAATACTCGTTGTGGTTACCAGCCCTACTGCCGGTATAGTGGGCTGCAATGCTCCTAGGTGTGGAGTAAATAATATTTGGGTTGGTGCCGCCTGTACTACCTCGTGTGCGACCGAATCCGCGTTGCTACTGTCCTCTGAATTACTAGAAGTAGTTGTCGGTTCCCGTCCATTGTCAATGTTACCGGACTCCTCCGAAAAAACTTGGCATTTCCTCTTCTGTTCGGGTGGTGTTTCTTGTGTCCAAATACCTCCATAAGAAAATAGGTGGCTCACTAGTTGCTAGCATGCTTGTTGGCTTAACTTCCAGCAACTCCTCCGGTATCTGGGTCCATGTGGCTTCTAGGAACAACCCAATGGCATAGTGTGGTATGTAAAATGTCTTGTACTGTAATGTTAAAAACTCGTATATGCGTTCTACCACTAATGACACCCAATCATACACCCATCCATTTAATATGCCATTCATCAAACTTTTTTGCAGGATAGAGATATCAGATGCACGGCTGGAGCCTGCCAGCCTACTCTTTATGATGTCCATTATGCACTGTCAATGGCCCTTTGTAACAAATGATTTTTTGATACCTTTCCCCTTTGATGCTTTGGCAACTGAAGCCAACTCCGTGGGTGTGAGTGTATGAGAAACCAACCGAAGCCAGTATTCTTTTGCCTCCTTGGTCATCTTGTGCTGCTTAGTATCAATCCTTTTGCCCTTTGATCCCGGCATGCCCAACACCCGTGTGAAGTCTGCAGCCTTAAAGGAGACGGTGATAGTATGCCCTAGGTAGGGAAAGGTGCTTGTCCTTGAAAAACGATCAAATGTTTCTACCATCGTTCTCAAGGGACCCTCAAAGTTGCGAATGTAGAATAAGGGCATCATTATAGCTCAATGTACTTCTTCCTTCCGTAGGCTCCGCTTAACCTCATCTGTGTCTGGAGTTTCTTGCCACCATTTCCGGCAGCCCCATCCATTCAAACCCTCGAATGTAACCGTCTGTACAGTCATGATATCCCTTTGGTCCGCCATTGGTGCCCTATCTCTCAATTTCTTTTTCGTATTGGTGCTGGCATCCATCTTGCCTGCAATTTTAACACCTGACATATCACCTTTGATTTCTTGTCACCTACCTGTAGGTACATTCTCTAGTTCCCTTTCTTTTTCCCTGTATCCATCAACAGTTTTGCTCTTGTCGCTTTGTGCAAATAGTTATACTTGATCCTTTTCTTCCTGGTGAAAACGGTTAGGTCTCCAATAATTTTCCCTTTCTCTCCCTTGCCTATACGAACGTTAATTAATCTTCAATCCTGTCCTGTTGACTACCATACGAAAATGTACGGATTTTACCAATTGTAATGTTGCAGGAAAAAAAACGTACTATGTAATATGTCTCTTGGTCTGCGTCTCCTTGTGGCTGTATGAAATAGTACGGCTTGGCTGTTTGTTATGTCTTCTTGTGCGACTGTACAGAATTGTTCTACGACTGCCTTTCGTACGGTCATTATTATGTCCCACGTTTACTTCTTGCTGTCGTCGTACAATCTCATTGCTGATGTGTGGTCTTGGTCTTCCATATGGTCTTTTATGTCTCGCGCGAGTTATTTTGTAATGCCTAAGCCGTACGACCTTTTATTGCTGTATGACCAAGTGCCGTACGGTGGTGGGGTCCACTTTTTCGCTTTGTTTTTTCGTACAGCCGCACGGTGTTTTCCCTTTTTTTTAAATTTTTATTTTTTTAATTATTTCTCGGTTGGTTGGGCCCGCCGGCATGAACTGGGTCGTTGCCTTGCCACCTTTCGTGATATGGCTTCAATTTGGACCCAATTACTATCTCTGAGACTTCCTTGCCATCCAACGTTCATAATTTGATTGCCCTGTTGTCGCCGACTTCACGCACCTTGTATGGCCCCAACCATTTTACTTTAAACTTCCTAGGCTTGATTTCATTTTTTGCATTGTATTTGAGCACCAGTTGGCTAAGAGTGAATTGGACTCGCTTGATGTGTTTATCGTGCCACGCTTTACGTCTTGTCTGTGCAACCTCCGTGGCCCACTGCACCATCATGCGTGGTTCGTCCAATTTATTCAAGTTGTATAGTCTCTCATGTAGACTCTCCATATCACCGAGCCTATTTTCTATTGCAATTCTCAGGCTTGGAACCATAAATTCCGCTGGCACCACGACTTCTTGTCCATACATCAGTTGAAAGGGCGTTCTCCAGGTTGTCACCTTGTACGTTTTCCTATAGGCCCACAACACGAAAGGCAATTTCTCTTCCCAGTCCTCATGCTCCACCTAGCAGGACTTGTTAATGACTGATACTACAATCTTGTTTGTTGCCTCCGCTTGGCCATTAGCTCGAGGATAATACGGACTCGACAGGGAATGAAAGATTTTGAATTGCATTGTTAATAGTCGGATGATATGATTGATGAACTATCCTCCTTTGTCACTAATAAACTGAATGGGAATTCTGTATCTTGTTATGGTCTGCTCATATATAAATTAGGCCGTACTCAAGGCCGAGTTGTCCGGTAGGGCCTGTGCTTCCACTCACTTTGTCAGGTATTCAGTGGCAACCACCATTTATCGACAGCGATGAACTCTGCTTGTTTTTAGGGGTCCAACAAAATCCAATCGCCATCTCTCGAAAAGTTCCTGTGCGTGTGAGGGGTTTAAGGGCACGAGATCCCTTTTTAATTGTTTTCCTGCTCGTTGGCATGTGTTGCAGCTTATGACCCATTCCTTGGCGTCATTATACAGTGTGGGCCACCATAGCCCTGCCATGAGTACTTTTGGCGCCGTTGTGTTTGGCCCCATATGCCCACCTGCGGGGCTTTCGTGAGCTTCCCTCAAGACACTTTGCACCTCTTCCTTCATAATGCACCTTTGCAACACTTGGTTTGGGCCCATCTTATACAGAAGTCCATTGATCAATTGGAATGTTCGGCTTCTCAGTACTAGCTTCCGTCTCTCTCCTGGCGGCATTTCCCTTGGAAATTGTGATGTTGATATATATTGGCCAATGCTTTTGTACCATCTCAGAAGGATAGCAATATGAAATAAGTGTGTCTGGAAAATCGTCTTTCATTCCTTCGGGCAGTTCCCCTGACTTAATGACGTGGCTCTTTCCAGGCCGCGCAATAATGGTGAAGGTGAATTCTTGCAGTATTAGTAACCATCTACTCACCCTCCCTGTATAATTGGTTTGTTCACCAGGTACATCGGTGCCTGGTGGTCAACGTAGAATGTGAGTGGTGTTGCCAATAGATAGTGCTTGAACTTTTGCACCGCGTACACCATTTCGAGAGCCTCTCGCTCTGTCGTGTTGTAGTTCTTCTTAGCTCTCAACAATAGTTTGCTTGCAAAATAGATGGGATGGTCGAGGCCGTGGTCGCCAGTTTGTGCCAAAGTTGCACCTATCGCAAAGTTAGAAGCATCCACATGTACGTGGAATTCTTTATCTTAGTTAGGGTATGCTAGGATTGGTGCTCCGACCAGCTTCGTTTTCAGTTCTTTGAATGCAACTTCCTCTTCCAAACCCCACACATACGGTTCCCCCTTCTGTGTCAGCCTGTCGAGGGGACAAGAGACTTGTGCGAAGTTTTTGATAAACCGCATGTAATAGCCGATTTGTCCTAAATATGACTTTAGTCCCGTCACGTCGCTGGAAGCCTCCATTTCTACTATTCCTCGGAATTTGTCAGGATCCGCTTTCAATTCGGTTTTACATACAATATGGCCTAGTAGCTTGCCCCGTGGGACCATAAATTTGCACTTCTTTAGATTGAGTGCTAGCTGTGCCTGTCAGCATCTTTCCATACACTCCCCTAACGCCGCCAAGGGCGTGTCCTCACCACTAAAAATAGACCAATCATCAAGGAAAGCTCGAAAGTTCCCCACTGACGTTTTATCAAAAATGTGCAAAATTATTGTCTGAAATGTGGAGGGTGCTTTACACAGACCGAAGGGCATCTAGCTATATGCATACACCCCGTCCTCCACCACGAACGTGGTTTTCAACTTATCTTCTTTTGCGATTGAGATGTGATTATATCTCGAAAATCCGTCCATGAACAAATACATTTCATGTCCGGCGACTTTCTCGAGTATAGTTTCTGTAAATGGAATGGGGACGAGGTCTTTTATGGTGACGACATTTAGGCATCTGAAGTCGACACAAATTCTAATTTGCTTTGCCTCCTTCAATGATATTAATATAGGTGATACCCAATCGCTTGTCTACACCTTGAAGATAATCTTTGCCTCTGTTGGTTCCCAAAACCACAGATTGGAAATCCAAGAGCTTGCCAATTTTCCAATAGGATTCAAAATCAGTTCTGGCAAACGAACGAAAATAATCCAAATTCCCCTGCACTTTAGGCTTCACTACACCTAGGCGGGTAAACCTTCACCTCGAACCTGATCACTTTATTCAAGGCTTTTCTATAGCGAATTTAAAGTTGGTGAGTTCTTCGGTTGGCAAAATTCTGAAACTCAATCAATATAAAGTTATGTGATTGCTTGAAATGATTTGAATGTTTGTGTAAGGTTTATCAATAATCGATTAGATGCTTGCAAGAAGGAAGTATATAGATTTATGACTTCAATTAATAACTTCAATAATTATATTCTAATGATTTTTAAATGACCAGTGCCTTTGTTTATCCAGGCGATAGAGTCAACTATAACAAGGATTATTACGTACAACTTTATGAGACAATATTTATTTAAATATCATCTATTTCTCCTAAGCTCTGCAAAAGACAAATCTTATATGCAATTCTCCGTTAGTCCAAAAGGAATTTAACTTCTCCGGCTGGAAGTCTGATTAGACAAAGATAATGAAACACATATATTTCACACTATCCTGATTGTCGAACAAAGAATGCAAGAAAATATCCAATGCAAAAATAAAACTCTGTCAGAATAATTCAATAATCTATTTATCTATAATTGAATAACAAGACTAATATCTTTATTGACATTATTTCCTGAAACTTCCTCATATTCATGCAATTCTATTTCATCTCCACAATTTGATCCCTGGGAATTATCATCTCCTTCATCTAGTATCTCTTGAATATATGCTGATCCGTCAACCTCCTTACCATGGTGGATTGAGAACAAATTTGGACCATTCTTCTCATCGTGTCTTTGGTATTCTATGTCTAATAAGGCTGAAATCTCTTCCATGCTGAGAAATTCCTCTTCTTCATTTTCACATTCATTGATGTTTGATACCATACAAGTATCATCATGGAAAAATCTTTCCTCAGACTGTCCAAAAAAGTCTTCTCCATTCAAATCTGAAACCCCACTTGACTCGTATGTTATTTCAGTTTTGCACTCATTCTCCTCTGCAACCAATTCATTATTCATAAGTTTGAGAAAAGTAAGAAACTGATGATCATATAAGAGACCTAGTTCTCGCATTTTGTCAAAAAGATCAGAGGATGGAGGTCTGCACTCTACAGGTATTTCTTGACAGACATTAAACATCCTCATGAAGAATTGTGTTGCAGATTCCTCTTCTCGTGTCTCTAAGTTCAAAAATGCGTCCAAAGGGGATATGTAACTTGGATCTTCTTCATCTTCACTGAGATTGCCACAACATTAACACTCCCTCTTGGACTTGAGGGAAGATAATAAAGACCTCTAGTATGATGTTTATCTCAATGAGTTGTAGTCTCATGATGTATAGAATGCCTTAATCAGGGATTCTATCCACGTGCATCTCATAGGCGATTCTATCCACGAGTTCCCACTACTATAATCTCAGAATTGTTTTACCTTCAATAGTGAACTCCCTCTCAATCAATATGATTGAGTTTGTCCAAGTTGACTGAATCATCTGTCTCCTTAGAAGCTAAATTTCGCCAACTTCTTGACCTTTCTGAAGATGTTAGACTCCCTCTAAATTTGGATTTCATATGCTTTCATCTTGAAAGTATGTCATAGATAGATTACGAATAGTTCACAAGGCTAAACTATCCCGAACATAAAAATGATGGAAGCATACAAAATTTATTATTTAATAAACTGCAAATTCATATAGATTAATAAAACCTAAGATACTTATCTTTAAATATTTTCAAGTATTTCCTTTCGTAAGGTGAGCCCATTAATACGATACTCGTACCCATTGTACTTGATATCAATGTATCTCACAAGAATTGAAGATGCGGCAACTTCTCTTCATACTTAAGTTAATACATCTTGCCAAATTCTTTCACATCCTTGTGATTGTAATCATATTATGAAACTCTCACAGATAAGAAGAAGCCATGGTTTGCAGATTCCATGCTAGGAACGTAATGCATGTGCAAGCCTTTTCGGACTGCTCTCCCCAAGCAAGTCAAAAGCCCCATGGTAAGTAGGATGATCAGACCTTGACATGAAACTTTGTATTTTCATTTAGTCTACATAGCAACAGATAAACCCTCCACAATTATATCCATGTTTAGCTCAAGCAATTACAGGAGTATTTGATCTCCTTGATTCTCGGAAAGATTGGAAACTTCTTCTGCAACAAATCACTTACAATGATCGCCCATCCTCAAGTTATTGGAATTTTCCTCTTCTCAATGATTTCTGCTTCAATTTGACCTCGGTCTGAGCGTTGTAAGCACAAGCCCAACAATATCACTATCACCACAAGTATCAAATTGTGGTCCCAACAATTTTAATGCCCCCCGCGTGAAAGATGTGGGATATATCTCAGACAACCTGCCAATCTATGTGTGTGTGACTTCACATATGTAGGACCTTAGACATGATACTTTTGACATTTCTCAGGCAACTCATGACTGAATAGGCTAATGCAGATTGAGAGCCATGTTTGGGTGAAAGGCATATACCAATGATAGAAAGATGGTACTTCTTGGAATAACACTCGCATTGTACCATATAATCCAAACCTGATAATTCTTGCACATGAACCAAACCTAATGTCATGTCTTGGTTTATGGCATAGATGACAACTGGTGATTGAGACTTCAAAATGTCATTGGCCACAAACCTCCTTCAAAAGTTCTTATGTCAAATGAGATTGTCTACAACAAATATTTATTTCTGAGTCATCTTCCCAGTTGTTGCTTCGCTCCCTATTGCTCACTCGATGAAGCTTAGAATTTCCATGGATCTTGAGGCATGAATATTTTCCATGTATCTTGCAAATAAGCATATATCTTGTACTTAAATGTTGTGTATCCTCTTAAATCCGCATTCACTAACTATGAGGGTGCCGACATCCACATAAACCCACTATTGATTTCACAGTTTCGTTTCCAAACTCCAAGATGTTCTGGAAAATGTTCGTGGGAATGGTGGTCGAGCGGCTGTGAACGCGAACTACCCTTAAACTGTGATTCCTGAAATGACAACACTGACAGATTTATTGAATACAATGTGTTGTTGCCTGATAACCCTGCTTATTCATATCCTGCACAGATGGGGAAAACATGTGAGACTGTGTGTCTCTGCGATTGCTCGTGTACTGTGGTTAGCTTCACTGTGCTTGCAGGACCCTGTCAAATATGGTCTGGGGATTTGTTCAACCTGCGATCAAACTCGTGGAACAGTTATGCTCTCTTTGTTTGCGTAGCTAGTGTTTTCAGATTTGAGCCAAATCCATTGTTTTCCTGTATAGTCTTGTCACAAATGGCCGCTGTTACACTGCACTAACATATTCCTCCTAAGCCGCATCACTTCATTTTGCAAGCTCGATAAGAATAAGAGTCCCTGTGAAGTTCAGTTTTAAACTCTATTGTTTTGTCATGAAAACACGGTCCAATCAATAATAAAATGAAGGTGTATGCTAGGCCACAATGTACTACCGATGTTGATTTTTATAATCATAGAAGGAAGAAATTTACGATAGCCACCACTGTGTGATGAATGAATCACGTGTCCATACAAATGCTTCAATCTGTGTTGAGAATGGAAACCGAATACGAGGACTGTTATTGAAGAAATTGTGCCCAGATGAAGGTGTTAGAGATGACTCAATATTGACAATTCACTTTCAAACGCTGACCATAGCAAACTCTGAATAGTTCTTTGTAAATATTATTGCGATTTCTAAAGTCTCTCAAGATGTCATTCTGGCAAAGGTTCTATGTATTGTTTTGCAGACGACTTGGTCTTCAAGAGTGTCAATTTGTATCGAACTTCGAATATACTTATGCCAACAAAGAAATAACTCTGTATTTCACTGTAATTACCGTATATGTCTCATATTGATCTAGCTCCCATTGTTTTTCAATTCTCTATATTACTTCGATGTCGTTGTTTAGACTGAGTACATATATAGAATTTTGTCACCAGTATCGCTGCCAATTTATCACTGTTTGCTAGTGAATATATTTTATTCTCTTATAGGTTAGGCTTTGATATCATGTTGTGAAATCAAGATCGTCTTATAGAGAATATATATGAGTGCTGTGTAGAAATAGATTACCATTGTGATTGATCTTTTCACCAGCCATCGATGTGCATATATATCTAATGAATGGTCACGTATATGAAGAACCATGACCATACGTGGCTATTGCCACGTAGGGTCATGACCCTTTATAAAGTAATCGATTCATTATACCAATTTGTTAAGCATCGTAACAATAATTATCGTGACTGTTATAACAATGCACTTGAGTCAATAGTCAGTCACGATACTTATGTATCGTGATTGCTATTAGCAGATGCATGATACATATGTATTGTGACTGCTATTAGCAGATGCATGATACATATGTATCATGACTGCTATTTAGTAGATGCATGATACATAAGTATCGTGACTGTAATATATAGCACTCGGCTCGGTATTACCAACACAACATTAATATTATACACCGTCTATCGCAATAACATTTGATTTATCATTTATGATTTGGCATAGCCGAACATAGCTATATCTCAACACAGCATGCATTGAATCTCTTCGTCTACCCTGGCGGCATAATTCTTGTTCATTCTGTACAAGCTTTTCCGTATAGGTATGACACTTGGTACCAAGTGTATATGATGCACACATAGCTTCGGTGGTACACCTTTAAGGTCTTTGTAAGTCTAGGCAAACATGTCCTTATATTCCATGAATATTTTGAACGCTGCGCTATTTAGTACAGGGTTCCAGTTGTTGCCAACCAATATGTTGTGCAGGTTTTGCTCATCCCCGAGGTTGGTAACTTGCGGGGACGGTTCTTCATACTTAATTGGCCCTTCGGTGCCAAATTTGTTGGCTGGGCTGTCATTCACGTGCGCCTCTCCTTCTTTGTATTCCCCATTTTCCAGTGGGAACACTTCCTTTTCGGACTTTGGTTCTATCTCTTCTACCCCCAACATGTAGCTGTGAAAAATTTCATAGTCTTCCATCTGCCAATGAAAGAGTCCATTCATTGAATTTGTGTCGTCTTCTAAACATTCCTTGAGTTCTAGTATGCCATTCTCATTTGGTTCCATTCGGTTACACCCTTCATCCATTCCACCGTGCTCCCCGTCGGACTCAGACTCCGAAGATGATGCAATTTCTTCACTCACCATTTGCGTACAAAGCTCAATGACAAATTTTCTACCACCGCTTTCCATGGATAGGGTATTCTTCTTCCAATTGCGAGTGGCTTTTGCTTCGACCAACCACCCTCGACCAAGAATAACATCATACCCTTTTTTCTTTAGTGGAATGACCATGAAGTCTAGCACAAATGGTTGCGTGCCAATGGTAACCTGCTGGGCCATGAGCGCCCTGAGGGGTTTACTTCTGTGCTGATCTGCACCCAACAGGTTGAAGGTCGGAGGCCATAGCATTGGCTTGCCTAATTTCTTCCATGTTTCTTCTGGAAGAACATTCACTCCGGAACCACCATCGACTATGGTGTCTGTCAGAATGGTTCCTAGGATGCCCATTTTGACTACTGCTGGGTATTGACCTTTATTCACCACCAGGAGCATAGGGTCCATTGCCGACCCACCCGGTACAAACGTCTTTTGCATGGTGTTGGGTTGTGCTGGACAAGCGTTTAATAGTGCCATCTTTAATTGAGGCATGGTATGGAGGAGATCCTGGATTTTTACAGGCACCTCCATCTGTAACATCTGCCGTAGTATATTGTTTTCAGCCTCTGTCCGCCCGAAAGTGCCCGCTTCCTCATGCGTGTCCTTCCCCACCCTCATGGAATTTTCTATTTCTTCGTTTGCCTCTCAGACTCTCTGCTTTTCGGTACGAGGATCTAGGTACATTGCTTATTTTGTTTGTTTTCGGGTGACAGGAAGTACCCTTTCTTCAATGTTTAGGAGGTTCACGTCGGGCTTCAGACAGTTAGCATGTTCGTGATCTCCAAGGCTGCACCATCGACACAATTTTTGTGGTGTGTCGCCTTTTATGTATTCTCGGGCAAAGTGGCCCCATTGGCTGCATGCTCGACACTCTATCATTGGTCTTCACTTCACATCGTAGTTTATCTGGCTTCTGTTATCGTTACCTCCTCTTCCTCAACGTTGATTGTTTCGAAACCTGCCGGATGATGCAGTGTTATTCGTTTGTTGGTTAGGATTTTCTGCCCCAAAGGTAGACGGTTGCTCCTGTGTGAACAACACCTGGGGGCTTCGTGTCTTCATATTGTATGGGCATTCCTTAGTGGAATGACCCATCGCTTGGCAGATGTTGCAAAAAGATTTCTTTGGGCATGACCCCTTTGTGTGGCTGCTCTCCTTGTACTCTGTGCACCACATCTCCCCTTCGTCACTGTGTCCCGTGTTCCCCTTCATTGTTTTAAATTCTTTCATCATCTTCTCCATGTCCTTTTGGAGGGCTTGCACCTTCTTGTTAGATTCGTCCTCGCTGCTGTTGCTCTCCTCCGATGATGTTTCGTCACTTTCAGATGAGGACTTACTCTTCTTCTTCTTCTTTGAGGTCTTATCTTCACTTTGCAAGTTCATTGCCCTGTCGTATGCATCTGTGTACGATGTAAGTGGCACTATCTTGAATTTCTTTCGAAGGGAGGCATTTAATCCCTCTACGAACCATCTTTTCCTTAATTCGTCTGCCGGCTGGGTTGTCATCCTCCCCAGCAATTCCTTAAGC
Source organism: Chamaecyparis obtusa (assembly GCA_027943335.1). Classification (NCBI taxonomy): domain Eukaryota; kingdom Viridiplantae; phylum Streptophyta; class Pinopsida; order Cupressales; family Cupressaceae; genus Chamaecyparis; species Chamaecyparis obtusa. Next base: position 574,854 of record BSBK01002482.1, on the reverse strand, counting down.
CTTCAATTATAGGCCTCACAGTTTCCTTCTTTCCTTGCTTCGAGCTATATATTTTAGCGACTACTTCATTATTGTCTCGCGGCAGTTTGAATTCCGCTTGGAATTCCTTCTTTAGATTGTCCCATGAGTTTATCATGGACTTTTCCATGTGTGAGTACCAATCTAGGGCAACCCCCCGAAGGGTTGCTGGGAATTGGTGGACCCACTCATCCGTATTCGTCACTCTATTTGCTGTCCAAATCGTTTCACAGGGGTTGACAATGTTTGACGGGATCCTCTTTCCCATCGCCTGTGAACCTTGGTAATTTTTGTTTCTGAGACATTTATTTTCACTCTAGGTGGTTGACTGGAGCCCGTTGGTTGTGCTTCCGAACTGGGTGGGTTCAATCCTTGTGGGTTGCTTTGACTACCATGCGGTGTCCCTCCGACACGCCTTGCCTTGGTGTCCTCAACTTCCCTCTCTTCTTCTTCCCCTTCCCTTCGGTCACTCCGGCCTTAGATTCCCTCTGTTCGTGGTGTGAGATAGATTTATAAATTGTTCTCGTGTCTCTTCAATCAAGTTTAGCCTTTGCCGTGTCTCCTCAAGTAACTCTTCACTACTTCTTACATGCCGATTCTCTGGCCAGTGTTCCCCTTCGGTTGGTGCACCTCCCGTAACAACCCCGTAGTCACCTCCTCTGACACCTCTGTGGTCACCTTTAGGCAACCCTTCGGTTAGTTGTCCTTCTGTGAGTTGCCTTAACCTCCGTCGGCGTTCTGCTTGTTGTGTGAGGATTAACACTTCATGTGTGGCTTCTAAGGCATCCAGTTTATTCTTCTTATTTCTATCTTTATTCAATAAATTGGGCATAAATTCTCTAGTAACATCATGTTAAAATAACACACTTTTATTCATCCATATATCCATACAACACGAGTCAACTATGTGACCTTGTCATTATAGATTTATTTTCCCTCCCCAAGGGTTTAGAGTTCATGGGTTTGTCCTTTGTCGGGTGCCATCACGTTCTTCCTCTCGACGGTTATTCTCAACAAAGTTTTGCAAGATCTGCTGTCGTCGCTGTTCCTGCTCAACTTCCTTCCTTTGATTTGTCTGTGCAAGGGATGCTTGCACTAGGAGACGGGGCAGGTTGTGCAATAGCCTATTGGTATCGGGGCTGACATTCAATGTGTCCCAGACAGTATCTTTGACAACCTCCGCCCGTACAACTTCTCTTCCTACAAAAATTTCTATGGCTTTCTGAAACAAAATGTCGAAGTTCGCCGTTAGTGCATGTTCCCCTTGGAAGAGTTCTGGAACTCCTTCGTTGTTGGGACAGACATTCTTGTTACCAGGGAGACTCATTTATTCTCCGTAGTCCATGATGTTCGTCACTTCTCGGATTAGTTCAGCAACGACGCCAAATGTTTTCCCTCACGGGTAAACTAGATTGTTATTGTCATACATAATAGAAAGTACACAACACAACATAAGAGAGAGAACTTAAGTATCTTTCATTACCAATAAAATATCCATGTACAAGGAGTATATCATAGCATAACACAACATGTCTCGTCCATGGAGAGATTACATATAAATAAGGACCGAGGGGGTGCGAGGCGAACCGTCACACCTGTTAACTACCTATCCTCGGTTACAACTACCTAACAATGCACAATGCCGAACAACAAGTGCTACCCTCAGTGCTCAATATGTGATAAAGTTTTGTTTGTGAATCACCCTCACTATGTTTTGGGGATTGAGGATTCTCAATGGAAATTTCCAAAACTCAACGATGAAAGACAAAGTATACCTTGTTGTTTAATGTTTGTTAATGTGTTTATGTTGATTTCCTTGTTAGGATTGGGGATGAAGGTTGCAAGTTCAATTATCACCAAATTTATTGGTTAAGGGCAATGAATACCCCTTAAGCTTGGACACACTTAGGTTTTTTATAAACTCTTGTCTTGTTTACTCGAAACAAATTGGGGTTTAAAGGGTTGTTTTTTGTGAATTTATAGCTAGAGTTTAGAAACCCTAACCTTGGATTTTGAGGTATGTTAGAATTGTATGGCTTTATTTTTCATTTTCTAGGTTTGTAACCCTAATATATAGTTGAAAGGGGTCCACATTCAAATTTAATTTTACTTTTAAGGGTTTTAGGCAAAACTCTAAGGGGTGAGTCTCATGATTTGACACGGGGCATGCTTGGGGTCAAAATGATAGTTGGAAAAAATAAAGTTTTCATAACCATCATCCAATCTCGAGGAAGGACAGGGTTTGAGTTTAGGGTATGGACCATAAGTAAGGGAAACGAGCCCAAAGGGGCAAAACACAACCACAATGCCAAAAATAACGAGACCAAACCCAAAACAAACATCAAACAATGAAAACAGGCAAGGAAAACAAAAGGAGAGAGAATAAATCCAACTTGCCAATCGTGAAATACTATCTTTGAGTACCACAGGGAAAGTTTTTCAACAAGTATCGCGCTAGGGCTTTGCAATCCGAGTGTAATTGCAGCTAGGTCATGGAGTGGTGGTAATAGTTGATTGCAAAGTGCTTAGATTATCTCCTATTGCATTTAGAATAGTGAAAAATGTTGCATTTTGTAGGTAGGGGTATATGTTACAGCATGCCACCCATCGTCAACAATGTGATGTAATTGGGTTGGAGTTGCGGATTGTAGGTGGGTTGGATAGAGAACACATCGGAGTTTAAGAGTCGGGCTCCCACTCTAGGACTTTAATCAATCGGACAAGGAATCATTGATGTCTGATCCCCAAATGGGGAAAAAGAAAGATAGGGGTTTGGGCATCAAGGTTTAGATGTTCCACTTTTTGAAAATGAAACTGGTCATCTCCAATGTTTGACCAACAACACAAAAGAAGATAAGAGACTAAAAATGTGGGGATTGGGCATCTAGTATTCCTAAAGCAAAAGAAGAAGAATGAAAGTCTGAGGTTTGACCTCTGACAGTAACCAAAAACAAAAGATAAAAGGGACAAAGGGAAAATAGAAAGGACGCTAGGGGGGACAAAACCCCTTGGTGAACTAAAGAAAAAGAGGGGGGGGGGGGAACCCCTATTTTTCCATGTGGCAAAAAGGGGTGTTAGTGCAAGGTGCAATAGTGATATATTATCAAAAGAACAAGATTACAATTTACAAGGAATTTCACTCGTACTATAACAATTTCTTCACCCTGTCAAAGCTGACAACATGCACCTTCAAAGAAGTCTTCAATGCAACATGCACTCTCAAATAATTGCTTCTCAATGGACTTTATCGGCGGCTTTCCTTGTGATGAATCCAATAAGCATTCAAAAACCTGCTGCAGTGCCATGTAGTCATCCATCTATTGTCATGCCTTCTGAGGATTTTGTCAGAATAATATGTAACCTATAATCTCCATATTTGTTTTTAAAATGCCACGACCTTGCACTTATAGGCACAAAGCTAATAAGAAACCATCAAGTGGTTCAACAATTCAATGGGTACAAAACCATTGACTATGGGCTCTTCATATTTCATACATCTCCTCATGTGCTACATGTGACCATGGACTTCCCACATTTGAATTTAAATTCTCGTGTGCAACTCTTGGTATACCCAAGAGTCTCTAAGCATTCCAGGGCATCACATGTGGTTTTCCTTGTCACTTGTGATTGTTCACCTTCCCATGCTTTGTCAAATTGTCTAATTGCTTGTCTATGTTTGCAATTCTAGTGCTTCATACACCAATACATTTGGAGAGATAAACCTAACAACCAAGTGTGGTGACCCATACCATGAGGACCACAACTTACCAGCGCACAAGGTGTACAACACACCTTTCTAATAACATTATGCAAGGTGTATGATACACTTTTTCCAACATGTCATGCTGACAGTGGTGATGGATTAGATGCCGTTTAATATATGTAATACAGATAGAATTTGTCAAATTCTGAAGGCCTTTGATTGGCCTTTAATTCAGTAGAACAGAAATCATGTTTATTTGGTTTGAAAGGAGAAACATGAGTGCTATTTATCCTGCATGCAGCCCTTATTGAAGAAGAAAGCAGTATACAATTTATTCAACAAAAGAATCAGACAAATGGCAAATTTTTCTTTTAGACCTGGAGATTTTGACGTTTCTTTTTCCTTTCAGACCTAAAGACACTGATAATTTTTTCCCATCCTTATATGTGTGCTAAGCTATTAAATCCAGAATGACAACTGATCCTTTTGTTGTCCATGCATTTTGTGCAGATCCTTACAACCACAAGGGTTAGCAGAAACTCTTTGTGGTTCCCCTTTGTACATGGCTCCAGAGATCATGCAATTTCAAAAGTATAATGCAAAGGTGGTGTAATCTGAAACTTGTTGAATTTTTTTTAATATTTTTGTTATCCACCTAGCCCAAGATTCCTTATATTCATCTTTGTGTTTGCACATGCAGGCGGATTTATGGAGTGTGGGTGCTATTCTCTTTCAACTCATGACAGGGGTTCCTCCATATTCTGGCAACAGTCAACTTCAGGTTTGAATAAGCATGTAACCTAATTATATGCTTTAAATCTAGATTTTATTGTTTGATATTTAAATTATGTCCATTCCATGGTGAGATCTATATTGGGTTATGACAATACATTTCCTATATTCTTTCCAGCTACTACAAAATATTTTAAAATCAAATGAACTATACTTTCCACCTGATGTTGTTGGAGGTCTCCATCCAGATTGCATTGACTTATGTCGCAGATTGTTGCGTAAAAATCCAGGTTTGCTTTCTTTGTCAGATCATATTCAGTTCAATAAATCATCTTTGTATGGTTTATCAAAAACCATGAGAATTATGTTTTGCGGATTTTTGTGTATTCTTTAGCATTTGTAATAAATACTTAGTTTTTTGAGCCTTGTTTTATTTTGATTTGTAAAGGACGGTTCTATTGGGGCTCTCATCCATAGATTTTAAAAACAAATATGGAGGAAGTAAAACCAAAGGAGACGAACACACACCAGTCAAAAATATAAAAGATTCTACTCTAGAAGCATGAGAGTGACAATATCATGAATAAGCTACCCTTTTATGGGCTTATCCAACTGAAGTAACTGAATAACGAAAAAGAACAAAGCCAAAGGAGCCCACAAAACACAACCCAAACATAGAACAATCGATGAGTGTTGGCAAATTATAGAAGGTTGTGAGGCACTACAAATTTAGCTTGGGTCACTTCTAGACCCATTTATCCATTATATCCCACTTAAATAGCTATACAACACCTCTAATATGATAAAGGAAATGATAAATGTATGAGAATAAAATAATCAAGTGTTAAATTAAAAAGAAATGATGGAAAGACATTATGAAAAGAATAGAAGCAAAAAATGTTTGGAGAGAAAATTTGAAACCAAAATTTTAATATTCTTTGAAAGAAGCAGGAAACAATCAGATTTAAAAATATAACATAAACAATTGTAGAAAAAGATACCAAAACTATGTTTTTTGAAATTTAAGTATATTTCCATAGCATAGAGATATAGAGAGCAAATAAAATAAAGTGTTTAACTCAAGAATTGTACAAAATAGATTCTTCTTGTTTATATTCATCTCGCTGATTACATTGCATTCCACAAGCATACTTCATAGTGCATAAATAATAACTAGATGGTGACAGTGACAAAATGTGAATTACAATATAGTTTGTAACTTTGTACAAACTCAACCTATAACCTAAGTAATCAGTTCCAAAAGGCAATGACTCTTTCTACTGCAAATAGAGCTATGCTAGAGGACTGCAAGTCCTGATGTCGAAGTTCTAGGGTAAGAGCCTCTCTCAAGCCATTTAAATATTATGAGGACCCTAATTGGCCTCCTCTATTGGTTACGTGACCAAAAACATCCCACCATTGTGCTGAAAAACACATTATATGGAGATGATAAAATGTAAGAATATCTTAAAATTTTAACTTTATCAATTTACATGTCCACAATGTAATGTCCCCTTTTGGGATACACTTAAATCTTGCCCTAAAATCACAAGTTCAATTAAAATAAGAGATATTGTTCATTAAAATACAAACTTTACAATTAACAATTGTCTCTCCTGTAGTTCCCAAAAAAACAGATTGGAAATCCAAGAGCTTGCCAATTCTCCAATAGGATTCCAAATTAGTTCAGGCCAACGAATGGAAATAATCCAAATTCCCCTGCACTTTAGGCTTCGCTACACCTAGGCGGGTAAACCTTCACCTCAAACCTGATCACTTTATTCAAGACTTTTCTATAGCGAATTTAAGCTTATGAGTTCTCCGGTTTGCAAAAATCCTCAAACTCGATCAATATAAAGTTATGTGATTACTTGAAATGATTTGAATTTTTGTGTAAGGTTTATCAATAATTGATTATATACTTGCAAGAAGGAAGTATATAGATTTATGACTTCAATTAATAACTCCAATAATTATATTACAATAATTTTAAATGACCAGTGCCTTTGTTTATCTGGGTGATAGAGTCAACTATAACAAAGATTATTATGTACAACTTTATGAGACAATATTTATAAAAATATCATCAATTACTCCTAAGCTCTGCAAAAGACAAATCTTATATGCAATTCTCCGTTAGTCCAAAAGGAATTTAACTTCTCCGGCTGGAACCACATAAATTTCACACTATCATGATTGTCGAACAAAGAATGCAGGAAAATATCCAATGCAAAAATAAAACTTTGTCAGAGTAATTCAATAATCTATTTATTGATCACAAAGGACAAATCCACATTTTAATTGCAATCTCTTTGCCTTGAAAAAAGGACGTTTTTTTTTTATTAAAATATAATATTGAAATTTATATTAAAGTCATGCTTTAATATTTACATCTTCCCTTACAAATATTCTTCTTCTACTTTCTTATTTGAATGTGTCTCTCTCTACATTTTACATTATGTATATATATGTGTTTGAGTGGCTTTCACACCTCTTTAGGGTGAAAAGACAACCCTCATTACAAATTATTTTGAAAAAAAATAATAAACTAACTAAAAAATAACTACCTAACTTTCGGATTTGGATCTGGTTAAAATACCAAAACACCTCATGGAAAGCTAAGATTTTTACTGGAGATAGGAAGTTTGATTTCTTGAACTGGGTTGTTTTTAGATTTTTAAAATGCAACCATCTTTAGGCTCTGTTGACATCATCTTTGTAGCAGGTCGAAATTCCAGCATTTTCTGAAGGCTTTGATTAGTTAGTTCTATTTATTTGTGTCATAAAGCTTCCTTTGATTTTTTTTAGTAAGGAAAAAGTTGCTTATTGATAATAGATTTGGACTCTCAAAATTTAGGGTACTACCATTTCCTACATAAATTTTGGTTTAAACCCTGCAATAACATTAGTCAAGATTTGAAATGTAATGCATAAGGTCAATTATTAATTTATTTCCTTAAGGATTAGGGTACCAATAACTTATAAATGCATTAAATTCTATTGTACTAAAAATTAAATGGTATTCTATATCCAAATCATGAAATATCAATTGAACTCTCTAATTTCTCTTCCAACAATCAACCATACATGATAATGTGTCCACAGACTGTTCGACACAACTAAGCCCAAGGGTGCACAATATCCAACCAAGACAATTTGATCCCTTGGCGTCACGAGTGGTAGGAATATCCCACCAAGACAGTTCCATCCAAGTTGGGGTGGTGTGCTTACATTGTGGGAACTGGTTTGTTAAACACTAAGCCCAAGGGTGCGAAATATCCAACCAAGATAATTTCATCCAATGCGGGGTGGTGTGCTTACATTGTGGGAACATCCTTATAGTACTTACTTACTAATCCATATATGATTGTAGAAAAAATAGAATATTAAATTGATAATTAAAGAGAGTCTGAAAAGATTAATAATTCCACTAGTATCTTAAATTAAAATACATAATAGAACATATATCAAACAATCACATTGCATACCAATTACTTCCTAGATCACTGGTTTATTGAATGCAGAATATATATATATATATATATATATATATGTATGTATGTATGTATATATGTATATATGTATATATCAGATCTCATCTTCGTAAGTTCTTGATCTCTTTTTGCAAATCAGAACTGTCTTATATTCCAGACCAGAATTTTTATTTTCTGATCTCCTGTTCTCATCCGTTGCCTTGTACAACAAAATGTCTCATTTTTTATATCTTCATTTTAGTGGAGGAAAATCACTTCTTTTCACTAACATTATTCCTTTTTCAAGAGACACATCCCCTCCTAATAGATCGGCATTCTTGAATGCCTTAATGTTTGTTTGTAGTTATATTTTGCACTAGTTGGCTTTGACAAATAGTTGCCATTTTTCTGAATGCAGCCGTCCCTTTTTATTAGGAATTTCTAATATCCCTGAGTTACGCTTTTTTATGTGCCAATATTCTTAGTTGGCCTTTTACTCTATACAATCCTGGTTGGTCCTTTATTAGTTTTTCTGGCCTGGACTTATTTATAAGGTCTTCTATCTTTGTTTAATCCTGGTCAGCTTCAAAACAATGTAATTTTAATCTATTTTAAATACCAAACAGGTGTAAGAACCCTTTACAGGCTCTAACTGCTGAACTGTTGTTTCTTTGAATGTTTTATGATTTTTTTGAGTTTTTGCAAAGGTTTTAAATTAAAAAAAGCAAATAGATACAAATCTGAAAATACTGGAAAGGTAATCTAACTACTGCTGCAAATTTATTATTCTTCAATATACAACTCCAAGTACAAGAAGATGGTCCCGGAATCCAAACATAAACAACAATGAGTTTTACAAGCATAAAAACCTGATTAGTTTCCAAAAGAAATCGCATTGAACCAATGCGTTTTTAGCATGAATGGCGTCTTTCCCTTATTCCCAGCCACGCCTGCAAGTCTCTGCAATGATGTAACCAACCAGCACTTGTTTTTTGATCCTGATGTAGCTTATGAGCTTGTGCTGCAACTTCTGAAACCCTATGCTGAAGCGCAAATAGAATCTCTAAATGAGACTCCCTCTAATTGTCAAATTCACCAGGTATTTCACTTGCTCAAATGAGAATACACAGAAGAAACTCTGTTCTATAATGGTTGAAACTATCAAACCCTTCTCAGAGCTCAAGAGGAAACAATTTTTAATTCTTCAAATGAATAATGGACACCTTCTCAACTCACGCCAAGCCTTTTTATTTCTTTCAAGTCCAAAATCACACCAAAAAAGCAAGCTTGTGATTTTCTCCATATAATTCATTTTTAATGTAATAAACATTAAAATGTCATTTAATTAATTAATTTGGACTTAGGACACACACCCATAAATTAATATATAAACTTGGCCCCCTTTTATGAATCCTAAACCCATCACTTAAGTGATTTAATATAAAGTTATATTATAACTTAATATTAAATCGTTATTCCTTCATTAAACACTTAGCCACTGCAAATGCAATAACTCCCTTGATATTGTGAATCTGGCTAAATCATCTGAAACTGGAGTTGGTGAAATAATTCATGTGACCAAAATGCATTTCCAAAAATAGTCGGGGTCCATCTCTATGGCTCAAAAATAAACCAAAATATAGAAACCTTTGCTAAAAATAGCAAAATCTATATAACTGAGCCAAAAACAATCTCTTAAGCCAACTGAAAACGCTGAGGTCTGCTAATACTAAACCATTAGAAAGTCATACCTTCACTGTGCCTGAAAAGACCCCCTATCCATGCCTACTAGCCTACGAGGGTCCACTGATAGGCTAATCTCTTACTAGCATGATGTCGCTAGCTAGAAGGGGACATCACAACAGGTTAGTCCTTATTTAATTATTATATCCCTGGTTTAATATTAATAGAGGTTGTGTTCTGATCATAGGTAAATCTGGCAAATCCATTTCTTCTGCCGTAGGGGTACCCCCATCTCGCTTGGCCATTGGTACAACTAGACTCAACACCACTGGTGCCCTCGGTTGCCCGAATATTGGAATGGAAACCGTAGCAGGTAAGGCAGTGGTTGGGGGCGGTGTAAATTGAATAGCCCCAAGTTGTGGTGGAGCGAATAATACAGGCCTTGGTGCTGACTCCACCGCCAACTCCATACGGCTATGGCCGTTAGCCTGGGAGGAACTGCTATTGCTAGACAACATTGGCTCTCGGCCATTGTTGACATCTTCTTACTTTGTTTTCGGCTGACGCTTCCTCTTTGATCCTGACGATACCTCCTCGGTATCCAACTACCTCCACACAAAAATCAGGGGTTCGTCTGGAGATATGATAATATTCGGCCTTAGCACTAGCTTCTCTTTTGGAATCTGCAACCGCGTCGCCTCCAAAAATAGCCCAATGGCATGATGCGGCATATAAAAAGTACAGTGTTGTAGGGTTAGGAAATCATACATCCTGTGAGCAACAGCGTTGCCTAGTCATATACTATGCCATTCAAAATACCACCCATCAATGGAATCTGCATGATAGTGATGTCCGAGGCTCTATTGGCACCAGTGAGCCGACTTTTAATTACATCCATAATGCACCGCCAGTGTCCTTCGGTGATTTCAGCCCTCTTTAATCCTTTCCTTGCTGTTATCTTCGCCAAGGCTTTTACTTGATCAGGTGTGACATTTCCTGCAACCCTTCGTATCCACATTTCTTTGACCTCCTACATCAATTTCTTGGGTTTGGTGTCAATCTTTTGCCCCTTCTTTCCTGGAATTCCAAAAACTCGGCTGAAATCCGCGACATGGAATGAAACTGTAAGATTGTGTCCCACGTAGTGGAAGGTGCTGGTATGTGAAAATGTATGAAATGTTTCTATCATTTGTCACAGCTGGGGCTTGAAATCTTTTATACAAAACAAGGGCATTAGAATGGCCCAATGAACCCCTGCGTGTTTGAGATTGTCTTTTATCACGTCATCGTCAGGTGTCTCATGCAACCATTTTTTGCATTCCACACCATTCAAGCCCTCAAATGTAATGTTTTGTGTAGTCACTGCCTCCTTCGGGTCTGGTGCTTTCTTCTTGGAACTCCCAGCATCCATGGCGCCTGCTACTTTCACTCCCGAAGGTAGCACCTTAGCTTTCTTGTCCACGTTCTTCAACTGTTTTCTCCAACTTCGTTTGCCAGCTAAATCCATAACCGTTTCTTTAATTCTCTCGTATTCTTCTTGTCCAGATCTTTTTAAATAAAATATTTAATGCTGCCCCTTTGCTGGTTGCTGTATGAACACTTGTATTTGCAAACCCCTAAATTACGACAATCTCTGAAGGTTTTACTTCTTTGTACAGTCGCTGCAAGTCCTTATTTCACCATCGTACGGCACCATACGGTCGCCCCAAGTCCTGGTTGCATACAAAAAATTCCTACCCTACCATCTCTGTGTGGAATAAATGTTTGTTATGGCCGCAACCTTCTTTTTTATCACGGTGACATGCCACCGTTCGGTGACTTGCCACAGTGATTTTTTTTATGAAAATCATTGAGGTGTTTCCTGGTGACCCTTCCTTTCTTGCCTCTGGTGGTAGACTTTCAGCTTCGAGCCGTTGACGACGTCCGTGATCTCTCTGCCGTCGAGCGTCCACAACTTCACGACCCCATTCGTTGCAACTTCCTGAACTTTATATGGGCCTAGCCATTTAACTTTGAATTTGCCAGGTTTGATTTCATTTTGACCATTGAATTTCAATACCAACTGACCGGGTGCGAACTTCATCTGACGAAGGTGCTTGTTGTGCCATAGTTTCCTTCGTTGTTGCACTACGTCCGTCGCCCACTGCTTCATCACACTTTTCTCGTCCAACTTATTCAAGGCATAAAGTGTCTGCCTCAGACTCTCGACATCGCGAAGCTTATTGTCAACGGCTATCCGCAGGCTAGGAACCATGAATTTGGCGGGTACCACCGCCTCCTATCCGTACATCAGTTGGAAGGGTGTATGGCCGATGGTCACCTTGTATGACGTATGGTATGCCCATAACACCAAAGGCAAGGTCTCCTCCCCGTCGTCACCTTCAACAACACAAGACTTATAGATAACTCCCACCAATATTTTGTTAGTTGCCTCGGCCTGATCGTTCGCCTGAGGATAATATGGACTCGACAACATATGGAAGATTTTGAATTCAGTGGTTAGGAGCTTGATGACATGATTAACAAAATGACCACCTCTGTCAAAATGACCACCTCTGTCGTTCGTCAATTGAATTGGAATGCCTTACCTCGTTATTATTTGCTCGTAGATAAACTTGGCACTGCTCAGTGCTGAGTTATTTGTCAGTGCACGTGCTTCCACCCATTTTGTTAAATACTTAGTGGCCACTACAATATAGCAGCATCGTTGAGCATGACTGGCTTTTAGAGGCTTGACGAAGTCCAACCCCCATCTTTCGAATAGCTCCTGCGCATGGGAAGGATTAAGGGGGCATAGAATCCCGTTTTAGGGGTGTCCTTCGTGGGCTTCCCTCAATACCTTTGATGCCTCCTCCATTTCGCATCGTTTGACTACGTGGTCTGGACCCATTTTATACAACAGTCCGTTGATTAGTTGGAAGGTCTTGCTTCGGAGGACCAAGTTCTTGCGTTCTCCAGGGGACATGCCCTGAGGGAACCGGGCGGTGGACAAATATTTCTCTATGCTTGTGTACCACTTGGGAAGTACGACTATGTGAAACAGATGCGCGTCCGAGAAATCGTCATTTATTCCAACAGGTGGTTTGCGAGACTTGATCGGAGACAATTGGTCGGCGATCATGTGGCTACGTCCGGGTCGTATGACAATTTTGAATGTGAACTCTTGAAGTAAGAGGAGCCATTGACTCACCCTAGCCTGAATAATAGGCTTGTTGACCATGTACATGAGAGTCTGGTGGTCCACATAAAAGGTAAACGGTGTGGCCAGTAAATAGTGCCTGAATTTCTGAACAAAGTAGACCATTCCAAGGGCCTCCCTTTCTGTGGTGCTGTAGTTCTTCTCAGCATTCGACAACAACCTGCTTGCAAAATATATGGGGTGATCGAGTCTTTGCCCTCCTTCCTGAGCTAGAGTGGCTCCGATGGCATAATTTGATGCATCCACGTGCACATGAAATTCCTTGTCCCAATTAGGGAATGCTAGAATAGGAGCAGCAAACAACCTTGTTTTCAGATCCTCGAAGGCTTCCTCTTGCTCCTTTGTCCAAGCGTATGGCTCACACTTCCTTGTGAGCCTATTAATTGGATATGAAATTCGTGCGAAGTTCTTGATGAATTGGCGGTAGTATCTGATATGGCCAAGGAAGGATTTGAACCCAGTCACGTCCGTAGGGGTCTCCATCTTGACTATTGCTCGTACCTTGTCGGGGTCCATTTTTAATCCTTCTTTACATACTATGTGCCCGAGCAACTTTCCTTGTGGCACCATAAACCAACACTTCTTTGGGTTAAGTGCCAGACGGGCTTGCCGACATCATTCCATGCAGTCCCCCAAAGCCACAATGTGTTTTTCCTGCCCGCTGAATATGGACCAATCGTCCAAGAATGCTTTAAAGTTTCCGGTTGACATCTTGTCAAAGATATGTAAAATAATCCGCTCGAAGGTCGCCGGTTCATTGCAAAGGCCGAAGGGCATTCGATTGTATGCATATACACCATCCTCCACTACGAAGGTTGTTTTCAATTTGTCTTCCTCCGCAATGGATATCTGGTTATATCCGGAAAACCCATCCATGAAAGAATAGATCTTGTGGCCAGCCACTTCCTCCAATAGACTATCAGTGAAGGGGATGGGAAATGGGTCCTTGATTGTCACTGCGTTGAGACATCTGAAATCTACGCAAATGCTGATCTGATTGGCTTCCTTCTTTAAGGAGATCACAATGGGGGAAACCCACTCACTTGTCTCAACCCGAAAGATGATACCAACTTCCAACATTCGTTCAATTTCAGTCTCCACCCTTGCAGCATAGTTCTTATTCATCCTCTATGGCCTCTTCCACACAGGTTGGGCTTTGGGAACCACAGGAATTCAGTGCACGCATAGCTTTAGAGGTACACCCTTCAGATCCTTGTAAGTCCAGGCGAACATGTCCTTGTATTCTGTGAAGATTTTGAATGCCGCCATCTTTAATACTGGGTTCCAGTCGTCCCCCACCAGGATGGTTTTGATGGTACTAACTGGTGCTGAGAGGCGAGGGGTGAGTCAGCACCCACTAAAACTTTGAAACTAATTTGATACAATATAACTAAAACTGTAAGCAGAACAAATTCTATCACAGAAATAGCTATCACAAAATTAAGCAATAGACAACACCAGATTTATCACATGGAAACCCAAATTGGGAGAAAACCACGGTGTGAGGAAACCTCACAAATTTTGCGCTCTTCTAAAGTGCGCCCTGTTAGGAGCCTTCCTTGTTAAAGGATTACAAAAACACTGTTAGATGCGATTCGGTTATGGGATTTAAGAAATAAGGCATGTTAAAGCTTGCCTTGTTAGAGAACTTAAAACATCTACATAGATGTCACCCGGTTAAGGGATTTAATACAAGGAACCTGTTAATGTCCATCCAAAATATTCGGATTTGGCTATTGCAATTGTTAGAGAGGAATAGAGGGTTTGATCTTCTTGAAATGGCTTTACTGAGCTTGATAAGATCGCTGCGCTTCTCAATTGAGAGTCATCACCAGGAACCTCAGGTATGCTCTCCTCAGATTGTTGTGCTTTATTGCACACTCCTCTTCTTCTTTTCACTTTTTCGTAGCTTCTCTCAGCGTATAGGTTCACTCTTTTTTCCTTGGCCAAATGAAGGCAAATAATATTCTTCACAGGCTGAAGAATATATAGTCTTCTTGCCCTTTCCACTTTTTGCATGCATGTCCTCCACAAAGATCTCTTTCGGATCCATCGCCCAGTTGAGTCTCTGTTTACTGCGGAAACAACAGATGCATGCCATATGTTTTTTCTGTTTTGTGAAGGAAACGACAGATGCATGCCACATGTTTTCCTTTACTTGAGATTTTCCATGTTTTAATGCCATAATTTTCGGCATTAAAACCTTCAATTGCGCCTTGCACCGATCTTCTTTAAAAGACAAAGTCGTCCGTATGGTGAGCAAAAAATCCTGGTTAAAGAGTCACACAGGTGTTAGTCAACTGTGACTCTCATCAGTTCAAAAGTCTGGGTTTCCAATCCTTAGGCAATGAACAGGTCATAGACAATACTTGTCACTTTTGCTTACTTGGTTCTGGTTATACACTTTATCGGTCACAGTTTCAAATCCTTGATTACCAGTTGCACCTTCCTTGGTTACCAGTTGCTCTGAAGATCAGTTAGAGCTTTATCAGTTACAGAGACAATACCTCTTCTTGCTCACTGTGTTTATCAGTTACAGAGACAGTACCTCTTCTTGCTCACTATGTGTCATTGGTCTCCTAACCAGTTTCTCTTGTACTTATTATTGTGAACTGTAGCTGCTTGTTCCTGATTGAACAATGTTTGCATCCCTAGACATCAATGACAACACCTCTTTGCCATGTACCGGTTACATCCTTACTGGTTAATGCCAACAATCTTCCCCTTTGGCATTGATGGCAAACACACCTCACTAGTCCGGTCCACATCTTCACCGGTCATAATCTCCCCCTTTGAGCAGCAGTCCTTTATCACCAATCCTCTTTTGAAGCTCAATGGATTGATGGACACCTCTTTCCTATTATTGAAGATCAAGAAGGGGCACTATCCCTAATTTACCTCTGAGATACTCAAAGGTACTCTTCGGTAAAGGCTTTGTGAATATGTCAGCAACTTGTTCTTTTGTGGGAACATATTCCATTTTCACTTCTTTATTTTGCACTTGCTCTCTCAGATAGTGATACTTTATAGCAATGTGATTTGATTTTGAGTGCATGACAGGATTCTTAGATATATTTATTACACTAGTGCTGTCACAGTATATTGCAATCAGTTCAGGTACTTGTTCTTGGATTCCTTCCAATATCTGTTTCATCGAGATCACCTGTGTGCAATTAATTGCAGTTGCAAGCTACTCAGCTTCTGCTGTGGACTCTGAAATGCAGTTATGCTTCTTACTCGTCCATGCCACAATCCTCTCTCCAAGAAAGAATGCACCACCACTTGTGCTTTTTCTGTCATCAATGTTACCAGCCCAATCTGCATTAGTGAACACTTTTATCTCGAAACCTCCTTTGCGAGGAAACCATAGACTATATTGCTCAGTACCCTTTAAGTATCTGAAGATTCTCTTCACTGCTATTAAATGTGTCTCTTTTGGGTTAGTAGAGAATCTGACTACAATGCCTACTACATGTGCAATATCAGGTTTTCTATGCACAACATATTGTAACTTACCAATCATTGACCGATACAATGTCTCATTAACTTCTTTAGCATCATCCTCCTTTGATAACTTGAACTTAGTTATCATTGGTGTGTCAACCGGTTTGGATTCTTCTAGCCCAAACGATTTTAGAATTTCCTTAACATACTTGGACTGGGAAATAAAAATACCTTCTTTTAGCTGATGGACTTACAATCCAATGAAGAATTTTATAGCTCCAATCATGGACATTTCAAATTCTTTCTTCATTTCCTCAGCAAAGTCTTTGCTCATTTTGTCATCTCCTCCAAAGATGATATCTTCTACAAATATTTCAGCAATCAGGTTCCCTTCTTTACCAGTCTTGAGATACATATTGCTGTTATCTCCTGTTCTTGTGAATCCTATGGTCAGGAGGTATGAATGGAACTTTTCATACCAAACCCTTGGGACTTGTTTCAGCCTACAGAGTGCCTTCTTCAGTTTACAAACCATACCACTTTTCTCTGTGGATGAGAAGCCTTCTGGCTGTTGTATGTACACTTCCTCCTCCAATATACCATTTAGAATGCAAACTTTACATCCATCTAGTATACTTTGAACCTTTTATGAGCAACATAAGCAAGTAGGATTCTCACTCCTAGTCTTGCCACAGGTGCAAAGGTTTCTCCATAATTTAGTCGTGCCTCCTATGCATATCCTTTGCAGACTAGCCTTTCCTTGTTCCTTACCACATTTCCTTCTTCATTTAGTTTGTTTCTGTACACCCACTTGGTTCCTATGACATTCTTGTCTTGTGGTCTAGGAACAAGAGTCCATGTTTCAATCTTCTCAATTTGCTCAAGCTCCTCTTCCATTTTCATCCTCCAGAGCCTCTCTGGTAGTTTTGGGCTCTATACTGGAAAGTAAGAAGATACTTTCTCTAGCCTTTCTCATGGTCAAAATATTAGCATGTTTGTCATCAATAATGTTATCAGTGGAGTGATATGTGATAGACCTTGGTAGAACCGATTGGTGGTCCCGGTCTACGTTTTCCGATTGAGCAATATCCCTAGCGAGGTCACGAACAATTTCCTTTTCATCATCCTTTGTTGGTCTTATGTTTTGATCCCTTCCTAGCTCAGGTGCATTACCCTGCTCCAAGGGTCTGTTTACCTGTTCTTCTTCATCAACATCAATCATTTCATTGGATTCCAAATGATTATCAACATCATGATCCTGATGAATGTCTGATTCATCATGACTATTCTTTTCCCTCGGTTCTGAATATTCATCAATCTTTACATTGATACTTTCCACTATTTTTCCTGTCCTCTTATTCAGACACAGGTAGGCTTTACTTTTGGTAGAATAACCAAAAAATATGCCTACATCACTCTTTGGCTCAAACTTGCCAGATTACACATCTCTTTTGATGTAATAGTTGCTACCGAAAATTCTGAAATAGCCTACACTTGGGTTGTGACCAAATCACAATTCATATGGAGTCTTACCGGTTCCTTTCTTAACTTGAACCTGGTTCAGTGTATACACAACGGTGCTAATTGCTTCTTTCCAGAAGTGATGGGGAAGATCCTTCTGAATCATGAGAGTTCAAGCACAATCAATCAGATTCCTGTTTCTTTTTTTAGCGACTCCATTTTGTTGTGGGGTTCTCGGTGTAGATTTCTGTCTTTTTATCCCCTGTTCCTCACAACAGTGAGTGAACTCTTGAGAGGTACTCACCTCCTCTATCTGACCTCAGACATTTCGAGCTTTTACCGGTCTCCTTGTCCACTTGGGCCTTATAGATTTTGAACATGTGAAAGGCATTTGATTTTTTCCTTAAGGAAGAGTGTCCACATCATCCTTGAAAAATCATCTACAAAGAGCATGAAATACCTATCTCCATAGTAGCTCTTTGTCCTCATAGGTCCACACAAGCCTGTGTGAACGAGATCCAACACATTTTCAGCAGAAAAAGACTTATTGCTAAAGCTTGTTCCTGTAAGTTTGCCTAACTGACATTCTTTACACATACCCCTCTCCGGTTTTGTAATATCAGGAAGCCCTTTGACTGACTTCTTCTTACTTACTTCGACAATACTGTTAGCCAATTTAAGTTGTCATTAGTGAAGATTGATGCAAACACCATTTCCACCGGTATAAGGTAAACCGGTAGTTCACTCACTTTACTTCATAGGCATAGGTAGATTAAAACAAAATATATGCACCGGTAGACTGAACATAGTACATAGTACTGGTCTTATAGTGCATACAGGGGATGAATCGGGTATAAGATTGATACCGGTCAACAACACGTCAATCCGCACCAATGATTGCGGAGCTGTTTAAGTTAAAACTGGAATATACGGAGCATCCACTGTTTAGAACTAGAGTTAGCTTTTTCAACGCGATTTAGTTTTATTTCTACGTAGATGTTTCAAGGTAAACTCAAGATCAGAACACAACGCTTTTTCTTTGTTGCATGATTTAAGGACGAGTTTACAGCCTGACGGTTCTATGAGTTAGGGTTTCATTGAGATGAATTTTGCATAAATATAGGTCATAGGATGCAAGCGAAGTGTTATTGAATATACATAGTAGGAGAGAGATTTTTTGAGAGAAGAGCTACAGTCATAGAAGTGAAAAGCAGAAAGCATCAACAGTCAGGTAGAATAGGAAGATCAACATGTATGATCTAATCAGACAAAGAGTGTCAATTAAGATCATTGCTTTTTTATTGTGAAAACATATTCAAATCCCTCTATCAGGGTGAACCCTAATAGGTTCTTTGTATAAATCCTTTAACCAGGTAGCATCTTGATTGATGTTGAAAGTCCTTTAACAAGGCGACTCCTAATAGAGTCAAGATCTTAACGGGTCTTTTACCAAATCCCTTTACCGGGTAGCACTCTTGCAAGTGCTTTGTAAGCTCTTAACCGAGCACCTTTATTACTGCAGTAGTGAAGTTGTGAGCTCTGTCTCACCGTGGTTTTTTCCCTTCTAACCGAGGGTTTCCACGTACATATGATGTGTTGATCTGAGCATTTCTATTTCTGTGTGTGAATGGTTATTTACATTTTGTTTATCTTGCAAGAATCTTTATACAAATTTTAATTGGAAATAGAAATAGTATTTTTTGATTCACCCCCCTCTCAATAACCCGTTCGGAATAACAATTGGTATTAGAGCAAGGTTCTCTAAGATATAAATCTTAACCGCTTGAGAAAAAGGTCATGGAGGGTTACAGGTATCAGAAACAGCTTGAGGAAGCCAATGACATCATTGCCTCTCTGGAGAATAGGCTGAGAAGATCCCTTGCTAAAAGAAAGGAGCTGGCTCTGCAGTTGAGTGAGAGCAATGAAACAATTGATGAACTCTCTGGGCAAAGTGGATCAGATGAAGTTGAGGAGGCAGTCTCCGAGCTTATGGAGAGGGACTAGATCCTAACCGATTAGATCTCCAACCTAAAGAGGGAGAAGGAAGATAATGCCCTAAGAATGACTGAACTGATTGAGAAAAAGAGGAAAGCTGAAGATGAAAGAAACACTGTAGTTAAGTCATTAACAGCCTCTGAGAGAGCAAGGAGTTTGGCTGAGGAAACTGTAAGGGAAAGTGATCTTTTCATTCTACAAATTCAAGAAGACATGCAAATAGTCACTCAAGAGAATGCCAACATGCAAAAGATTTGGCATGACAAAGATGATGCATGCAAGAGGCTAGCAATTGAGCCGTATCAATTGAAGGAACAAATGAAAGAACTCGAAAAAAGGAATGAAACCCTCAGAAGATACAACAAAAGGTTGGTCAAGCTTGATGAGCAACTCAAAGCTCAAAGAAAGCACAAGGACCCCACAAGACTTGGGTTCACCGGACAAGACACCAAGGAAACTGGTGAGTCATCTGGAGCCAACACAAGCAAGAAGGAAAAGAAGAAACTGGCAGAACAAAAGAGCAAAAAGACCTTCAACTCCTCTTGCAATCATTGTGGGAAACCATGGCATAAAACAAGTAACTGCAGAAATGCACCGATAAAGCCAACCAACAGTTACTGCAAAAATTGTTGCAAGAATGGCCACAAGACCACTGAATGCTGGTCTCGTCCCACGAGTGCTTCCAGTGGAAGCAGGGTAAGCTTCAAGGGGTATTGCTACGCATGCAACAAGTTTGGACACAAAGCTGATGAATGCAGGTCCAAAACAATGGCATTGAAATCCCCACCGAGATCGGTATTCCCCAAAAGAATCAAGAACCGGAGCACAACCAATTGTGCTAACTGTGGCATGAATAGTCATAATGAGTCCTGGTGCAAATCACCTAACAAGAGAAGGGTAAATCCATGGAAAGCAACCGGGATAGTCTGTTACACTTGCAACAGAGTAGGATACCTAGTTAAAAATTGCGGGAACCGGTCAATGAACGAAAGAAAAGGATCGGTCAAAACGATGGTGAAGACCTCGCCTTCCAATAAGAACAATGGAGGAAAGGAGACCGAGAAGGAAGTAAAGAAGATTTGGTTCAAGAAGGAATCAAAGAGCTTCACTAAGGAGAAGACAGAGGGAAGATCATCATCAGCCGATGGTGATATCTCTTCAGCAAACTGAGCCTACATGGCTTAGAGGGAACCGGTAGCTCGTCTACTGTTCCCGGTAGAACTGGTGAGTATCAAACTCACTCGGGCTGCAAGAAAGACCGGGCATGTAAGTGTTGATCAATAGGGGTTTGCTCAACCGAAAAAGGAAAGAAAGGATAGGTATGGTAATTAATGTTATAGCCGTTAATCAAATAATTACCGTTTGGTAATTACCGTTATGCCCTAAATCTATATAAAGAAAGAAAGATTACTCATTTTCTTTTACTATGCGATTTGTGATTTACAATCTTTTATGCTTGAGTAATATTCTCCTTCCTTGATCAATGATAAGATTTCTCTGAAAGACCGATCAAGCTATTTACTGTGTTAATCGGTTGATAACAATGACATCTTTTTCATCTGTCGCCAAGTTGATTCAAGGGAATCAAATGGACCGACCTATTTACGACATAATCGCAGTTCAAAACAGGGCAATTGACATTGCTGGTGCACTATCATCCGTGCCTGATGGTGTTCTCACGACGGAAGATGTGACCGCCTTCATTCATGCCAAGTAGGAAGAACTGGGTGAGACCTTCATCCAGAGCGAGTACCTCTCGCTATGTGAGGACGGAAAGCTTGCAAATAGATATGCGAAGCTAGTGTCATCCGGTCTCATCAACGGAGTTTGCTATCCAACTATCTTCTGACCGGATTGGATTCGACTGGTTCTTAGTCATGCGCACGATCCAGGTTTTTGGCTCGCAAAAGGAGCATGTACACAAATTAGCAAGGAGGACTTGCATCGAGTGACTGGGTATAGTCAGGGAGGGGAAGCACTAACCCTAAGAACCATCTCCAATGTTGTGGTCGCAAAACTGACAAAGTCGAATTCTGGTGGTCGGCTTATGACCATAAATGACATTGAAGACGAAGGAGTTTGGTTCGCATCTGCTGTAATAGGCTACAAGATCTATAAATCCAGCAACCTAAACAACATATCGGGTGAAGCCATTCATGCCGCTCACTGGATAATGCATGACAACGCCAAGTACGATCTCTGCGGAATGCTCCGAGGTCAAATATTTGAAAATATGAAGAAGCTCAGCATTGTAAAGAAGAAATCCCTAAAGTATTGCACCCTACTGGTATGCCTTTACTTTTACCATTCTAACTTCTTTCCGAAAATAGGAAAGGTGACTTGGGTGACCGATCGGCCAGTTATGACGCAGATAAGTGATATGGCCAACCAACTGGGAAACCAGTTCGGTAAAGTAATGACCGAGTACTTTGAGGCATTTCAACTGAGAATGCATGCCAGAGAAAGGGTTCCGTCAACTATTGTTGACTCATACAAAGATGATGTATGTTTTCTAGTCTCCACCAGTCACTGCATCATTCAAGCAGTGGAACCAAGAACTGGGTATGCTCCTGAATTGGGTTACGAGATCACCTCGTAGACAACAAAGGCATATGCTGATGCCCTACAAGAAGCTGACCTAGATCTCTCTGCTTACCAGTGTGGTACCTTTGAAGAGATTCAGGAGAATCTGAGGAAAAGGGCACCAATCAAGAATGTCTATGTCAAAAGGACCCCCACACCAAAGAAGAAACCGGTGACTGAACAAACCCACGGCTCAAAGGAAGAAAGCAAAACTGGCACGCAGTACTTAAGGAGAAGAATTGGAGGAAACAGAAACTGAAGAAACAGTTCCTCTAGTCAGAAAAAAGAAAATTGGTAAACCAGTAAAGGAAGATGCACCAAGAGCCAGAAAGCCCACAATTGATGAATTTGTGGCAGGATTGAAAGAATCCGGTGGAATGGGATCAGTCAGCACAAGATATCAATTGGCCAATGAAGAAGATAGGAGAAAAATAGAAGTAGTTCACTGTGTCTACAAATTTAACCTCTCTCCTACTGAAATTCATAAGGCTGTACTTGATGATCTCCAAGAAATTCTTGAAGCTAGATGGAAAGCTTCGATGGACAGAGAAAAGGAGTTGAGGATTCGAGCTCTGCTTGAGGTTCAAAACCATCTTACTCTAGGTGAGGCCACTCACCAAGCCGAATTGCATAAGCAAAATTTCCTGACAAAGAGGAGGATTGGTCAAATGCTTATTGGAGAAGCTAAGAAGGTCCACGAGGAAGGAGTGGCAATATGGACCAAACTTCTTCAGACCCAAAAATAGGCAGAAGAAGCACGCCAAAGGACAATTGAGCCACTGGTCATTGATACCGAAAAAGGAAAAGGAGTACTTGGAGCAGAAGTACCGGTTAAACAGAAGAATTCTAGCAGACCGGTCATCGTTGACATTATTGATGATAAAGGTAGTGATCAGGCTCGCCCAACCATTCTTGTCTCTCCAGAAAAAGGTAAGACTCGCACCATGACTGTTAATGATATAGTTGATGAGGTGATGGATTTTGGAGAAGTAGATAATGCAGCTAGATGGTATAGTGTGCTAGGAGAGGAAGATAAACAGACAGTAATAGTAGCTCTAGTGGAAACATTCATGGATTACAATAGAACTCCAAGGGACTATAGGTCTAAGTTTCCCCCTGAACTTAACACAAGACTAATGACAAAATGGAGAACCGGTTTAGGCACCAATACTAGAATCTCTAAGGAGACATTGTCAAAAGTCAGACCTGGTCTTAGTGAAGAGTCAATCAAACTACTGTTAGAGGAAGCATCGATGAACTTGGATACCAAGCATAGAGTTGCTAAGATACTTAACGGGTATGAAAATGAAGTCTATAAAGAGACTCTAGATTTCTGGCAACAATATGACTTTAGTGCTCTCAAGGCAACAGGTCTGCAAGATCAACCCAAACCAGCACTGGTACCACCGGTTCAATTCACTACTCGTGAAAACCTCACCACCGGTGAACAAGTGAATCTGGAACAGGGAGCTCTGCTAGAGGAACAAGTGCTAGGAAACGATATGCCTATGGGTGAGTTACATACAGCCGAAGAACAGCACACGGAGGAAGCCCCTGCAGCAGAGCAAATGGAACAGGAACAGGATGCACAACAGGAAGCAGAGGTACTACCGGAAGGGGAAGTACAAAATGAGGAAGAAGTACCAGCAACAGAAGTCCTACCAGAAGAGGAGGCACAACTGGAAAATGTGGCATTACCGGAAAAGTTAAGCCAACCGGAAAATGATGAAAAACTAATTGAAATTCTTTCCCACAGCTTGTGGCAGAGAGCATCTCTTTGGAGGGGCTCTTTCAAACATGTAAAATTATGATTTAAGATGCAAGTTGAACTTGTATCTACTTTGCTGCTATGCATGTGATTTGTTTAATTATCACACCGTTCAATGAATTTGTATGTAGAGTTGTTTACAAGAGGTGTCTCAATTAGGAGTGCTGCATACATTCACTGTGTGGAGGAATTCTATACTTCACCTATGTATCTGGATAGCTAAGCATTATAGTTCCTCTAAAATGCTGTAGTAGTCTCTATTGCAGCATTAGGGGAATCTAAGCAGTAAGGAAAAAAGCATTCTAGTGTCTTAAACTCTGAGATTCAATAACTCTTGATGCCTCAAGTTTATTCCTGAGTAGTTTTACTGGATTAAAACTTGATAGACAATCAGCTTTCCCTTCTAATCGGATGAAAGGTCCTATAAAGTTGAAAAGTTAATCTGACTTGTATCAATCAGCACATTTTCTATAATCATAGTAGAAATCTATTTCAAATCTCATTTGATACTTTTGAAGAAGGGAATATATTATTCGTGTTTGTCAAATTCAAATACAAGGGTTGTTTCTGTGTGGCATTTCATATCCTACACCATTTGATCTTTAAAGCTAATATAGGTTTTTCATTGTCTGTTTGCTGTAAACAGTTAAACACCTAGAGGAGAAACTGATTTAGTTGAAAGGTGGAGAAACATCAAAAGAGGAATCTCATGTGACATTGTATAGTTCATGATACCGATCAATCTGTCTAATGATTTTGTTAAGTTATTTGTGGTCATGCATCTTACTTTTTTCTAGAGTACAAAACCATTTGCATATTCAATTTGTTGATGACACCTCTTGTTAAGTTACCTCGGTTGCATTTCAGTTTCATTGAACCTTGCTTTTTAATTGCATGAAGTACAACATGGTTCTGTTCATTTTGCATTATTTCATGAGTTTTTCTGTATGCAAGCTCTAGAGGAGCACCCCTCTATTTTAGAGTGGTGGAAAAATTCAACAATATGCTATAAAATAGTGTATTTTAACAGTCATTGAACATTAACACAAACTATTTTTCAGTTGAGCGATTGTCATTTGAGGAGTTCTTCAATCACAACTTTATGGTTCAGGCAAGGTTAGTTTCCTGTTCAAATTAATTTTTCATGCTATTTAGTCTGATTGAGCTAATTAGTACATTGTTCCATGTTAAAGTACACTTCTTATGTGAATTGTTTCATTGGCATTGCCCACATGGATTGAGGGTGCACAATTCCTTCTTTTACCATTGTTTTGTGCAACTGATTGTGGATGTAAGATTCTTTCCCAGTTGCAGCCTAATTGATATCTAAGCACTCTTTCAGGCCTATTGGTGGTCTTGAGAATACCTTAACAAGGCCAAGAGAGAGTCCAGTTATAGAAAGTGCAGAGGGTCCACCAGATGATTGCATGCCTTTCAATTTGGATGAGGACATACATCATGATAGTTCATTTTTTGCATCCACAAAAAGCATATCCGTGAGCTCTAACTTGACTAGTTACACAGATAGTAATGCACTTGACAGAAAAATTGTTTCTGGTAAAAACTCTTCAAAAGGTAAAGACGTGTACTCTGATAATGCACTCACTGGTACTAATCTGGAAGCATCTACTAGTAGTGATGATTTTCAAAGGTCATTTGAAAGTGAACACAACCAAAAGTCAACACTTGAAGTCTTTCAAGCAGACAACATAGGACAAGAACATCATGTAACTTCTTCAAAAGGAGGTCAGCCTTAGCCAACCACAAAGTCTTTAATATAGAGTAACTTTTTTATACAACTTGTCCACGGTGTTCTACATTTCTCTACTAATTAGCTTCTCTTCTATTTTCTTGCAGTAGTTGATTCCTTGGAATGCATTGAGCGGGAGTATGTTCTTGTCAATGCTCATTCTGCTTCAACAGAGACACTTTCTTCTTCACTCTGTGCTTCTGGGCTAGATCATTCACGGAGTAAAATTGGTGCTTCTGTCTCAAATATTCAAAAGGGTGTAAGTTCACCAATGCAAATTGTTGGGGCAGCTGTGGGTTGTGTATCTGGTGTTGAAAGTCTTGGAAGTCAAATGTCAATACCCTCAAGAACTTATCAAGCCTCAATTGATGCAAATGATATGTTGGACAGACCATCCAGTCATCCTCCAACAAGGCTTCAATCATTGCAAAGGTGTGCTCATTTGATCACTGAGCTGGTTAATGAGAGGGTATGTTTCTTTCTCACCCATTCTGCTGCACTAAGCACTTCACACCTAATTTAATGGACAGATGGGAAGTTTATAAAATATTATAAGATATAAATTATAATGGATAGTAAATCTTTCCATATGTCCATCAGAATTTGTAGAGCTATCTATGGATGTTGTCAGGAACGTTGTGTGCATAAAGCCTAAAAGAAAAAAATCATTTTCTGCAGAATAAACTTTTTGTAGCTGAAGATTTCGAGATTGCATGTGGAAGAGAAAACTCTTAGACATTCTGCTGAGAACGCTAATAGACAAATAAAATCTTGAAGTTATTTCAACTATCTGGATTTGACAAAATATAAGCTTTAAGTGACATCTCTTGGATATGATCAAGATTCAATACCTCAATCCTTAGCTTTAAATTCTTGGCTAATTGTTTTTCTAATGAAATAAAATGAAGCAATATTAATTCCAACAAATGGCCAGAATAAATGAAGAAAAATCAACAGTTCATGTAGTACAATACAAAACTGCTAGGGTAGGTGGTAAACATCACAACATTAAAAAAATAAGTGCATCTATACGTAAACATGATTTGGTGGTTAAACCCCAAATCATATAATTAAATTGGAAGTCCAAAGAGGCGTCCTTTGGATGTACCCCTCAGTGAAGCTCAGAGGTGATG
Organism: Chamaecyparis obtusa; assembly: GCA_027943335.1. Lineage (NCBI taxonomy): Eukaryota > Viridiplantae > Streptophyta > Pinopsida > Cupressales > Cupressaceae > Chamaecyparis > Chamaecyparis obtusa. The sequence goes on along the minus strand of BSBK01002482.1, from coordinate 547,912 downwards.
AAGATCAATACTAGAGCTGGAGCTGTTGACTAGAAACTAGTGCTATCACACATTTGTAGAATAGCCTGGGCTATCAGGATGGGAAACATGATCATCCACTATCACAAAAGATCTAATGCACGGCCTAATAATGTCCAGGGGCCAGGGCTAATAATGAACTTGTGATCTGGGAAGTGAAATGGGTAGGAAATCTTTGCATGGATAGTGATACCTCCCCGAATTTCATATTAGAATATACACTTCAAAATAAAATGCTTCCCATTTCCCACCTTTATGAGGGAATATAGATGACAAGTCTTAGAATTACACAGATATGGTGGTTTGTTTTGAGGCAATGGTGATGCCTATAGACTGAAGAAGAAAATTGGTCGTGTAATACAGAAAAGCATTGATGGTGATGGACACCTAAAGAGAGAATCTGGCATGAAGAACGAAGTGTCAAGAATGAGTCTCTCTAGACATGATGATGAATCACCTAGGAATTCAGGTATTTGGATAAAGAAGCCCTGAATATACTCTTGCTATGGAGGGGTTGGGAGATAAACTAGGCTTGAATAATCCACCTAAAGACTGTTTGTAATGTTTCATATACTGAAACACAATAGGTTGCTACTGAACCCTCTCAATATGCACCCAGTGGTTGTGTGGGAGACTGGTTCATCCTATATCACTGTTAACTAAACTAACACTCTACATATTTTCCAAAAAAAGAATATGGATACAATTGTGTTCAATCCACTTAACTTCACAAACAGCTTAGGCTTTACTTCTTTCCTTCCTTCAGGGATAAATTTGAATCATAAAAAAAAAAGGTTTGCTGATCTTTTTGTGTAATGAACTGCAGCTAAATAATCTCACAAGAGATTGCATAAAACATAAAAATATTCACAATAAAAAGCTGGGACTAAATATCATTATTCAAATATATTGGAATGTTTCAAATAAATATCTGCTAGAATGACAATCCACTATCTTCAGCACAAATCACAACCTTTGGATGAGACCGCCTTCAGAGGATCCAAGGGTTTTCATCCGTCAATCTCTTAAATCCAAGGGCTTTCATCCTTGAATTGATATTTGAATGCATGACTTGAATTATAGCAAAAATTATATGGAAATTAGCAAGTGCCTTCAAAAGCAATAGAGTACTTGACTATATAACAGTAGGAGTTCCCAAAACTCAATGCTCCATAACCCAATAAAATAATATTTATTAATTCTGGATGTTTAAATAACTCCCGTGTTGTCGTGTAGGTCAACTTGTAGCTCCTAAAAAATGAATCACTCCTGATGAAAACCCATGCCCCCTTTGCTGGGATTAAATATTATCTTATTATAATTTATTGATTGTTGCACTTGGCATCCTATCTCATGACTCACAGTATTAAATATGTTTATTTTTCTCTATTTGTATTTGGGAAAATAAAGATTGGGCCCACATAGGATTATTTAAATAAAGGAGGACATTACAGGTTCGCCCTTCTCAATATTGCTTGCTCACAAGCAATGGACTGTTGGATGTTCAAACATCTTTGGCCCCTCCCAAGTAGCATCCTTTTTCGGTGGGTTCCTTTTGTGGAATGAGTATTCTATGACAATCTTGTCCCTCAGTTTTTTCCCTCATATGTCAGTGATGGCCTTTGGAACCAATATAAAATTCTGGTCATCATCCATGGGTGGCAGATCAATTAAGGATGCAATATTTTAGCCAAGTGTCTTTTTGGGACAAGACACATGGAAAACATTGTGAATCTGACTACTTGTGGGAAACTTAAACTCATATGCCATTTCATGAATGTAATGGCCCGTTTTTGGCTAAGTTAGGAAATAGGGATGATTACCTTATTCCAACTTCTTACTTTGTCAAATAGTTGAAATGAAAACTAAGCAAATTTGTTTCACCAAATATCAGTTGCAACTTCTGCTATAAATATATGAATTTATGCAATATTGATATGGAATTATAGCAATGTTTTATATATCTATTTTTTAAATATGCTATGAATTTATTCACCTCATCACTTATAGTGATAAGTATAGATGCAATGTCTGATAGTTGATATGCCTGTGCAATCAATAGGTATTTCTTTTAGTAATTTGCTTGCTTTATCTAATTTATCAATCTGAAATATGCAATATATTGATATCACTTTAACAATGATATGTTGCTATTTTTTGATACGTATTTATATGCTTGCAACCATAGTAATGACTGCTATATCTGATCAATGCTTTATGTGCCTTCAGTGTCTTCAATTATCGCTTATAGCAATAGTATTGCTGTGTCTGATCTAGTCTGTAAGAATGAGCAATATGATGGCTGTGTCTGATTAACAATCTCGGTAATATATGAAGCTGATTTGCCAAGTGGCAATGTGCTCAAGCTAGCAGCTCCCATACTCGATATGTAATAAAGAAGAAAATGTCCAATGATCCTTATGAAGTGAGTTTGATCACCCTTTTGTATCCTACTTGGTGAAGGGGTTTTACCTTTTGGACGCTGAAGAGTCAGATCTCTTCCAATCATTCTACTCCATTATCAAGCTGGTTCTTTCAACTAATCGAACACTTTAATTAATAGATAATTAATCTTCTTTGTTAGATCACTTAATGCTGCTTTTTATTAATTGTTGTTCTTCATACTTAGTCAACATATATTATTGCTTCTTGTCTTTTGACATATTTTAATTGCTATTAACTTGTTATCATCATGTCTTTGTTTGCTGTTAACTTGATATTAATCCTTCCAATGACCAGGATGATTGAATTTATATGGTGCTGAGAGGATTTAATGGTCAATTAGTAAATTGATTATTATTCGACCAATAGTGATGTTTGCATTGTCTTCGATTAGTAATTTATGGGTTTCTCATGTTGTTCATTCATAATAGACTGTCTGGAGCATTAAAGATTCTCAGACTATTGGTTTAGACTTTTATTAACTCATGGTGCTTATTTATAATCATATACTGATGATGGTATTTGTCAATATTCATTGTCATCGGGTCTTCTCAGTCATTGATATCAGATGTTGGCTTCAATTCTTGATAGTAATTCCCTTCATGCTATCATTGTAGACTAAATCTTCTTGATTAGACTTCTGCCTCAACGTATCGACCAATTGCACCGCATAGTAGGTGCAGATATTCAGAATTGGTATTCCTCCTCAGATATTGATGACTGGTTGGCCTCTATGTTATTAACGATGCATAGTGATTGTATTTGGCGTCATCAATCATCGTATATGTTATCGGTATATTTTTTAATCCTTGCTTTCATCAGTATTAGGTTTTGATATTGGCTACTCCAATTTTATGTGCTGTGATAGACTCAATCTTCATGTATGAACATTGTTTAACTGTAGAATCCAAAGCCTTGTATTTTCTTTTAAGATGACAAGAGAAGTTTTTCAAATCTTCCAATTTGCCACATGCTTCTTGATGATGTAGGATGAATTGTATAGCAACCTTTTAGAATGTTGAAACAAATGATCATTCATTTTGTTACTAGTGGATATTGGAATGGTACTTGTAGGATTAATTGGCTTCCCTAAAGTATGCCACGATCCAACAACCCTTTGATCATCAACTAATATGATCATCATACAACCATAACTGCTTTATGTAGGATGTATATTGGAAAGGTTACTTCTTTTTACCATACTTAAACATTCAATATTTGATCTCCATCTGAAAGAAGGAATTTAAGTCTGAATTGCAACCTTACATAGTTTGATTGAAGAATGTTTAGTCCCACCATTGTTAGGGTTTATTATATTGTTCTAAATGTGGCTTAGTACCTCTTTTGTAGAAGATGCTTCAGGATCCCAATATTTGTTTTCATCTTCGCCTTTGTGTGATTTCAAAGTAGCCTCTTCATTCAATTCAAAGAGTGGGTTGTCATAAATTTTTTCCATTTCAACTTCAAACAAGGGATTGTGAATAAGTTGAAATTTATCCTTGTTCTTAAGACCAAGCATTACTTCTTCCAACTCTTCTCTATCTGATTTCTTCGGGTAACCTTTCAAGTCATCTTCATCTCTTTTGTAATAATTTGGGGTTCCATGACTTGTAGGTGTTCCACTATTATTTACCATTTGTATTTCATCTTTCCATACCTTTAGAGTCAACTTCCCTTGTTTATCAACTTCAAGATGATGACGTGGGATACATGAAGTGGCCTTTGGTGTACTTGTATTATTCATTTTACTCACAACTATGGATGAAAGTGTTGTCGGGATAATTGTATGTACGGGTTATTATATTAGTAAAGTATTATGTTACTCTCGGTCGTTAGCGACCGAGAGGTTAGACAGTTACGTCATGACGTTTCGGTCGTGGCCCTTCGGGTACTTTATATACTCTCTCGGAGGTTGGACATGGGAGATATGATTGTATGATCATTACGATGTAAATGTACTTGCCAGTATGGAATGATTAATGAAAGTATTTATTATTCTATGATACATTCTGTGTTTATTATATTTCCTGTACTATGTCTGTGCAATACTAAGTTTACCCCAGCGGGCAAACATTTGGCGCCGTTGCCTAGACGTACTCGAGAAGAGAGTTGAGGGAAGGATTTATGCCCAATGTTTTAAATAAAGATAAAAATAAAAAGGCACGAGATGACAAAGGGGAAGCCGCACAGAAGGCTTTGATCTCCGCGCAACAGCGTGAACATCGGTGTAGGTTGAGGCAACTTGCCAAAGACCAGCTTGCCGGAGGGTTGCCCGAAGGGAACCCTGGAAGTGGTACGGAAGGTGTAGGGTCCGACTGAGAATCGTTCATCTCGCCGGAACATCGAAGAGTGCGGAGTAGAGAAGAACTACTCGAAGAAACACGACTTAGACAAGTCTTGCTTCAGGAAGAGCGAGACCAGTTTGAAGACTTGAACCGCACGTGGCGTGCGGAGGAAGGGAACTACGAAGGTGAGCGCATTGCCGAAGGCACACGGGGAAGCACAGTCGAAGGCACATGGGAAGGTACGACCGAAGGCACACGGGAAGGTACGACCGAAGACACACGGGACGCGCAGGCGAACCCGCCATTGGAGCCAACGACTCCACACAATACGGTTCCACCCGCTACACAGATACAAGTACCATTAGTAATCGGCCAAGGGAACGTGGGCGCCGGTTCTAGCACAAGCGGTGCAGGAGCACAAAATTCACCGTGCACGCAACAACCAAAATCAGCCCGACCAACCATGGTGACACATAAGGAAAAGTTGCCAAAATTCCACAATGATGGAAAGGACAATCCAGTACAGCATTGCCGTACGTGTGAAACCATCTGGGCAGCCAACGGGGTGACTGACCAGAACGAATGGATGAGGTAGTTCCCCGCCACACTGAGAGGCGTGGCCATTGACTGGTACGCGGATCTGGATAGAACGAACATAACCACATGGGATGACCTGAAGTGGGGATTCGAGAAGGAATTCCGGCTACTACGAGACGATAATGAGATAGTCTTAGAGATTTATGGAACGAAGCAAGGGAAGAGGGAGACCGTGTGAGCGTATGGCCTCCGACTAAAGGAATTAGTCGGAAAGATGGAAAGCAAACCGATCGACGGCCTAAAGAAGAGGTGGTTTGTCGAGGGCTTGAATCCTAAGCTACGACGGAAGATGAAAATTGTGCCTCCGACATCCTACAATGATGCATACAACCGGGCCATGGACCTGGAAAGCGAAGATAAGACGGCCAAAAAGAAGAAGAATAGATCTTCATCATCCGAAGACGATACATCCGAAGAGGAGAGTGGCAGCGACGAGAAGCCGAAGAAGAAAGTCACGGCCCTTCAGAAGGATATAGAACGGATGTTAAAAGAGTTTAAGACAATGAAGGGGACAACAAGCAAGGATGATGAATTGTGGTGCACAGATTGTAAGGAGAGCGGCCACACGAAGGGTGCCTGTCCCAAGAAGGCATTGTGTGACATTTGCCAGATTATGGGACATTCTACGAAGGAATGCTCATACAATTTGAAGGCGCGTAACCAGCAAGTTCTCTATACACAAGAACAACCATCCACATCAGGGGGGACGGAACCAAACAATAATGCATCTTCAGGAGGTTACCGTGGCAACCGGCGAGGTGGAGGGAACAATAATAATTCCACTTGTAACAGGGTCCAGTATGACGCGAAGGGACGCCCAATGATCCAATGTAGGGCATGCAACCAATGGGGTCATTACGCAAGCGAGTGTAACAATAATGACGCCCCTCAGCAACTGTGTCGGTGGTGCAGCCCTAGGGACCATGAAGATGCTAATTGTCCGAAGTCTGGCGTAGGGGCCAATCTGATTGATATCGAAGGCAACACACGGATTAAAGAAGCTATACTTGCTCTTACTCGAGGGCAAGCGAAGGAAGCCCGCTACCCCCATCCCCGAATGGAGAAGCAGAGAATGGTGGAGGCAAGGGAGGAAATAGAAAGGGCGATGAAAGCCCAACGGGGAGAGACACACGAATCATTCAGACCCTACTACATAGACGCGGAGAGGAACATTGTACGGCAGATGCTTCAACTGGAGGTGCCTGTCAAGCTGGAGGACCTCCTATACACCATGCCTCAATTGGAGATAGTGCTGTTGGGTACAAAGGTTGATAAACCCAAACCGAGACACACGGACGCTTCCATACCAGGAAGCTCGGCAACAAATCCAATGCTGCTTGCCGTCAACAATGGCAGACATCCAGCCATGGTGGAGATGGGCATCCTGGGCACCATCCTAATGGATACTATAGTAGACGGTGGATCCGCGGTAAACGTCCTTCCGGAGGACACATGGAAAAAGCTAGGGAAGCCCACTCTGTGGCCACGTACGTTTAATCTGCTAAGTGCCGACCAGCACGGGATTAAACCCCTCGGCATGTTGATGGCACAACAAGTCACCGTGGGTGCACAACCATTTGTGCTCGACTTTGTGGTCATTCCGTTGAAACAGAAAGGGTATGATGCCATACTCGGAAGAGGATGGCTGGTGGCAGCGAAGGCAAACCACAATTGGAAACGGAATACACTCCCGATGGAGAGCGGAGGCAAGAAATTTACTATTGATCTCCAAACCTAGTTGGTGAGCGAGGAACTTGCCTCTTCCTCGGGATCCGAATCTGAAGGAGAGAATGACCCACGAGATGAAGGCAAAGAGGGGATGGATCCTGATGCCGAAGGCATACTAAAACTTGGAGGATGTTGTTCGGAGGATGACACAGATTCATTAAATGGATTGTTCCATTGGCAACAAGAGGACTATGATATATTCTCACCCTCCTGTAACGTATTAAGCGTCGAAGAAGTGCCAGATCAATATCCTCCAGAGTACGGGGAGTATAAGGAAGGAGAAGCTACAATGGACACCGTACCTGCACATCAGTTTAAAAACAAGGAGGCTATGAAGTACGAAGAACCGACGGTGAAACCTTTGAATTTGGGTACGGAGACGGATGAGAGAAATCCGAAAACCATCGCCACGGGAGACAACTGGTATCCTGTGTGGAAGACTGTAACCTTCAAACTCTTGATTCTCCTTCTTCTTATGTACGGGCAAGAGGCTGTGGTCCCTATAGAATTTATGGTTCCAAGCCTTTGGATGGCCATTGAAAATGGACTCGGTCATAGGGAAAGCTTGAGGGAACGGCTGCACAATGAGATTAAGCGAGGAACATGTCGGGAAGTCGGCTACGATAGGGCTGTCAAGTTATGGACTCTTGACGAACGGATACATGACGCCATCAACGGGACCAAATTGAAACCTTCCCCGGAGAGGATGGATTTGAGAGGAGGGACAGAACAATCAAGAGGGACTCGAGCGGTCAGGTAGGTAGAGTCATCCGTACGGGCGACTAGAGAAGTCTTCGGAAAGGAAATTGTGGATGTCATGAACAGTTCGAAACTAAAAGCATATCATCACAGGTCGGAGGCACACAGGCAGCCGCCTGGCAATTGATGAAAAAAAAATAAAAAAAAATAAAATTTTTTTTAAAAAAAAAAAATTTGAAATGAAGCAATAAAGGCCGTACGACAACTTGGGAGCGAAGGCAAGCAAGCACATAAAAAGCACCGTATGGACGAAGACAAAGTCCGAAGACGAAGACATAAAGTATGAACGAAGACATAAAGTCTAAAGACGAAGACAAAGTATTAAACAAAGACATAAGGTTCGAAGACATAAAGTATTAAACGAAGATACAAAATAAACGAAGACATAAAAGTATTAAACGAAGACGTAAAGTATGGGCAAAGACATAAAATATCGGATGGAGGTATGCATGGGCGATTTTAAAAAGTGAAGGCATAGATCAAGCAACGGGGTCCGTACGACAAGGTTGAAAAAGAAAAGCCGAAGACATATTTATGAAACCGTACGGCCGTACGACAACTTGGAGAAATGAAGGTAGCTTAGAAAAGGTACCATACGGTTAGTATAAGTCCAAAATGATAACCGTACGACAAGTTTATAAGTTTGAAGGCGATTTGACGAAGGCATAGGTCAAGCAAAAATGACCGTACTATAATAGTTTTAATGAGTATTAAGTGGCAACTTTCAAAGTTCGAAGGGAATGAGTATTTAATTGTACGGACATCACAGACAAAGCAAAAAAAGGCACCGTACGGCCAAACAGAGGAAAGGAAAAGGAGGGAGATGTCCGTATGGCCATTTCATTAATAAAGATACGGTACGACAGGTTTCATATTTAGGTGAAGACCGTGCAGAGGCTATATGAATTGCAAAGTTACAACTGTACGGTCGAAGGAAGAATTCATAGAAAACAACGTACGACAATTTTAAGAGAAGCTCGCAAGTAATAAAAGCTGAACCGTACGGCCTTCTTTGGCAAATTAAAAGTTGGAAGGCGAAACAAGAGCAAGCGTACGACACTAAAAGGTGTAACAGGAATACCGTCCAAGGAATGTACCATTTCGTACTGCAAGGAATAGGTTTGGAAATCAAAAAGAGTACAGAAGAATTTAGTTCTTGACAACAAGGAAGGACTAGCAGCAAGGAGAAGATTAAAAAAACAAAAACAAAAAAAAAACGACGATAAATCAAAATAGTTCAAAATGAGTAACTTATGGTACCAAAGGGAAGGGCATAATGAGGTAGTAAGGAAAACATAAGCGCTTTACAAAAAAAAGTATGGGATCAGAAGAAAATCACAAAATGGTGTGTTCCATAGACTTCTGTGTGGGTTTGAGAGTGCTAAATTGGTCTTGGTGGCAGGGGCGCTGCCCCTCGACCCCGCTGGGGGCGTTGCCCCCTAGACCCCCAGTCGGTTCAATTATCAGCCCTTGGAGAGTGTGACCTGTTGATGAGATCGGAGCTGCTATAGGCATGGAGTGTCTGCATGCCGGAGGTGAAGAGAGCACTGGAGCAAGTCTTTCAAGAGGGGTACTACGCTTTGAGGCACTTGGAGTAGGTGTTGGCTGGATGTGAGACTGTCTTGGTGGATGCATAGAGAGCTCAGGAGGAGCTGACCACCCAGTTGGAGGCAGTAGAGCAACACTTGGCTCAGCGTACCCAGGAGTTGGAAGCAGAGAAGTTGGCACGGGTGGCTATCAAGGTCAGATTGGCTAGGGAGATAGTATGGTGTTAGCGGAGGCTATAGCTGAACAGTATGTTTTGGAGACAAGTTTGGTGCAGGCACGGGAGGAATGGGATGTGACGGTAAAGACCTACTGGACGCAGCATTGATGGGGAGGGCGGCACTTCATCTTTTCAAGGACGCCCCTCTGCCCCTTCTCAGTGATTTTCTTCTTCTATGTGGTGTATTTCATCTCCTTGTAAGTCGTCAGAGACGACTTGTTTTTTTGGGGGGGATGATGTTGTCGGGATAATTGTATGTACGGGTTATTACATTAGTAAAGTATTATGTTACTCTCGGTTGTTAGCGACGGAGAGGTTAGACAGTTACGTCACGACGTTTCGGTCGTGGCCCTTCGGGTACTTTATATACTCTCTCGGAGGTTGGACATGGGAGATATGATTGTATGATCATTACGATGTAAATGTACTTGCCAGTATGGAATGATTAATGAAAGTATTTATTATTCTATGATACATTCTGTGCTTATTATATTTCCTGTACTATGTCTGTGCAATACTAAGTTTACCCCAGCGGGCAAATAGAAAGAAAGTTGTGGTTGACATGTTTGAACAATTTCATATAACATGAATTATGATTCCTTGCTTCAATCTTTATTCAGTCGTCCTCTGTGCATGATCCTTGCGATGATGTGAGGTCATCCTCATCATTTTTATGGAGCCATGTACTACTCTCATTTGTGAGACATGATGTGTCAATTTCCTTTCCTTGCATTTTTGGATTCTTAAAATATCCTTGTGGTGCTTGTTGATCATCTCTTGCCTTGTCCTTTCTTAGGGTTTCATGTCTTTCAATTTCACTTCCTTCTTTTGGCGTAATCACTAAAAATGCCTTTGATAACATTTTTTGTGAGGAGTGGATGTGTAAGATTCTTAATGCAATTGTGTAGTCATTCATCTCTTGTTTCTTAACATTTTCATACTTTCCACTTTCCCTTTTCAGGTCCAAGTGATGACTTCTTTGCTCCTTAGGTGAATACTTCATTCGTAGATCAATGTAGTCCTCTAAAGACATCTTGTTGAAGACCTCTATTAACAAATTTAGTCGCCATTGCTCGTATAGATCCACTGATGTTTTTTGTTCAACTTTAGATGGGATTGTTGATCTTGACTTTGGTGTAGCCATTTGCTGAGTTGCGTTTGATTGATAATGGATTGGTCTCTACTAATATTGCCTCCATTGTTTATCATGGATTGTGTTATCATTCCCAACAATTAAGCTTATTCCTTTTACGTGTTTCTTTGTTCTACCATGAGTTGATGTATGTGATTATCAAGTCCTTCATCCTCTCCATATTTGTTTTCTGCTAGTTTTTTGTTCTTTTATGAGGTGTTCATTATTGTCTTATTAATTCATGAATTGTTTTCATTTTCTACTAATATGAAATATGTTCCTCCACTAGTTGGCAGGTTCATTAGCTCTGATACGACTTCTAATGTCCTCTTTTTGGCTAAGTTAGCAAATAGGGAGGATTACCTTATTCCAACTTCTTACCTTTTCAAATAGCTGAAATGAAAACCAAGTAAAATTGCTTCACCAAATATCAATTGCTACTTCTATAAATATATGAATTTATGCATATTGATATGGAATTATACCAATGTCCAATATATCTATTGTTTAAATATGCTATGAGTATATTCACCTTATCACTTATAGTGATAGGCATAGTTAGAAAAATATTTTGACTCGTCGCGGGCGCGAACGGACTCGCAAGCCCAATGGTGAGCCGAGTCCACTTGCCATGGACTTGGGAGTCGAGTCTAGGTGAGCCATCCCTATTGGACTTGGAAGTTTTTCACATGGACTTGGGCAAGTCCATCATCGACACTTGTGAGTCGTAATGGACCGTCTCCATAGCCTGTAGACGTCCAATCATGTTTTAACTGTTGAAATTTAAACTAGAATATTAGTCTGCACAATAAAAATTGCAAAGCAGAAGAAGAGGATAACACAAAGCAAATATCCTGGGAAAACCTGCCGCCTGAGGGTGAAAAACCCAGCCCACCAACATATGAATCCTTTATTCAGACTCTGAAAATTGATTACAAAGATCCTGTTCTTGATCACTCACAAATTCCAATCTAGGTTATACCGGTCTAGGTTATTCCAACCGGTCATGGGAAATACACAGGGAGCAAATGACTAACTGGGTACAAGTTCTTTACCGGTTAAGTTCATGATAATCTGAACCGGATTATATAGAGTGCTTTCACTTACATTGGAGTTAGCTTTTTTATTAGAACTGGAGTTAGATTTGTTTTTTCAGTGAACGTTTCGAGGTAAACTCTGAATCAGTTTGCAATCTTTTTTGCATGCATGATTTATGGGAGAGTTTACAACTTGGTGGAACTATGAGATGTATTTTTAATAAGATTAATTTCTTATAAATACAGGTCATAGCACACAAGAGTTGTTGAATTTCAAGAGCATAGAGAGGAGAGCAGCAGAACAAAATTCTCTTGCAGGAGTTACAGTCACGAGAGGTGAAAGACAAAAGAAGGTTCAACAGCCAAGCAGAGAAAAGGGTAACATGTATGATTTAATTAGACAGAAAGTGTCATCATAAGATCATTGCTTTAGATTGTGAAGCATATTCAAATCCCTTAATCAGGGTGAACCCTAACATGTTCTTTGTATAAATCCCTTTATCGGGTAACATCTTTATTGGGGTTGAAAGTCCTCTTACAATGTGACTCCTAATAGAGTCAAGATCCTAACAGGTCTTCTACCAAATCCCTTAACCGGGTAGCACTCTTACCAGTGCTTTGTAAGTCTCTAACAAGGCATCTTTACTACTGCAGTAGTGAAATTGTGGGTTTTGTCCCACCGTGGTTTTTTCCTTCTAATCGAGGGTTTCCACGTATATATGTTGTGTTAACCTATGTATTCAATTTCTGTTTATAAGTGTTATATTCTTTTAATTTCTGAATTTGCAAGAACATATATTTGAGGAAAATTGAAATAGAAATTGTATTTACTGATTCATCCCCCCTCTCAGTAACCGGTTAGGATTAACAATTGGTATCAGAAATGGAGGGTTACAGTTATCTAAAACAGCTTGAGGAAGCCAATGACATAATTGCCTCTCTCGAGAATAGATTGAGGAGGTCTCTTGCAAAAAGAAAAGAGCTGGCTCTACAACTGAGTGAAAGCAATGAAACAATTGAGGAACTCTATGGGCAAAGTGGATCTGATGAAGCAAAAGAGGCAGTCTCTGATCTTATGGAGAAAAATCAAAGTCTAACCGATCAGATCTCCAATTTGAAAAGGGAGTAGGAAAGTAATGCTCTGAGAATAACTGAAATCATTGAAGATAAAAGAAAAGCTGAAGATGAAAGCAACAGTGCCGTAAAAGCACTAGTGACCTCTGAAAGAGCAAGAAATCTGGTAGAAAATGCAGTAAGAGAAAGCGATGTTCTTGTACTACAACTTCAAAAAGACATGCAGATCATAACTCAAGAGAATGTAATTATGTTTAAGAACTAGCATGATAAATGCATGCAAAAGGTTGGCTATTGAATTGTATCAACTAAAGGAACATATGAAAACTCTTAAAGAGAGAAATGAGACACTTGGAAGGTACAATGAAAGCTCTGAGAAGCTTGATGAGCAACTAAGGGCTCAAAGAAAGAACAAGGATCCCGCAGGACTTGGGTACATCGGTCAAAGCAACAAAGAAACCGGTGAGTCCTCTGGAGACAAGCAAGGGAAGAAAGAAAAGAAGAAACCAATAAAAGACAAAGGTAAAAAGACCTTCAAAACCTCTTGCAAGCATTGTGGTAAACCGGGTCATAAAACAAATGACTGCAGAAACGCACCGGTGAAACCATATACTTCTAACAGTTACTGTAGCAACTGTTACGAGTATGGTCACAAGACCTTTGAATATAGGTCTTGCTCCAACAGTGTGTCCAATGGAAGCAGGGCAAGTTTCAATGGTTACTGCTATACATGCAACAAGTTTGGACACAAAGCTGAAGAATGTAGGTCCAAAACCATGGCATTCAAAACCCCACCAAGACCGGTATTCCATAATACAAATATAAACCAGAGCACAACCAATTGTGCTAGCTGTGGACCATCAGGGCATAGCAACTCTCGATGTCATTCACCCAAGAATAGGGAAAGAAGGGTCAACCCATGGAGGGTAACCGGAATGGCCTATTACAGCTGTAACAAGTTTGGACATCTGTCCAAGGAATGCAGGGACCGGCCAATGATCAAAAGAAAAGGACCGGCCAAACCCGTGAAGAGGAACTTGTCTCGCAACCAAAAGAGTAACAAGGGTAAAGAGATTGAAAAGGAAGTCAAGAAAACTTGGTTCAAAAAAGAAACAAAGAGCTCCGCTAAGGAGAAAACGGAGGTAAGGTCATCATTTGCTGATGGTGATATCTCTCTAGCAAATTAAGCCTAAGGGCTTAAAGGGAACAGGTAGCCTGCCTACTATTCCCGGTGGAACTGGTGAGTTGTGATCTCAGACAATCAAGAAGTGCAACTGGGAAGAAGTCACCGGTCTATCATGTTAATCGAAAAGGTAAGTGTTGACATTGCAACCGAGGTTTGCCAAATAGGTAAACGTATGAGAACCGGTTGTCGTAAGAAAGATTAGGTAAGGGTAATTAATGCTGTAGCCGTTAACAATTGTTACCGTTTGTTAATTACTGTTACGACCTAAGTCTATTTAAGGGAAGGATGATTACTCATTTCACTTTACATTGCAAACTGTGATTTTTGATTTCTTAAGCTTGAGTAATCTTGTCTTGCTTTGGTTTTACGTTCTTTGCTAAGCGAATTCCATAAATCCTTTCAAGAACTTTCTGTGTAAACCGGCTGGATATGATGGCATCTTCATCTTCTGTGGTTAACCTAATCGGAGCTAACCAACTTGATAGACCAGTTTACAACATAATGATAGTACAAAACCGAGAGAACGATATGGCGGGGGCTCTATCATCGGTGCTTGAAGGAGTTTTGATGACTGAAGACATAAGGACGTTCATCCACTCCAAGAAGGAAGAACTGGGTGAAACGTTCATTTAGAGTGAATACCTATCACTCTGTGAAGATGGAAAGCTTCAATCCAAATACGCGAAGCTTGAGTCATCAGGATTGATTAATGGAGTGAAATATCCAACCGTGTTTCAATTGGATTGGATCAGATTGGTTCTGAGCAAAGTTCACGAACCTGGAATGTGGCTTGCGAAAGGTGTAGTCACACCGATAACCAAAGAAGATTTGCGAAGGCTGACTGGGTATAATGACAAATGACATCAAAGACGAGGGCGTGTGGTTTGCATTAGCAGTAATTGGCTACAAAGTGTATCAGTCGAGTAACCTGAATAGCATACCGGGAGGAGCTATTCACACCGTGCACATGATCATGCACAATACGATATATGCGCTATGTTGAGAGGACAAATCTTTGAAAACCTAAAGAAGCTTGGTCTGGTAAAGAAGAAGTTTCTCAAATTTGGAACGTTGCTTGTATGTTGGTTTTTCTACTATCATAATTTCTTTCCAGGCATAGGAAAGGTTACTTGGCAGGGAGATAAATTGGTTATGATACAAATAGGAGAACTGACAAATAACCTAGGAAATCGATTAAATAAGATTATGTCCGATTATTTTGAAGCCTTCCAGCTAAGAATGCACTCCAGGGAAAGAATTCCCTCGACCATTGTTGATCAATACAAGGATGAGGTGTGCTTTCTGGTAAGCACCGATCATTGTATAATCCTGGCTGTGGAGCCTAGAACAGAGTATGCACCGGAAGTTAGGTATGCGATCTCTTCCAAGGCAGCTAAGGCATATGCTGATGCATTGCAAGATAGTGACCTAGATCTCTTTGCATACCGGTTTGGAACCTATGAAGAGATTCAGGAAAATTTGAAGAAAAAGATATCAGTAAAGGAACCAAAAACGGTGTATGTAAAAAGGACTCCTACACCTAGGAAGAAGAAACCGGTGGCAGAAGAACCTGTTAAGCTCCAAAATTTGCACCCTGTGTTGAACGGAAATAGTTTAGCAATTCTGGCATAACATGGGAATCACTTCAATGTGGGACATGCAATTGAAGTGAGACCTCTGGATTCTAGGCCGGTTCCTATAAGATGCTTCACTAAAACTCACAAACTTTCTGAAGGAAAGGGATAGAAGGATGGCAGAAAAGAAAATCTAAATTTATGGTGATGCACCTAAATTTTGAATTTATGATATCCGAAGAAACTTTAACACTTGAAACCACAAAACAATGCTTAAACTCACACAATCTTGCCTTTACCATGCACGCACATAAGTATTTTGTAGAAAGGTCTAAATGCCTATTTGCTCAATAAAGGTAAAGGAATTTTTGCACATTAGAGAGCTTATAACATTTGCACGACACAAACTTGAACCTATACATTACATAAATTGCAGAAAAGGTATGAAACGGTGAGACAAAATTGAAGGAAAATGACACTTTTCACTAAAATTCGATCAAATCACACAAATACACTATTTTGCAAGTGAACAAGAAGGTGATAAATATTGTCCAAAATGATGTCCAAGCCAGCCTCTGTATATCATAATGAATGAATTACAATAGAAATGCAGAAAATGACACAAAGGATAGAGAAAAATCACTAAGTGCAGAATTTTGCATAACTAAGAACTCCATAGAATGAGTTGTAAAACTCATTAAGTACAATGCTCAATCAAACCTCTTTGGGTTGAATGCAGAAAAATAGCCCCAAAAATAGGCCTCTCCACTCTCCCAAAATTAAGTCCAATGCATGAAAAAGTCCAACCAAGTCATAACAAACCCAACGACTCACCAAAACTGCCCCTAAAAATGCTCCAATTGATTATAAATGCCTTCTAAACTTTAGGGGAAAGTGAAATTCGACCCTAAGTCTTCTCGATAACAAGGTTTGAATAGTTTTCCAATCCCAAAGCTCTGCTTCACGACACCTGTTCTGAAGAGCATAAAAAGCCATCCACCCACCTAATGTCCTTTTATTCCTGCAGCCAGACCAGCTTAGCTTTTTGTTGAAATCAATGCCGAGGTATTTATACTCCGCAACTTCTTCAAGAACACTTCCACTGAAGTAAAACTCATGTTGATGCTGTTTTTTATTATTAGAGAAAACCATAACCTTAGTCTTGCTGATATTGACCTGCATCCCCACCATTCTGCAAAATCTCTCAAGAGAAGATAGATGTTCTTGCAAACCATAAGCAGATTTGGCAATCAAAATGAGATCGTCCGCATAGAGGAGCAGCTTTATAACGAATTCACCTAGCTGAATACCTTCACCCTTTTGCATGTTTAACCACTCTTCAAGTTTATCGATATATAAACCAAACAAAGTAGGAGATAAAGGGCAACTTTGTTTGACCCCGATATTGCTCCTAAAACATTCTGAAATGCCATCTGATGTTCTGATTTTGACTTTAACCTCTTCATACATCTTATGAACAGCAACTTTGAGATGCATAGGAATCCCCATTTCTTCCGTCCCAAGCCAAAGCTTGTCTCTAGGGACAGTGTCAAAAGCCTTTTTAAAGTCAACAAAGCAACAAAAAACCTCTTCCTTTTTCTCCCACTCTTTTTCAATAATGTGTCTCAGAGTGACACAATGATCAACCGTCGAGTGCTTTGGCCTTAAAACCAGCTTGCCCTTTTGCACGTTTATGGTTTTCTTCCGCCCATTTGTTGATCCTAGTTTCTATCATGCTGCCAAAAAGTTTAGCAAAGAGGGGATTGATCATTATAGTCCTGTAGTTGGAGGGGTTGTTGACATCACCACTCTTATAAAGTGGTATTGCAAGGCTGATTGTCCAATCTTTAGGAAACCCCTCTTGGCAGATTTTGTTGAAGATTTCTGTGATGTGCAGTGCAAGAGTTTTCATACCCCACTTCAAATATTCTGCTTGAAGCTCAACAAGGTCTTTTGCTTTACCCACACCCAACCTCTTAATCCCCATCTCTATCTCCTGCATGGTGAAAAGATTTGCAGTATTGTTGACCAAGGGTGGCTGGCCCACTCCACCTTCTTGTTCATAAAGTTTTTTAGCATATTCAAACCATTGGGTGACAGTAATATTATTTTCAGTTTGCTTCTTCCTTGGTTGGAGTTCTTTCCAAAACAGTTTGGGGTTATTTCTGCCTAAGAAAATTAGCTCCTCTCTCCTTGTGAACATAAAATCGGTCTTTTTCTTCTTTAGGATCTGCTTGTAGGCCTTAATGTCAAGGTTAGTTTTATTTGACTCCCTTAGGTTTCTCTTAGCCCTCTTGCATTCCTTATCAAACCATGCATTGGCTGGAAAACAATTAGTTTCAAATTTTCTATTTTTTGCTCTCTTGCATTTTGAGAGAGCCTCATGAATCAGACTTGATAAAGCATGGCTATTAACAACATGCTTATACATAGGATTTCCCATACAAAGCCTCTCAAGAGTAGCTCTAAAAATGTTACCGTTTTCTGAAGTCAACAGAATTCTGCCTTGAGAAGGAGGATGTTGAGGGCCTTGGTTTTTTGCTCCAAGCTGCCTATCCTTTGCCCAATACAAATTTATGTACAGCGGTCTATGATCTGATTTGAGATTCCATATGTCCTCCCCAATTTCAACTTCTTCAATTTTCTCATACAAATTCTGCGAACAAATTACATAATCCACCACACTTGCCCCATTCTATGTGTTGCAAGTGAAATTGCCTGACTTAGCCCATTTAGCCAAACCATTACAAATTATTAGATCAAATGTGCCACATAGAGTGATCAATTCTTCCCCCAAATGATTGCAGCCTTTAGCATAATCAGATATTCTTTCCCATTGATGTTTTCTCTCTTTTGTGAGCCAAATAGGGTTATCATTTTCTTTGGAGCTGAAAATACTTGCTTGCCAATTTGCTGTCCTAGCATTGAAATCTCCAACAAGAAGAACATCCCCACGCTGCGAAAAAACATCTTTCTTTAATGCAGCATAGGGGTCATTGTGATCTAATCAACACTTTTTATAAGCTTTAGATACCTGTGGGGCAAAGTAACAGGCTGTGATCCTGAGAAGATTGTTATTTTCCACAATTTTGTGCCATATAAATTGTTTATTAGAATCTGCCTTTTCCAACTGAATGACACGACCTTCCCTTTCTTTTACTAGAACCATTATGCCTCCATGACCTTTACCATTTCCCGCTACCTCATTCCACATTGCCAACTTCCAGTAGCCTTCAAACAATGGGGTCTTACATCCCTCATGCTCATGCGTCTCTATGAGACAAATAATGTCTTTGCCTTCCGCAATAGGTCCTAACCCAGGTCCACGCCTCCACGGATAACCTCTGCAATTCCAACAAACTAAACTTAAGGAAGCCTGGGTTGAGCTTGATTGCTATTTGTTTTGATGTGGAAGACTCGGAGTTGAGTTATTATTGCTATGAGTGAGTGCTGATCTTGTCATAACGCTGCATGCTAAAGTGTTTGTTGTCACACCTTTGTTGCCTACTTGCTGCTCTTCATTGGGGCGGTGGCCAAAATGGGCAATAATTGCTTTTTCCTTGAACATCCAAGCCCTTTTGCCTTCATTTCTAGCTGTTTTGATTTTTTCCATTTCCATCCTTCTTTTTTCTTGCTGCCTCATAGTTAGATCCTCCTCTAAAAAGAAGCGAGAACCCCTCAAGAGCTATTTTTTGTTCAGTAGATTTTGTTTGTCGCTAACATTGGGCATGACTACCTTGATTGGCCTATCTCTCTCAGCGTGTGATTTGCCAACCCTCCAAGCTTGGCAGATTTGACCTTGCCACAACAACACTTCTTGTAGGAAGTCCCTCGTCAAGTCAAGGGTATGTTCACCTTCACCATAATCTTTTATCCCTTTGATAATTATATTGGATGCCCTAAGCTGCCTTTCCTTGACCTCTCTGTCTTGTGTGTTCTTCACGCGAATCTTTGCCTCTTCTCTTGCAAGAGCAAGGTGTTTGCTGTTTTTATCCCAAGTTTTGGTGACCTCTGAAAAACTTCTCCTCTCCTCTTCAACCTCTGCCTTTCCCAGCAAACTAGTGTGAAGAATCGTTCTCTCCTTATTGTGAGATGGCTTGGTATTTGCTGTGACCTTGTTTGCTTCCAATGTAGTACTCAAGTTTTTCTATTCATCCTTCATGTTCTGCCATTCAAGCTTCCCTGCTAAAAGTGTTTCTTGCAGCATTGAGATTTGAGCTTTTAAGACATTGTTATTGTCTGTAAGAGATTTATTTGCTGCAGTTAGAACATACAAAATGAACATACCCTTGACTCACAGTTAGAATCAAACTGCACTCACATACAAAATGAGGGCACAAAATTAGAAATTTAACAAAGAAATTTAGAAACAAACTAAGTTAGTTTAGAACTTTAAATAAGTTTAAACATAGCTGAAACTTGAAGGAAAAAACCAAAAAACTTGAAAGGTTATGAAATTTTTGAGAAAATATGAAGTTTTTGAGAAAATTATGAAAAATTTGCAAAAATTGCTAAAAAATGGTGTTAGATCTTATCCATTACGTTCTAAAACAAGTTGGAGTAGATTGGAAATGATATTATATAGTTTGTATAAACTTCAATGCATTTAATACAAGAAAAAATGAATTTAAAACAAAAGGGAAAGAATTTTGAAAACTTGTGAATTTGAATTTTCTTGAAAAATCCCTCTGAATCTGCTTCGAATCCACTTTGAATCAATCCAAAATGCCTTAAATGCCGATGTTTCTCCTCCAAAACCCTTCTTAATTTCTCTTCTCTCCAAAAAAATCATGGTCACTCATAAAAATAGCATAATGGCCCTTTTTATTGGCTGTCTGCCCTTTATCCGGCCGTGGGCGCGATAAATCGTGATAAGTATACTACTTATTGCTGATATATCGCCGACAAGTGCAACTTATTGGTGATAAGTTTGCTAGGTGATAACTATACAAGTTTTATCGCCTGGCCAAACTTATCTTGATAAGTTGACTTATCGCCGATATTTTGATTTATGCTAGAGACTATAGGGCTCAATTTCCTCCTGAATTGAATCAAAGGATAATTGCTAAATGGAGAACCGGTTTAGCATCAAACAATAAGATAATAAGGGAGACTTTGACACAAGTAAGACTAGGTCTCAGTGATGAGACAACTAAACTTCTGATGGAAGCAGTGTCACTAAATTTGGACACAAAGAATAGCGTTGCAAAGATTATTAATGGAATGGAAAAGGTTGTATATGAAGATACGCTAGAATAGTGGCAAAAGTAAGATTTCAGTACTCTAAAGACAACAGGTCCATAGGACATCTCTGAAGATGAACCTGAAAAAGTATTGGTACCACCAGTACAGTTAACAACTAGCGAACAAACATCAACCGGTTAGAAAGAGGTTACTCCTGACCCGGTCACATCTAGTGAACAGGTAAATTTGGGCGAACAAGTTCAACCAGAAGAGGAAGCACAAGGAGAGTCATCAGAGATGATGAGTACTGAAAAAGGAAAAGATAAAGATGAAACTGCTTTGAGTGATCAACAGGTTGCTGAGGAGCAACAAATAGAGCAACCACTGGTAAAGGAAGTCCATCCGGAAGAAGTACATCTTGAAGAAGTCCATTCTCAAGAGGAGGTACATCCGGAAGAAGCACCACAACAGGAAATTCCTCAACAACAGGAGTTCCCTATTAATACAGAAAAGGAGAAGCTTGTAGAAGATCAACCTGCATAGGAGAATAAACAGAAGGAACTGGTAGATGTTCCTAGCACATCTTCATTGAAGAGAAAACTAACTTTTGCAACAGATTCTGAAGCAAAGAAATGTGAAGTTAGTGAAACAGTGGTTGACATAAGCAAGATCTCAACAAGACAACTAAAAGAGCTCACTAAGAGAAAACAAAATATGGTTCTCTCTAGTGTAAGAAACATCTTGTACAATTTTGTACTAGATACAGATATAGATGAGGATGAACCTGTAATCGATCAATTGGAGATTCTTGCACAAGCAATTGGGGAAGATGTCATTGACCTGGAGACAATTGTAATTGATCACTATGAGAAAGCGAGTAGAAATTGTTCACAAATAGGTTGAAAAACTAAAGGCTACCGTATCTACAATCACCAGGGAGCTAATGTAACAAATACAGGATGCAAGAAGGCTGATAACAAGGACTTCAAATTTTGAAGACTTTGTTAAAGATATAATTGAAAAGACAAAGAAAACTACAGAAGAGATAAAGATTTTGTCATTGAAGTTTGATGCGAAGAACTATTCTGCAACACAGTACAGTCGGGAGCTGACTAGTTTGGCTCTCATCTTAAGGAAGGCATCAGAAGAAAAGACCAAAAGAATTCAAGATCTTATTGGATTCCAGTTGTTCCTTGCCCCAAGTTTTGATCTAATGCAGACAACAACAAATGAAGCAGATAGATTGATCAAGGAACTTGATTACAAAATAGTGGAAGACATGGAAAATATAATTGTCTCAGTTCAAGCAGCAAAGAAGAACTTGGATCATGTAACAGGCATATGGAAACCATTCCTTGATTCTGCAAAGAAAATATACAAAGATATCTTCAATAAGTTACAGTTATGATATAAAAACATTTAAGAAGTAACAACCCTTTGACCCATGGAGGCAAAAAGAGGAAGAAGATAAGATACAGAGATCAACGCAGATGAAAGTGAAGATCAGATACAGAGAAGATTAGTGCAAATAAAAGAGTTGCGACACAAAAAAAGGGAGATAACAAACAGTGTGTGTTGCGTGCCAAAATAGGCTACAAGTAGACAAGGAGATCTACAGGGGAAGTCTACAGGTGATGTATTGGTATGTTTTGCCACCAATGCCAAAGGGGAAGATTGTAGACATAATTTAGTTGTCATTGGTGAAGTCATAGGTAAACATCAATCCCACCGGAACCCACTGGAACACCGGTACATCACACTAGTACTCATAATTGTGAACCGGTAGACTAAACAAGGAAGCGGTGTACTTTAACCGGTCATGCTTATACCGGTCTAGGTTATTCCAACCGGTCATGGGAAATACACAGGGAACAAATGACTAACCGGGTACAAGTTCTTTACCGGTTAAGTGCATGATAATCCGAACCGGATTATACAGAGCGCTTTCAGTTACACTAGAGTTAGTTTTTTCAATAGAACTGGAGTTAGATTTGTTTTTTCAGCGAACGTTTCGAGGTAAACTCTGAATCAATTTGCAAGCTTTTTTGCATGCATGATTTATGGGAGAGTTTACAGCTTGGCGAAACTATGAGATGTATTTTTAATAAGATTAATTTCTTATAAATACAGGTTATAGCACACAAAAGTGTTGTTTAATTTCAAGAGCATAGAGAGGAGAGCAGTAGAACAAAATTCTCCGAGGAGTTACAATCACGAGAGGTGAAAGAAAAAACAAGGTTCAAGAGCCAAGCAGAGCAAAGGGTAACAGGTATGATCTGATTAGACAGAAAGTGTCGTCATAAGATCATTGCTTTAGATTTTGAAACATAATCAAATCCCTTAATCAGGGTGAACCCTAACAGGTTCTTTGTATAAATCCCTTTACCGAGTAACATCTTTATTGGTGTTGAAAGTCATCTTACAAGGCGACTCCTAATAGGGTCAAGATCCTAACAGGTCTTCTACCAAATCCCTTAACCGGGTAGCAGTCTTACCAGTGCTTTGTAAGCCTCTAACAGGGCATCTTTATTAATGCAGTAGTGACGTTGTGGGTTTTGTCCCACCATGGCTTTTTCCTTCTAACCGAGGGTTTCCACGTATATATGCTGTGTTAACTTGTGTATTCAATTTCTATTTTTGAGTGCTGTTATATTCTTTTAATTTCTGAATTTGAAAGAATATATATTTGAGGAAAATTGAAATAGAAATTGTATTTATTGATTCACCCCCCCCCCCCCCCCCCCCCACTCTCAGTAACCGGTTAGGATTAACAGTGAAATCACTCCCAACTTCTGCCTCATGAATTCAAATGTTTCCTTTGATAAAGACTTGGTAAGCAAATCTACAATCTGCTCTTTAGTAGAAACATATTCCATTTTGCTGATTACTAACTTGTCTCAGAAAATGATACTTAGTAGGAACATGTTTAATCCTAGAGTGCATAACTGGATTCTTAGAGATATCAATAGCACTTGTGTTGTCACAATAGATAGATATAGTATGGTCATCCTCTACCTTAATGTCCTTCAACATTTGCTTCATCCATACAACTTGTGTACACCAAGACATTGTTGCAATGTACTTTGTTTCAGTTGTAGATAATGAAGTAGAATCTTGCTTTTTTCTCAATCAAGATACAAGAAAACCTCCTAGAAAGAATGCACCTCTACTTGTGTTGTTTCTATCATCAACAAAACCACCCCAATTTGCATCTGTAAAACTTGAGTGTAAAATCATTACCTTTAGGATACCATAACTCTTAATCCAGAGTACCCTAAAGATACTTGAAGATCCTCTTAACTGCATGAACATGAGTATCCCTAGGAGTAGCCTGAAATCTAGCAACATAACCAATTACTTGCATAATGTCAAGTCTAGTAGTTGTAAGATATAATAGACTTCCTATCATAGGCCTTTACAAAATTTGATTAGCATTGAAGAATTGTCATTTTTACTTAACTTACATTCTATCACCATTGGAGTACTCACAAGATTGTGATCCTCCATTCTAGACCTTTTCAGCATCTCGCTAATATACTTTGTTTGAGAAATGAAAATGCCTCAGTTAGATTGATGAATTTGCAAACCAAGAACAAATGACAACTCAGCAAGCATGGACATTTCAAACTCCTTCATATTAGTAGCAAAAATATGACACATCTCTTCATGATTTCTACCAAAAATGAGATCATCAACATAAACTACAACAATCAACATATGATTACCTTCTTTTACATACAGATTGCTGTCTTCTATCCCTTTTATGAATCCCTGCCGCTGCAAATAACTGTCTAGCTTAGCATGGCAAGCATGTGGGGCTTGTTTACGACCATAGAGTGCCTTTTTCAACTTGCATACATAGTTCTGATTTTTTGATATAACAAAACCCACCAGACTGTTCTCTATAAACTTCTTTATCAAAATTACTATTCAAAAAAGTGGATTTGACATCCATCTGAAAATTTTTGAAACTTTTAAAAGAAGCAAAGGCTAAGAACATTCTAATAGCTTGTAAATGTGCAACAGGAGCAAACTTTTCTTCAAAATCAATACCTTCAACATGTGCATAACCTTTGCATATGAGTCTTGCTTTGTTTCTCAATTGACCATCTTTATTTAACTTATTCCTGTACACCCACTTTGTACCAATCACATTCTTGTCTTTGGGCTTTTGGACAAGTTCCCAAGTTTCACTTTTTTGAATCTGATCAAGCTCTTCTTCCATGGCTGCGACCCAATGTTTATCTTCTACTGCCTCCTGAAACCTTTTAAGCTCAATCTTGGACAGCAAGGAGATATCTTCATCATCAGAATAGTTAACATTTCTTCTTGTGGCTCTTGGTCTATCCTCTTACAAAATCTGATCAATAGGATGATTTATTTTAACAAACTTTGATGAAGTCTTCAAAAAGGTCCTAAATGTGTTCTTACCTTGGTCATTTGTAGGTGTATTTTCTGTAGTTATATCTGCTGTTCCATGTTGAACACTTGAGGGTGTATTTCTAGAATTTACATCTGTTGTCCCATGTTGTACATTTGAAGGTGTTTGTTGAACTTGAATAACACTGTTTTCTTCATCTACTTGACAACTACCGGCATCATCTTGCATCTTGTTATGAATGTTGGTGTCTTCATGAGCCTTCACATTTGCACTTTCAACAATCTTGTGTAATCTTTTGTTAAAACATCTATAAGCTTTACTTTTAGAGGAGTATCCTAAGAATATCCCTTCATCAACACTGGGATCAAACTTCCCAAGGTTATCTTCATCCCTCTTAATATAACAAGGACTACCAAATTTTTTGAAATATTTAACTGAAACAATCTTACCTTTCCAAAGTTCATATGGAATTTTGTTCTGCTTTTCTCTAGTCAGCCCCCTATTCTTAATGTAAACAGCAGTATGGACAGCCTCACTCCAAAAGAAAACATTCACCTTAGACTCTTTCAACATACTACAAGCCATTTCTTGGGCTGATCTTCCCACACCTTTTCCTAGAATAAAAGGGTGTGTATTAACTCTAGTAATGCTACCATACCATTCTACACCAAAAAAGTTACATTTCCACTTGTGCCACCTCTTGACCCCGACTTGCTTGGCAGTAATACTTTTGTTGCAAGTTGTTTGAAAGGAGACTTATAATCAAATGGACCCTTCTCATACTCTGGCAGCAATGAGGAGGTGCACTCTATACGACGACTTCCTGTTGCACTTTCCATGGAACTAATTTGGGCTACATGATTAACCCCATGGTCACCCTCTCAGCCTCAGGTTGAAATTCAAATTCAGTTTCACTATGCAATTGAACCTCTACCTCATCCTCACTCATATCATGAGAGCTCATTTTGACATTGCATTAAACAATATAAATTCTATAAGTGCTTACTTTCAGCCTAATTTAATGAAAAAAAAATGAATCACTTGGCGTTGAATGTTGATGACAAAATGAAAAATGAAGAATAACCAATGAAATGAATCCATGAATATGCATTTGCAGCCATTCCAATGGTTGCAAATAGGTATTCATGGATTCATCTTATTGCTTTCTTCATTTTTCATTTTGTCATCAACATTCAACATCAAATGATTCAAATCAGATTTTGAAAATGAAACTTATAAGAAAGAAAAAACAGTCATAGAAACCTACCTTTGCTTGTTAAATCCCTCCAAGTTGGTTTAGAAACCACTTTCTATTCTTTTTCAATGGCTGCAAATGCATATTCATAGATTCATCATTCATGTCATTGTTTATTCGTCATTTTTCATATTGTCATCAATATTCAACATTAAATGATTCAAATCAGATTTTGAAAATGGAACTTTAAAAAAGGAACATAAAAAGAATAGAAAAAAGTCATAGAAACCTGCCTTGTGGTTGATAAATCTCTCCAAGTTGATGTAGAAACCACTTTCTCTTATTTTTATTGCTCCTTGTCACCTCTCTTTCACTTGCATAAACTCAGTCCCTCTTCTTCACTCCACTCACTCTTTTCTCTCTTCTTCACCTAGCTGTTGCAAAAAAACAGAAAACCAAGAGTGACAAAATGAGAGGATTTTTAAGTGTTTTGTAGTGCCTTTAGGGTTCAGCCCTAGGTAATCCTCAGGATGCGGGAGACTTTGTGGCTTCCTCAGGATGCTCAATGGACATCCCGACGTCTCCGGTGACATCTCGAAAGTGTATTGGTGTTCCAAGTACTTGGGGACATTTTGCTTGACTGGGCAGAGGTGGAGGAATGGCGGGGGGCATCTTGTCCCTATCTCTACGTCCTAGAGACATCCTTGGCCTGGAAACACAGGGATTTTCAGGGGCGACACATTCATATGGAACACTGATCCACATGCTAAAATGACATTTTTGTCTATCTCTCATCATTGGATTATTGAATCCGCTTCACCTTGCACCCCTGATACCTGCAACCAACCAAAATTCTCACACAAGCCCACCACCAACCAATTGATCAGTTCAGGTTAGTCACAACTCATAACATTTAACACATACATGATAATGATAACGTTAATCGTAACATTCATTAGTATTTGCATTAAAAATTTTAATCATCACTTAATATGGTCATAATCATATCATAGGTTCAATTTATCTTATGATGGTCATAAATCTCAACCCTAGTCCAAACTACCATAGGGCTAGGGGTTGTGCATGAAAATTAACGAAGTCCCTATGGCGATATGGCACAGCCGGCTACACTTCCATTGAGATATTGGACATTTGCGTGGATTTGTTTCCAGCACCCCATCTCAAGTCACATATCTGTGCTTGCGAATCTAAGCTTGCTTTGGTACCATGTTAACTTACATGGATTAGCTAGGACTCCAACCTAGGACCTCCCACAAGGTGCCTGGTTATTTTACTTTAAAAATTTTAAGTTATTCTTTCTTTATTTGGTTAGAATATAAATGGCTTCCAACGAAACCCCTCAAGTTACATTTCTGTTTTTGGGTATCCTAATTTGGCTGTGATGCCGTGTTAAGTCACATGGGCTGGATAGGAATCAAGCACAGGAGATCCTATAATTGGCTTGGCTTGACTACCACTAAGCTACTGGTTCTCAATATGGGTTTATAATGCGGTTTGTCTTCAACAGTCCATTTAATATTATGGCTTGACTACCACTAAGCTACTGGCTCTCCATATGGGTTTATAATCTGGTTTGTCCCCAACACCATTTAATATTATGGTTTTGACATAGTAGATATAATAAGGAAGTAACCAATATGATGGCAGGTCCAAATGCTTTGTTTATCTAGACTCTAAACCAAATTTCATCTTGAGGATCAAATGTGAGTCTGCTTGGGTAGATATAATTTTCCTGCAGGTTCCCCTTTCTTCCTGATGCCTTCTTTTTGTTTTTTCTATTAACAGGATTTGATTTTGTAGATGTTTACTTTGTGAGAGGTAACTAGTGCCACTCCAAAAATTGTATTGAATATTTTAATTTTGTGATTCACAATTCATATGAATGATGAATAAAATATATGTTTAGAAGTTTTGTGTAATCATCTTCCATATAATTTTATTTGTGGACTTAGTGGCATGTATAATTGTTGTCGGTAAATAATATAATTGTTGTAAGTGTTGTTATGTTTGTTAGTGTAACCAAGGGGTAGGCAGTTACAGATTGCGACGGTTTGCCTCACACGACACTTAACAATAATTATATTATTTCCCGACAACAATAATATCATGTGCTTCTAATTTTTTCCGTGATTTCCAAAACTTTGAAGAATTTTTAAAATTCTGGACTTGTGCCTTCCCCAACCCTCTTATATTTATTTAACTTTGAAAACCGGTGCTATGCTTTGCCACAATAAAAAGCTTATGCGTGGTATATACATTTCAATCTGGATTTCTTTTTCCATGCCTTTGTTTTCATGGTCAAGTTCTTGTTGTTGAATATTTTATTTCTTCTGACAAAGTTGTTCCTAGGTCATCTGTCGGCTGCCCTAATATATGTACATTTTGGATGACAGCTTGATGCAGGATATCAGATAGAGGCATTTTCAATTCAGTTGTTATGCTTAGCAATATGGAAGAAGGCCCTACATGTAAGCCATAGTTGGGCTTCTTCATTTGCAGGGAGAAGTTATTCCCAGGATGGGCTTCCCAGTGATGGTGGGGTTCACAAAACAGGAACTGGCAATAGTGAATACATGCCTCAGGAAGAAGACTTTGAGGCTGCAGCTTCTGCTTGTTCACGTATAGAACAGGAGTTTCTTGTAGCTGTTGAGGTTGCTGAGCAACTTGCAAGTCATCTAGGGCTATTGGATGGTATGCTTCTAATCAGTTGTTTCTGAGGAAACTGTAGGACTGTAGGGTTATTGTGAGCTTCAAATCTCAGGAGAATTAGATTGAGGGTAATATCATATGTGCACTGCTACAGTTTGATGTTAGGAATTGATAAATAATGGAAGCAAAAAGATATTGCAGTTTCATATAACTATTCTTACAATGTGAAGGGTATTTTATGTTTGGAGAACAGGAAGTTCAGAGATGCCAGATGCAGTGGAGGTTGTATTCCAGGCAGCATTAGCACTGGGAAAAAAAGGCGCTGTAAGTGTTGATTTTCTTATTCTGTTTTCTTTTTTATTTAAACAAATCAGGATAAAAATCATATATATAGTTCGAATTAAGTTCAAGTACAAAAGGAGAAATTCATGTGGCAATGAACTGATAGACAGAACATAGGATTGCATGTCAAGTAGTGGAGATAAAAACTAAGAGCTACTCAAGGAACATGTAAAGGGAAGATTAAGATTGGAATCAAGGTGCGAATTTGCATGGTTTAAAATAGTCATCTCTATAAAACACAACTGAAAGAGGATTCAGGATCCTATCAAGATGCAGTCTTTTTGCCAACTTTGCTGGTTGAGATTGTCAAAAAATTGCTACAGATATGTTCACAACAATCTCCACCTTTTTCCTCCTGTGTATTTGTTCCAATGGTAGATAATTTGAGGGTCTCACCTGGGTCTACTGGGAAGAACCCCATGTTGATGGTGATGGGAGCACATGAACTGTATATAGGGAATACATGGGACATGAATTGAGGAAGAAGAGGAGGTGATGCAATAGGTGTGTTCTCTACGAAGGATTCTGGTTCATTTGGAGCAGGACCAGTTATAACATATTTGAGCAGAATTTTGATTGTGTAGTTGCCCAGTTGCATCTGTAAATATTCAAAACAGGTGCACTATTTAGTCATTTGGGCATTCATATCATGGAGTAGATCCTTCTTTAAGGGTTCAAACTTCAACAACGAGGTAGACACCCTGCATGTGATAGATCAGTTTCCACAGTGGTGATTACATTGATGTTATGGGGAGTAAAAGTAAATTTTTTGCTGAGTGGATGTTCAAGGATGTGTGAAAATTTGGTGCCAAGGGCCATGAAAATGCTGGGATGGATGTGTGAGGGTATGGAGTTCCCATTGATACCATTTTGTGAAAAGGGCATGTGGAGATGACCTTTTTATAATATCTCTTTTTGTTATATAGCCACAAAGGATTCTTAAAGAAGGACAATTTAGCATACAGACAATGTGGGGTTTGAACTTTGAAAGACGGATATTTTCACATGATTCAGTTGGAATATGAGTGGTAATAGGCATACCTGTTGGAGAATATTTACTGACAGTGTTTGAGGATCAGTGAACATATGGCTGTCAGTAGTGTGAAAATGATTAAGTCTGGGTGTGTATCATTGATATTATTTTTGAATGGATCATGGGGATGTAGTCAGACAAACTATTTACCAGATGAATTTCTGTAAAGTGGTAGCATAGGATTCTTGAACAAGCACAGCATTGTAGTAAGCCATTGTCAGATTTGGAAAGCAGAATTTTTTAGTCTGGTAGGGATATGAGTGCGAATAAGCATACTTTTTGGGATGAGTTACCTGGCATTATGGGCTATTGGTTGCTATTGTCTTGAGTATCTATGGTGGACAATGCAACTGGCAACATCTTTCTTTGGGGATTGCTGCATGGAAGTCATTGAAAATTGAGAGATTTGCTCATAGCTTGACAGTAATCCAACTGGTATCTTTCGCCCCCATGACCTAGAATATGGGGATAGGGAGCATTTGTAAAATGAGGGAAAGGCAATGACACTGAATTAATCTATGGGAATATGCATACATGTTGGAGTTGATATAAATAAACTGACATTCTTTAAAATTTAAATCATCCTTAGGACCTCCTGTTGGCAACTGATCACAATCATAGGTTGGTTGTGATGGTTAAGAAGAGTGACCATGGCAGACAATGCAGTCAGCAATACCTTTTTGTGGGGATTGCTGCATGGGAGTCATTTACTAAGAATGTTTTGGCCAGCAGCTGGAGTGTGAATTGGTTTTAGTTCCCTTTGAGACCTCAAGCATTGGAATAATGAGCATTTATAGAATGATGGGAGGGCAATCAGGGCGTTAAATCTAACATACCAAATCTAGTAACTGCATTAGTGAAAGCATGAAAGATGCTAAAATTCCCCATGGTCTGAACAATCTGCAAATATTCACAAAATCAGAGAAAGATGACTAATGGATTCTGTAAAATAAATGTGTACCCTTGAGATGAGAATTCAACCATTTGAGAATATAGTGGATTCCATCTTGGTAGATGATTTGAAAGAAATTGTGTTTCAACTTTATGTAGCAGGTCGAAAAATATCTTCACTGGGAAACTAATTAATGGTTTTTGGTACTTATTGGAATTGGGATTAGTGCCTAGGCATTGTTGGATACTATAAGATATGTGATGAGAGAAGAATTTTGCTGGTATTTAGTGCTTCTTGAGGCATCTCCTTGTCGGGGAGGCAATAGACTTGGGGATATTGACTTTTAAATATTACTAGCCGTAAAAAGTGGACCATGTATGTAGGGTGGAAATGGTTAAGATTGTGTGAAAAGATGTCTAAGTGGGGATAGAGGGGGGCAGGGGGTGTTTTTGCTTTAAATTATTGGAGAAGCTTGGAAGCTGATGTAAAAATTTGTGGAAGAGAACATTGAAGAAAGCTTGAAGAAGTCAAGATGCAATTAGGGCTCGGTGATAAGGCCTTGACCATTCGTTTGTGGATTGTCAATTGAGTTGATACTTAAGAAATGGGCATGTGAATAGTGTATGTTTTTAAAATGAGATATATAATAAAATTACTGTTAAGAATAGAACTCTTTGCACTAGATTAACCATCTATGTGACTAGGTGCATTATTTGACGTATTTCCACAACTTGGATTTGAAAATTGGGTACTAGTGTATAGTACTTTTTTTGTTCCAAGTGACTCTGGAGCCATTTTCTTGAGGTTGATGAATAATAGTTTGTGCCCTATCTGGGATTCATTTGTAATTGTCTAGCTGGATGGAATCCTCATTTTGGTTACTTGTAAAGAATGTGTGTGTCATTTAAAGTCGGAGAGTCTGGAAAAGGATAAGCATTTATTAATTTGAAGAAGTTTCATTCGCCCAACAGTTACTAATAAATCTAGATTTTGTGATAGCAGGTTTGTCAAGAATTCCAACCAAGATAGAGGCCATATTGAAGTGGCCAATGCCGCCATTGTTATGGAAATAAGGCATTTTATATGTGCCGCAGTATCCATGGAATCGCATAGCCCATTTCTCCAAAAATGGCAGCATTGCTTTGTGCCTTGCAACCAAGTATTAGGTCATTTGTTTGGGTTACGGCTAAAATGTTTCAGAAGAATTGACAAGGAAGATACACAATGCACCACTGTTTGCAGCACCTAATTTGCCGCTTAAATTTGATATTTAAACATAATTATCATGGTCATAGGATCAATGTTGATGCAAGCAGGAAGATCCATACCTTACAGCTTTTGTCAAGAACAGTAGCGAGTTATTACCCCTGTAATAAAATGATGTATTTTAAGATTGTGATGAAATGGAAGTACTATTTATTGTGAAAGAAACTGCATGCAAACATGAAGCAAGTTGCAATAGGCCTGGACTTTAAGTGGATATGTTTCCTAATGTAGTTATATGTTTGATTATATACAAATAAGGGACAGCACAATGGTTTTCGTCATGTTTTCCAAATCACCATTGATGAAGGGCAACAAACAGTGTTGTGCAATTGGAACCCTCTAGCAATAGGTAGGATACAAGAAACAAAATGCAACAGGTCTAGAGATTAATGAGGTGTATCCTACATTGGAATGGTTGGCAGATTATTTCCTTAAAGAGTAGTCATATACAATGAACACACAATGCATACCAATGCCACAAGTACATGGTTGGGGTTTGTCTCCTTATGGAGTCCCACAAGACAATGATAGCCAAACACTCTATAGTAGTAAAACTCTTGCTAACTTCGAGAGGAATGTGTACTGGCTGAGGGTGCAGTTGTTATGACAAGAGGTGTAACTAGAATGGCAGCAACGGATGGAATGTAATGGCGTGTTGCCATGAGCCCTAATTGACGTATGAACAATACACATATATTCTCTAAATACACGAGTCCTTGCTTAATCAATCAATTTAACTAGATCATAATATATTAATTGATTAAAATATATAGATTATAGATAATATATTAATTATAGATCATTAAATCTATAATATATTAATTTATATAATCTAATCAATATTGTTAATTAATATAGATCATTAATATAATGAATATTAATGCATAATATTAATCATTAATGTTAATCTAAAAATATACTATTAATTTATAATCAATATATAATATCAATCAATATAGTATCAATAAATAATATTGTTAATCAAAATTCATAATCAATGATATTAATCAAATCGGTAATAACATTAATAACAAATCAACATGAAACGTCTGCGGTGGAAGGACAGAAGATTGCCATCCATAACTCTAAATACATATAAGTTTGACTTAAGAAAATATAGGAAGGATCACCAAAAAGCACGGTAGAAAATATTATAAGGAAGGTTCAGAAAAAGTAATAATAAAAAGACAAAACTACATCCTTTGTAAGGGACGCGAGCAATATAGTGTTTAATCGATCAATTCATATGTGAGGTATGTAGTCAATGCTCCCCTTTCTCTATTAAACTCTAGCAAGTAAATATAATATTTAAAATGGTAAATCGTTAAGGAAAAGAATATTATTTGGTTCTCCTCGTAAGGAAGGAATAAGGAAAGGATACGAATGAAATATAGAATATTCTAATCACATGGAAAGATAGGGGATTAATATAGAAAGAATTGTGGGATGATCAAAAGATTAGAAATTATTATTTTATTCATTAGGGAAATGGTTGAATGAAAGAAGGAATAAGAATCTAATAAGAAGAGTGTGATATTATAATAACTATATTTATAGTAACTTAAGAAATATATATAAATATGTAATTATATATGGGTGTTGGTTGATATACATTAAGATACATATATATATTAAACAATATATATGTAGTAAATATATGCTCAATAATAATTAGAATTATGTAGATATGTATATTAAATATTTGAATTATATATCAAGTATATATATTTCGATTATATAATTGAAAGATTCAATATATTTGAAATATAAGAATTGTTATACATATATATAAAAATATATTATATGAATGTATGTATATTTTGTAATATAAAAGGTATTAATATATTTGTTGCCTATTCCTTAATCTCTTGCTATAGCTCTCGAGGAGATTTACTAGTGTTGTGTAGGGAAGGGCTGAGTAAATCCAGAGAGTGTACTGGTGTCAAGCGCCCTATCACAAGTAAATCCATAGGCTCCTCAGGGTTGAGTTTAGGAGAGAAGTAAGGAATCAAGGCTTAAATATGTTAATTACCAAATGTGTTATGAATTATTCATTGTTTTCTTGAATTGAAATGATTTAGGAATATAGTAATGTACGTTAATCATTAGAAATTGACATCCTCCTAGTTGGGGACATTACACGTGTGTTAACAAAAAACTATTAAATAACTGACATATATTTATGAAAAAACTATGAAGTAAACAAAATAAAATAACTCTTTAGTAAACACAAAGAACTTAATCCTTATGTAATTCTAAAGTAGCATAAAGTAACTATTAAGTAAATAAAATAATTTGAAAACATCTCTAAGTATATAA
Source organism: Chamaecyparis obtusa (assembly GCA_027943335.1). Taxonomy (NCBI): domain Eukaryota; kingdom Viridiplantae; phylum Streptophyta; class Pinopsida; order Cupressales; family Cupressaceae; genus Chamaecyparis; species Chamaecyparis obtusa. The sequence goes on along the minus strand of BSBK01002482.1, from coordinate 513,033 downwards.
TATAAAATAAATAAGTCATAAAAATAAAATAAAATAAATGTAAATAAATTTAAAGTAAAATAAAACTAAGGTATTTAAAATCTATATATATATATATATATATTGAAATGTGCAGAGAGATGTTCCCCTATACTGAATTTTAAATGACTTTCCATCCCCCACTTGGTGACAAATGAAGTGGTAAATAGGCCTCACACATTTGTTGACGCTATATTAGCAAAATGATCCTCAAACATGGGATTGGAGTTTGCTATATATTCAATATTGCAACAACAGGGCAGTTCACATCTTGGCAAATTCATCTCCAATTTAGATGTGTCTAGGTTGCCTGTTGCAGACTCTGATTGACATCACATTTGGACAGCAGAATGCAATGGAGAATACATTTAGGTTAGAAATCATGTTGCAAGTCTTGTAGAATGGTAAAATAAATTTATGAAAAGGTACAAGAGAAGCTTTAGAATTCTTAATAGAAGTACAAAGCTAGGCTTGTACAAATTGAATGGCTCAAATTTTCTAAGTTGGGTATGTAGTGTAATTTTCCCTTAGCAATAATTGGGTTTAGGAAAGACAAAAGCTCAGACCAATTAGGCATTGACCTTTATTTATACTATAGGAAATGAGGATCATTGTATTCGAATTTAATGTCCCCTTCTTGCATGCAAGCAATTATTTGGCCATTAGCTTATTTCTCATATTTTCCCATAAGCTAATGAACATCAGAAAAGGGAAATAGTAAATTTAAATATTTAAGTTGTCAAAAATTAGTTTAAATTATTTTATATCGACAAATCATTTCAATCTCAGTTATCAGGCTCCCTTGTTTGAAGCCAAGTTCCCGTTCCCTTGTTTGAGGCCAGGTTCCAGTTCTAGTTCCAGTTTGGTTCTCCAATGGGTTCAACTTGGGCTCCTGTGGTAGGAACCAGGTGCATAGTCGAACCTAGGTGCACCTGCGGCTGTGGGTGCAAAAAGGGGTCCCACATGCCTTGAAATAGTATTTTGCGCCGCAAAAAATCCATTTGAAAATACATTTTGAGACTTTTGCACAGTATGAATACGATACTTGAGGTATTTTATTTATAATTTTATTAGAAATTATGGATTTATGAGTATCGCGCTTCTTATTTAGACGGTCTACTCATCTCAACTGAATCCAGTTATGCACATGTGGTCCTAAAGCAGCATGGAGCTTTCAACGGATATAGCTATCCACATCTGCGCATGGTTTGGGATCCTGGAGTTTGCTGATTGCTTGAGGAAAAGCAATCCTTGGGCGGTTAGGATTTGTAATGTCCCCATTTTTAATAAATTATTTTAATAAATTAATGGTCCTAGAATTTAAATAATATTATAAATGGAGGGCCATTTTTTTTATTGTTGTCCGTAGGTGTTTGCCGTGTCGGCGTTCTTTTGTAAACCCTTGGGAGTTTCTCCGAAGGGGTATTTATGACCGGCATGTAGGAAGTTGTTAGTATGCGATTTGGATTATTTTCTTTGTACTGCGAATTCCTGTTAGAGTTTAGTATTGTTCGCGATTTCGAAAGTGGAAGATCTTCCCTACTTGGCTAATCCGGTTTCAGTGGGACTCAACCCTCACCCTATTCCGTCTTTGTATTACTTGATTCGGATCTGGCACATCTGGAGTGCCATCTGTGTCTACGAATATACATTCCCTAATTTGATTGCAGTTATCTGTATTGGCATTTATTTGTGCGATTGGCGAGTATCTTGTTTATATTATTAACTCCATCTGCACTGGGTTCGGCATCACTAATGACAACACAAGTATCTCCATCCGTGCGGCTAGCCAGTTTCCACCACTGTACAACTATTCCTCCTGCACACCAACCATCACTTTTGTACACCATCTACATCTACACCTACGGACATTTCCTGGACCTACACCTACAGTCATTTCTTGGACCTACACCTACGGTCATTTCCTATACCTACACCTACGGTCATCTCCTATACCTACACCTGCGGTCATTTTACACCTACAGTCATTTCCTGTACCTACACCTACGGCCATTTCCCGTACCTACACCTACGATCATCTCTTGTACATACACCTGCGGTCATCTCCTGTATATACACTTGCAGTGATTTTCCTGTACCTACACCTACGGTCATTTCCCTGTACCTACACCTACGGTCATTTCCCTGTACCTACACCTACGGTCATTTCCTGTACCTACTTTAACGATCATCTCTCTTACCTACACCTATGGTCATCTCTTGTACCTACACCTATGGTCATTTCCTTGTACCTACACCTACGTGTTGACTTGGTGGTCAGCACCTCCTTGGAGATTCGTGACATGGCTTAACCGTCTCTCGTGGATCGGGTTAAATCTGACATTTGTATCGGGCATTGATAGTTCGAGCTTTTGGTGCAACGGCAAATGATTCCAACAATTGTTATCAGAGCCTTGGGTCACGGGTTCGAATCTCCCTTCAGTGGGTGCTGAAGGCTCAGTCGGTGCTGAGGGGGAGATTGTTGACTTGGTGGTCAACACCTCCTTGGAGATTTGTGACATGGCTTAACCGTCTCCCGTGGATCGGGTTAAATCTGGCATTTGTATCGGGCATTGATAGTTCGAGCTTTTGGTGCAACGGCAAATGATTCCAACACTACGGTCATTTCTTGGACCTACAACTACGGTCATTTCTTGTACCTACACCTACGGTCATCTCCTATACCTACACCTATGGCCGTTTCCCTGTACTTACACCTACAGTCATTTCCTACTCCTACACCTTCGATCATTTTCTGTACCTACACCTATGGTCATCTCCCGTACCTACACCTACGGTCATATCCTGTACCTATACCTACGGTCATTTCCCTGTACCTACACCTATGGTCATTTCTTTGACATACACCTATGGTCATTTTCTGTTCCTACACCTACGATCATATCCTGTACCTACACTTATAGTCATTTTCCAGGACCTACACTTATGGTCATTTCCTGGACCTACACCTATGAACATTTCCTGGACCTACACCTATGGACATGTCCCAGACCTACATTACGGGTTCTTCCTCTAGTAAAGACGTTAGGAACATCACAGTGGTATTAGAGCTAGTGATCTTGCCAATTTATTGGGATGGTTGAGAGATTTTGGGATTTGGATCACACTACGGCGCCCAGCAGTGATGGTCAATGGTGGTTGAAGGCACTACAAAAGATAGGAAAGGAACTCACTGATGGTATTGACCTTCCTCTGGATATATTGGAAGTATGCTTGTGTAGGGTGGACCAATCACCTTCAACATTCATACAGAAGATCCTTTCTCCAAATAAGGCCGCCTTAAGTCAACCCTATTTTTTGAGACACCATGACAAGGAAATCAGGTTGGTTGCTGTAGCATGTCTAATTGAGATTTTGAGATCTCGGCTCCTCAAGCACTGTATGATGATGACACCCTGACAGAGATATTGCACTTGATTATTGATAGTTTTCAGAACGTGGATGACTGGAATGGCGATTGTGTCGACTAGTATGAGTGCAATGGCAGTGCTGACTGGCATTGTGGTAGTGTCGACTGGTCTGGTGGAAGTGCCGACTAGTACAGTGGCAATGTTGACTAGTACAGTGGCAGTGCTGGTTGGTATAGTGACAGTGTTGGAATGCGATACGTTTGGTGAAAGCATTAGAGTCATTCTGATGCAAGACCGTCACCCATTTTTTTTTGATAGTTGAAAGCTCTCATGAGTCAATGCATGTGCTGGCCAAGTTTTGGTAGTACCTTGTTGGAGCAAGACTTCTTGTGCAAACGGACCAAAAGAGTCTGAGATACTTCCTCGAGCAGAAGGACTTGAACTAGCGACAACATAAATGGATCTCAGTAGATTGCAAGGCAATCTGCTGGTCGAGGACTCCAAGAATTCTTTTGTGGGCAAAGTGATGGAGGATATGCTCAAACCCTTGATAGAAGCAAGGGCAATGAGAGATTTAGAGTAGTACAATGTAGGGCCTACAATACATCACAGAGAGGGCCTACGGTACAACACAGGGCCTACAGTACATCACGAGAGTACCTACAGTACTACACAAGGCATACAAATTGCGGCATGCAGATTGGTCAATAATTTTTTCAAGCATAAGGATTGTGAAGAAAAATTGTAAGTCTCATTTGCGGAAGTGTGAGGAAGTTGGTGACGGCAATAAGAGTTATGCATTACATGAAGAAGATGAAGAGCCACACGAGGATATGCAAGAATTTGCTGCTACCCTTACAAGCGGAGAAAACCTTAGCCTACATGACAAAAGAAAGGTTGAAGATGATACTTGCATGGAGCTTGTTTGGAAGACAACATTGATCAGTACACTGCATGAAGAAGTAGACACTACTAGTGATCCTTTTTATTGGCATGACGACATGAAGATTTTGGATCAGAGCTTCAATGTGTTTTATGATTGGCTTTCACGAGATGCTGATGACTTTGGGCATGGCAATGTTTATATCAGAGTGGAGCAGTGGAAGCTTGATGGAGAGTTACTCTTCACTGGTACGGTGGCAGTGCCGACTGGCATGGTGATAGTGTCGACTAGTACGAGTACAGTGGCAGTGCTGACTGGCATTGTGGTAGTGTCGACTGGTATGGTGGAGGTGCCGACTAGTACAGTGGCAGTGTTGACTAGTACAGTGGCAGTGCTGGTTGGTATAGTGATAGTGTTGGAATGCGATACGTTTGGTGAAAGCATTAGAGTCGTTCTGATGCAAGACCATCACCCATTCTTGTTTGATAGTCGAAAGCTCTCGCGAGTCATGCATGTGCTCGCCAAGTTTTGGTTGTACCTTGTTGGAGCAAGACTTGTGCAAACGGACCACAAGACTCTGAGATACTTCCTAGAGTAGGACTTGAACCAGCGACAACATAAATGGATCTCGGTAGATTGCAAGGCACATCTGCTGGTCGAGGACTCCAAGAATTCTTTTGTGGGCAAAGTGATGGAGGATATGCTAAAACCCTTGATAGAAGCAAGGGCAACGGGAGATTTAGAGTGGTACAACACAGGGCCTACGATACATCACAGAGAGGGCCTACGGTACAACACAGGGCCTACAGTACATCATGAGAGTACCTATGGTACTACACAGGGCATACAGAGAGGGCTTACAGATCCTCTTCGGGTCAAGTTTGCCTTCGGCCAAGATTCCCTTTGGGCAATAGCGTTCTTGAGCCCAAATTCCTTTTGGACCAAGTTTGCCTTCGGGTTGAGATTCCCTTCGGGTCGAGATCATCTTTGGGCCGAGATCCCTTTCGAGCTGAGATTGTCTTTGGGCCGAGATTCCCTTCAGGCCAAGATTCCCTTTGGGTCGATGTCGCCTTCGAGCTGAGATCACCTTCAACTCAAGATTCCCTTCGGGCCGAGATGACCATTAGGTCAAGATTCCCTTCAGGCCTAGATTGCTTTCGGGCAGAGTCCCTTGCAGGTCGAGATTCCCTTCGGGTCGAGATCCCCTTCAGGCAGAGATTGCCATTAGATCGAAATTCCCTTCGAGAAATTACAGTGGTGCAACACAAGCTTGACAATGCCAACCTTCCTTCTGAGGATCGAGAAACAAGAATTGGATAGGGCCACTTTGGTTGAGTTAGTAAAGCAGATCAAGAAGAATTGGGTTGATGGTGGATGGCAAATTGGTGTGCATGTTTGCATGAAGGTTTTGGATCGAAGCGTTGATGTGTTTTATGATTGGCTTCCATGGGAACCTGGTACCTTCGGACATAGCAATGTTTATATCAGAGTTGCACAACGAAGGCTTGGTGATGGTCTACTCATCTCGACTGAATCCAATTATGCATATGTGGTCCTTAAGAAGCATGGAGCTTTTAGCGGATATAGCTATCCACGTCCGCGCATGGTTTGGGATCCTGGAGTTTGCAGATTGCTTGAGGACAAGCAATCTTTGGGTGACAAGGATTTATAATGTCCCCATTTTTTAATAAATTATTTTATTAAATTAATGGTCCCAGAATTTAAATAATATTATAAGTGGACCTTAAATTAATTTATGAGGGGCCCATTTTTATTATTGTTGTACGTAGGTGTTTTCTGTGTCGCCGTTCTTTTGTAAACCCTCGGGATTTTTTCCTAAGGGGTATTTATGACTGGCATGTAGGAAGTTGTTAGTAGGTGATTTGGATTATTTTCTTTGTACTCCGAATTCTTGTTGGAGTTCAGTATTGTTCGCCATTTCAAAAGTGGAAGATCTTCCCTACTTGGCTAATTTGGTTTCGGTGGGACTTAACCCTCACGCTATTCCGTCTTTGTATCACTTGCTTCGGATTTGGCACATCTGCAATGCCATCTTTGTCTATGAATATACATTCCTTAATTTGATTGCAATTATCTGTATTAGCATTTATCTGTTTGATTGGCGAGTATCTTGTTTATATTATTAACTCCATTTGCACTGGGTTCAGCATCACTAAGGACAACACAAGTATCTCCATCTGTGCGGTTAGCCAGCTTCCACCACTGTACAACTATTCCTTGTGCACACCATCCATCACTTTCGTACACCATCTATATCTACACCTATAGACATTTCCAGGACCTACACCTACGGTCATTTCTTGGACCTACACCTACAATCATCTCCTGTACCTACACCTACGGTCATTTCCCTGTACCTAGACTTACGGTCATCTCCTGGACCTACACCTACGGTCATCTCCTATACCTACACCTAAGGTCATCTCTTGTACCTACACCTACGGTCATCTCCTGTACCTACACCTACGGTCATTTCCTGTACCTACACCTATGGTCCTCTCCTGTACCTACACCTACGGTCTTTTTCTGGTACCTACACCTATGGTCATTCCCTATACCTACACCTACTGTCATCTCCCGTACCTACACCTACAATTATTTCCTGTACATACACCTACAGTCATTTCCCTATACCTCCACCTACGGTCATTTCCTGGACCTACACCTACAATCATCTCCTGTACCTACTCCTACGGTCATCTCCTGTACCTACACCTGCGGTCATTTTTCTGGACCTTCACTTATGGTCATTTCCTGGACCTACACCTACGGACATCTCCTTGACCTACACCTACGGGTTCTTCCTCGAGTGAAGATGTCAGGAACATTACACAAAATCCCTCCTAGCTGGATTTGGCCATTTCATCCTAAAGTCACAACCATGCTGCAAGCTGTACTAGTACTTTCAAAACTGATTGTACTACCTCCTATAGGTCATACCACCTGCAATTGCTAACTTTAATCTTTTTGATGTGTTTGATCTGATGTTTCCCTTACTCTTTCATGCTATTTTTCCAATATTCCACGCTATTGATGTCAGTTTTGTGTCCACCTCAACATGTAGGACAGAACACAGTATTCTAAGGTGAAACACCAAAGATCTAATTCTCTCCTGAATAAGGAAGCTTTAAGTGCTAAACAGTATGAACTAGTGTGATCAAGTAAAGTGACCCGAAGGTTTACATTGTGTACTTGCAACTTTGATGTTGGACACAACTCAAATTTTTGTGATGTGGTTTTTTGGTAACTACATGGGGACTTAAGCTATTCACTTAATGAGATATCAACTTTTCTTTGCAAAAGATTTGGTAATGCAAGTGCTTGATCCTAACTCTAAGAAGGTTTACAAATAAAGTGCAAAGAAGTAAGGATTTAGAGATCCTATTCTAATCCTAGAATGCAAGAGATAGTGAATGTCTTTATGAACTGTACTTGGCTTAGTTTTGTCACCAACTTCCACCAAGCTAGTGCAATCTTCTATGGTAAACAATAGATGTTCAAATCATTACTAACCACACCAACACCATCAATAGGATGCATATCAATGAGCAAGTAACAATTGAACTTGAGCTTATATTAAAATTCTATTTGACCACACAAAGCAATTTGCAATCAGCAAACTACAAGTAGTATGGATAAGCGAGTTTCGCAAAGCTTCATCCAAGATTTCTATCATTTGACTAAATTATTTAAAGCAAATTCTAAACTGTGTAAGAAATCAAAGAACCACACAAATACTCCAAAATCTTCACAAAATCACCGAACTTCAATGTTTATTTCAATTTTGGCAGCATCAAAGTGACAATTCTCCAAAGACTCCCTTTACAAATGAGAGGGGCAGGGTTTATATAGGAGTCTTTCATATAATGGACCACCCAAATTGATTTGGAATCAATGGCCAAGATCATCCCAAAATTAGGGCTCATTACAAATCATCAAATCCAATTCAGCAAAAGTGGAATATTCTCCATAGAGAAGATTTTGAGGAAAGAACCAATAAGAAAATTAGATGATGCCTAGTCATCCAACAAATTATCTTCTAGAATGTGCATGCCCTTATCTCTTTCTCTTGTAGCATATTCGACAAACCTGGACATCACCCATTCAAGTTCCTTTGTAGTAAATGAATGAGAAACATAGAAAACGTATCATCCACCTTCCTATATTGTATATTTTCATGTAGCTGCAATTGAGGATAACAATCATATACCTTAAGCTGACCCTTCTTGTTCCCTACTTCGCGTTTGCAAATTAGTCCTGTGTAATTGATATTCCTTGCCAACATATAAACCATGTAGGAGCTCATGTAGAATGTCTTTGTTCTCTCGAAGTTTCTCAATTGAATGTCCAAGTTATCACTTATTATTTTCGCCCAATTTATCATCACTGACCCAGTTGAAATATCCTCTATGAATTAGAACATCCAAGTTTCAAATATTGCTCCTTGAGGGCTTCTCATGGTCCTTTTCAATAGGAATATCATTTTGTTGTATTCTTCTTTGAAATCTGTACTTGTGAGCTTCTTAGGCAACTTGGGATGATGTCGCCTTATTTCAAGAACCCACTCATTGTTGATGAGAGTCATACATGCATCAGGTATCTTTTCAAGCATGGCTTGAGCATCTTCTTTTGTCCTAGTTTGCATCCTTTGATGATTGGGGATTCCAAATGTTTTTCTTATTGCATCTTCAGTAAGGAATGCAAGTACCACCCCCTTCGATGCCTTGATTGTCCTTATTTGAGGACCGTAATGTCTTGCACATTCAACTATTAGTTCATTTTATTGTGTTGCTGGGGGAAAACTTGCAGCATGATATATCTCATTCTACATCTGTAGTGTCCCTATTTTAGCAGGCCCCTGTAGTTGAGCATGGTCAGTTCATCATCACAACCCTCGTGAGCTGATAGTGAGTTTTGAGGGTCTCTGTGATAGATATAGTATTTTTTGTAAGTCTATTTTGGGCAGTGGCTATTTTTAGCAAGGCAGTGGAGGTAGTTCAGAGGTGTGAGCAGCTGGGTGCATTTATTGAGCATTTAATGAGGCTTAAATGTTATTAAAGTTGCTTATTAAGTTGAACTTATTAAATAACTTATTTTTATGTTATAATTTTAAAGTGTAAACGAGAAGCCTCTTAAGTGAAAAGTGTGTGGAAGAAGCCACACCTTTGTTAATGCTTTTTAAAGAGCTTTGGAGAAAATCGATTTTCATTCATGAACTTATGTTTTTTTTGAAGATTGGAAGTGGAGAAATATGGCTAGGGTTTGAGGACTGATTCCTCACTTCTGCAATTTGAATCATCATATGTTGATGTTGAATTTTGCTACTGAAATTCTGAGAATTCAATTCTGATTCTGGAAGTACAATTTGGTGTTGTTGTATACCGAATTGGTGAAGAATTGTTCAATACGGTGGATTTAAGATATTCTTCATTGTGGTTCGATTTTCATTCATAGGTTCAAGCAATTATCTGGAAGGCTGTTGTATCTTCCTGGTAGACTGCTCTTAGTAAATTGGTGAGCTCCAATTTTAACATTCAAGAAACAAGTAATTGTTTCTGGCTGCATTTTTATTCTGGAGGGCTGCAAAAGTGTTCTTTGTGGTTCCATGAGCTGTCAAAGAGGTTGTGCCATTCATTTTCATGGCTGCGTGACCAGTTAGAAGGGCTGCGTCATTACTCCACCAGGCTGCGGGACAAGTATGGGAGGCTGGATTATTATTTCTGAGGTTGCGTGAGTTTCTAGCAGGGTTGCGTGGGATCATTAGAAGCTGCGTGCACATTCTTTGAGGCTGCCGAACACTTCTTCAGGCTGCGCCAACTTTGTTTGGATGTTATTTCAATTTTCAAGCACGCATTCAATTGCCAGGTGCCAATAATTGAGAAATAATTTGATGTTTATGAACTATGTCAAATCTTTAATTTAAATAATTGATGATCATTCAGAATTATTCAGTTTAATGTTATTTATGATATTCAATTCCGGAGGAAATTTAACAAAAAACAAAAACATTATCATAAACACAAGGACACTATTTGCAATTAAATAAGTAAGAGGAGTTATATTCAGGAAGAGCCAGATAGGCTTTGTTGTCGGGATATTTGAATGTACCAGTTAATATGTTAATTAAGTGTTATGTTAGCCTCGGTCGTTAGTGACCGAGAGGTAAACTGTTGCGTCACGATGTTTCGGTCGTGGCCCTTAGGGTAGTTTATATACCCTCTCAGAGGATGGACAAGAGACATTATTGTATGATCCTTATGATGTAAATGTACTTGCCAGTTTGGAATAATTAATGAAAGCATCTATTGTTCTCTGATATATTCTATGTTTATTACATTTCCTGTACTATGTCCGTGCAATACTAAGTTTACCCCAACGGGCAAACAGGCTCTTTACAGATACAGACCGCTAAAGGAGAAGGCCTTTGATTTCGGGTTCCATACATCCTTTGCTTGATCTTCGCCATGTTCAGGTGTTCAAAGTTGGTATCCCCAACTTTCTTCCACTTAGAAGACATCTGAGATTTTGGATGTTATCTTCTTCGTTTGAGTTTTCCTAGGAGCTACGCCAGCCTTTGGTTCAGACATGGTCTTGTGGGAAGCTTGAAATTAATCATCTTAAAAGGAAAGTGATTTAAGATGCCAATTCCAAAATTCATCAAATTCTGATTTTTCTGTGAATTTGAGACTATTAGATAATAAATTCCTAAAATCAATATCATATTTGCAAAACATTTTAAAATCACAAGATCTGAAAATGAAATTTGATAAGATACTGCCTTTAAAATCTGGTTCTCAAACCTGAGATAAATCTGATCTTATTAAGGAATTCTGGAAATGACAGTGATTAATTCAACCTGGGTGACTTCTTCCTCGGTATCCAATTTTCTGAATTTTACTGAAGAAAATGTTTATATCACTGCCCCAATTCGCACTAGGTGGTCATGATTTTGATTTTTACCTTTGGTTTCTCAGATTCATAGCCCCTATGACATGGATCAAATCAAGTTTCTGGGCTTACCACCTGAAGTTGCACTTCTAAAAGATCAGACCTGAGAATTTATGACTTGAAAATGCCTCTTTATACTTCAACTCGCTACTCAATGAATCAGATTTGCAAGTAATTGTTGTTCTTCCCTGTAACAATCAAATGATGTTTCGAACTGTGTTTGAAATGCTCTCATTCAATGTTCATTGATAGCCTCTATGTGAAGGGATGTGAATCATTTCCAAAAGGGGAGGGGGGTCAGCCAAGAGGTGATTGGCTCGTTTTCTTTCTTCAAACCAGAGGAGTAGGATTTTTTGAAAAATCGGAAAACAAGACTCCAAACAGAAGTGGCGGGGAAAGCAAGACTCTCTGAGTGTCACCATCCGAGGGTGCTACTCCCTATCTCACCTGTATCTGAGAGTCTACTACTTCCTCTTTTGCTGCATGACTCACTCAACCTACTGTATGAAGGCTATCTCCACTGGATTCCGAAGTGTCACTAGAGTCCGCCTGACCACTGTTGTCATCCTCCTTGGACTCGGATACCACTTGTCATTTCCTCTTCTATCATGTCAGCACACCACCTATATCCAAATGTCACCACTAAAAAGCAGATGGCTCCCCAAGTGCCAGGTCTCCGTGCGGCTTTACCTCCAACCTGTCATGTGGTATCTGTACACAAGTGGCATTCAGAAAAATTCCAATGGTGTAGTGAGGCATGTAAAACGTTTTGTATTGAAGGGTCATGAACTCATACATCCTCTCTGCCAGTAGGGATGCTCAATCATACACAATATCATTCCTGATACCGTTCATGAGAAGAATCTGTGGAAGGGCAATATTGGAGGCTCTACTGGAACCCGTAAGCCTGCTCTTGACAACATCCATGAGACACCGCCACTCACCAAGTGCAACAGATGACTTCTTTATCCCGTGGCTCTTGGAGGAAGTACTCGTTATGGAGTCCATCTCCACAAGTGTCAAGTTTCTTGAAATCATTTTTATGAATTTTTTCTTTTATTCTTGAGACATTTTCTTGGCCTTGGTATCAATCTTCTTCCCTTTCCTGCCGGTAATGCCAAAAACCCTTTTGAAATCAGTTGTTGCAAAAGTGACGGTGAGATCCTGGCCGAGATACTGGAAACTACTTCTGCGGCTAAACCTGTCAAATGTGTCGATCATCATCCTCAATGCTCCCTCATAATCCTAGATGCAAAAAAAACAAGCATTTGTATTGCCCAATGCACCTCCGCCCACCGGATTTGCCCTTGTTTAAAATCATTATTTGGCGTCTCCTGTAAAGGCAACATTTTGTGGTGTGACGACATCTTTTTGGACTAGCATTTGGAGTTTTGGCCTCACCTTCTTTCTAGCATCTGTGTCCACTCTTCTCGCAACCTTAAATCTTGATGGTAACACCTTTTGTCTTTATCCATTATCGAACTATTGCTTGATGGTGACACCTGTAATTGTTTTCTCCAATTCTTCTTTGTTCCTGTATCCATCAATAAATGTCTCCTTTGTTGTCTTGCAAATTAACTACTATAATCAGCAAATGTAATATCCATGTACGACTTTCTTAACCCTAGCAATTTTAATCCACACGTGTTGTTTCCTTTCACCTATCTATGATACATACAACCTTACTAATTGAAATCTTGACTGCCCTTTCTCTTTTTCTTGTACGAAACCTTGATGAATGCATTCCCCAACACAAAATTATTTGTCTAATACCGTTTTTGTCTTCTTCAATTCGTACGACCCTTTCCTATTTTTTTCTAATACCATACAACCCCTTTGCAATTCGTACGACCTCTTGCTAATTCGTACAACCTCCTTCAGCTAATTCGTACTAAAAACACTAGTCGGCGTTGTTTTTTATTTTTTTCATTTTGCACTTATGGGGGCGTATGGGGTACACCATACAGTGGCCACAACCACAGGTATGAGGTCCACTGTACGGTGGCCATAGCCACCCATATAGGGTCCACTGTATGGTGGCAATACCCACCCGTATGTTGAGTTCTTTTTTTTTATATTACATTACCTCTCAACTGGCTTTTTTGCTTGAAACCGGGTGCCACCGACGATATTCATTGTACGACTTCAATTTCGAGCCGTTCACCGCATTTGGAATCTCTTGCCCATCGAGCGTCCACAACTTGATTGTAATGACCCTTACTATAAAGGCCACTAAAAACCCCCAAATCTGAACTGAGACAATTCGTCAAACACTTGGCAAGCAACTGAATTGTTTGTTTGAGATGTTGTGTTTCAATGTGATAATTGTTTTGAGCATCAAGTACAATTGAGATAACAATACCAATATTGAAACGTGAATCAACAATGGAACTCTAAATAACCATGCAAAGACTCAATGCCAATATATCATGAACTTCCTAATTCTGATTGCAATGTTCAGTAACTGATTTTCTAGGCACATATAGACTGTTATATTGGACATACAAAACACTTCTTACTCCATATAATGAACTATCATACTATGACCGTCAATGCTCCTTTTCTTGCTATGTCAAAGATGTTAACAAGTTTGATTTCAATGACAGATTGTATAGACTGTTAAAACTACTGAAGTATGGCATGGAATGTATGAACAGTCACACATAAACAGTGACCTTACAATGCACCCTCTCAACTATAACAATCCGACTACAATATAGCAATATCAGATTACAATAGCAATGGTAACAGAGACTATTCTCTGAATACAATTATGACTGTTACAGCAGAACACTCTATCACATAAATTGACAACAAAATGATAAAATGGAACCTGGTTAAAATGCTGCCTGGGTGTGTTGATGAATGCTAATGCATTGAAGACCGAAACCAATCCAAACTGCCCTTCCAAACTCTGTCAAACTGTCCTCCTGTACCTGCCGTACCAGGCCGTACATGTACGGCACCTGCAAAAAATAAAATGCAGGGTTTTGAAACCCCAAATTGGTATTAACCTGACCGCCAATGATGTACTAAGGTCCTCTCCAAAGCACAAAAATTATCTCCAAGTATCTTGAGAGATATGAGCAAAATTCTGATTCCAGGCCCTGATATAGAATGTCTGAAAATGTGCCAAAATTGTCTTCAATCTTCACCAAAATGATTCCCAATACAAATAATGAATTCAAACCCTTATTCCAATTCCAATGCAAACCCTTACATCAAATTCTCAATGAAATCCCGATGAAATGGCTGAGTACCATCTCCAAACTTGCAACCCTTTAGTAGATATTTCACTACCTCAGTTATGCCAATCTAGGGGAGTGATCGTTCCTAAAGATCGAATAGAATTTGCAGACCAAAGACTACAAATTGCTTCACAATGAAGAAGTAGAAGAAATCCCAAATCCAAGCATGTCCAAATGAAAGCCCAAACCCCTTATTTATTCACTTTTCTAAGAAGTTACTAAGAACTTCTAGAAACATCCATTATAAAATCCCATTATAATGCACTTTTATAATAAAGTAACTTTATAATATAAAAGTACATTTCTCAACTCAAAATTATAACAATGTAGGCTCAAACTGAACGTAGGCTCTACTACAACTGGATGTAGGCTCGGACTGGATGTAGGCTCTACAGAATGTAGGCTCCAACTGCAATAAGCAATCAATTGATCAACAAAATGACTCTCTCTCCAAACCATTTGCCTACGAGAGTCGATGATAGGCAAATCCGTCATGGAAGAACATGTCTCTAGAAAGGGGACATGACATTGATTGCTCCATTTTTGCCAACTTCTTGGACTTTGTAGGGACCTAGCCACCTCACTTTGAATTTTCCAGGTTTTATCTCACTCTTCCCATTATACTTCAACACTAGTTGTCCGGTAGTGAACCGCATTTGCCTCATGTGCTTGTCATGCCATACTTTTCTCCGCTGCTGGGCTACCTCAGTCGAACACTGTGCCATCATCCGGCACTCATCAAGCATGTTCAATGCGTACAGTCTCTCCCTTAGGCTTTCCATGTCACCCGATCTATTCTCAATGGCTATCCTAAGGCTTAGTACCATGAATTCAGCAGGTGTGAGTGGAAAACCCTTACGGGTGAAAAACCACGACATACAATAGCTTATATATACATCATATATGGCATGTAAAAATCCATGACATAGATTTATATATACATCATACATTCATACATATAACATGATCAATGTTCATTCATCATTGCTTCTAAACTTCAAACATATAATAATTATTAGAAGTTGGAAGCTTAAAAGTTGGAAGCATGATACTCATAAATCCATAATTGCCAATAAAATTATTAATAAAATACCTCATATTTCATAGGCATGCTCTATGGATGAAATTAGGGTTTTAGAAGGTTTTTATATTAAAAAAAATAAAAATGGCATGTGGGGCTTGTTTTTGGGCTCCCTCAGCCTTGGGTGCTTATGGGTTCCCGTGGATTCCGCCCGGGTCCCTCCTCGACAGCTAGGTTCCTTGTGGGTCTTGCTCTGTAGGACCCACAGGGAACTTGGTCGCCCAAAAGGGACCCTGCTAGAATCCAACATGAATCTGGAAAGAACTAGAACCAAAACCAGATTCTGAGGTGTTTTAGAAGAATTAGGTATCTGAGATGTATTTTAATTGCAGATGTTTAAATAAATATCAGCATCTCCCATGATAAGAAATATTAGTCACTGTTATTAATTGGATATGTTATTTCTATCTTAGTTCATGTCCTTTGATGAATGATTCTTTAAACTAATTGCACCATACTTGGCTTCTTTTATGAAGGTTCTAATACTATAGATGGTCTTAATATAATGCTAGTTCCCTTTGATATGATAGAGATAGTTGATAGGATGATCATGTATAAAACTATTTCCAAGTCATAGAGTGTTTGTTCTTTGTGTTAAGTGACATAAGGAGTTTTCCTTCCTTATGCTAGCCCATAAGTGGTAGAGGCCTATATTAATAAGTTCCAATCTTTAATTAAAACTTATTAAAATTGTATATCGTTATGTCCTAACTTGGGGACATTACAAATTGTTGCATATATAGTTTTAATGTGAAACGTTTTTGGTGCATGTTCTTGCTACGTGCATTCTTTTCAAGAGCTGTGTTTGTTTGTTATTTCATTATTGCTTGAGTGGGCGGCTTATTTTTCATGTTGATGGTTTCAAATTGCTAAGTTTTTTTGGTAAAGGAGGGGGTTCTTGGCCCAATGTGTAAGTATAGTTATTTAAGGAGTCGAGATTTTTAAGTGGGAATTGTTTTTATTAGTTGGGTGGTGATGTGAATGAATGTGTAGCGGAGGATGTAAATGTTGGCTAAAAGATACGCTACTTCAGTTTTAAAAAAGGTGGAATGATACTACTGAAGGTTTTGGCATGTGATTCAGAAAGGATGTGTGAGTTTTTAATAGATACTGTGTTTCTAAATGTTATGATATTGAAGAAGCCTATTTGATGGTGCGAGAATACTCTTGATGTGACTGAGTGTATACTTCAAAAGTTTAGACATTTTTTGGAGTCTAGTTTTTTTAGAGTTGTGCTTGATGTTATGAAGTTGAGCTTATCAAGAGTCTAAGAAATGTTTTCAGGAGGATGTGCAAACTTTTTGTACAGTTTCAGTATTTTTGAGTTGGTGCTCAAACTAAGGTTGGTGCCTCAGCTGGTCAAAGTTGGCACTTTGAGGAGGGTTGGTGCTCTCAAACTGAGGTTGGTGCCTTTGCTAATTAGAGTTGGTTCTTCGAGGAGGGTTGGTGCTCCCTGAGAGTTGGTGCTCACTTAGGTAATCTGGGTTGGTGCCCAAATTTATTAATGAAAGCTATTGTATGTCATGGTTTTTTACCTATAACGGTTTTTACCTAGCCTTTGGGGAGGGACCCGGGCGGAATCCAAGCGGAATCCAGGGGAACCCATGAGCACCCTATGTAATATCACCCTATAAGTAATGAAATTCAATATTAAATCATAATAATCGAAATATTAAATAAATAAGTAATAAATAACTAAATAAATAATATTAAACAATTACTACTACTATGTAAAAGAAATAAATATTGATCAAGGACATTATTAAGAGAAGCATAGTTCACAGTTAGTCAACAAAGAGCTACTATCACAGCCTTCACATAGTCATTCACCTAGTCGACATTAGGCTAGCAGCGATGAGAGTATACATAACGTGCTTGATCTGAGCATGAAATAGTATTAATCTGTGACCGCAAATGGGATGTCAAAGGACAATAACGTGATATATATATGAGGGCACTAAAGAAACAAATTGTTAAGAATTACAAGTGGAAAATATGATACAGTAGTCAACGAAGGTATTCTTCAGTATAAAACATAAAGGCTAATGACCCCGATAAGATAAATTCATTGACGGTATTGAAGCCGAGTCAAGGGAAAACAATCATCTATAAGAGTATTAGGATTGAGGTGTATGTATTAAGGAAAACAATACCAAGTAGACTACGTTGATAATCAATACGAAACATTGGCATCAGTATAAGAGTAATTAATGACAACCATGGACGATGCCAAAGCATACACCAAAAGAACACGATTCAGTGATAAATTGATATATTATAGAATTGCAAATGAATGGTGGTAACCATCTTCAATATCGTCTTAAGAATTGCTGACTTAGATATAAATACGATGATTGGGCGAGTAACCGAGCCTGTATTAAAAACACTCGTGTTAGTGAATTGCTCAAGATAAGACAAGCACAATACCCATCATCTTGTATGAAGTCGTTTGCCATATAAAAAGGAGATATAATACTTGCTGGCGGTGCTCCCGATCAAATTATCGGTGTCCAATGATTCCACTGGGAGCTATTGCCATCGGAGATGTATACGTCTCTATTGAATACACTAGGTTGCTAATGCAACTAAACTATCAATAATAATAATAACACATTAAGTGATATCATAAATATGCCAAATACACTAATCGGTAGCTTTTGAAGAGGCATGAGTTTGGTGTTTAATTGCAGTACTTATAAGCTATAACATAAGGCAACTAATTGGGATTCATAATGGTTAATAAGAGACATTGGACATGTCTCTTGGACACATCCTATCCACCGCAAGATATAAATAAGAAAGAGTCAAACACATTCAGGGGATGGGAAGGGGGAATGAAAATACACAGGAGATTATTATATAGATGTGAATTACTGACCCAAAGAATTGGGCTAGGGATCATATATATCGCTGGCAAGAAGCAATGAAGCAATACTGATCACTGATAAATAAGAAGAATAAAGGGAGCCCAGCAGATTACCAAGTCTGCAGTAAAATAAAGCAATAAAGAATTATGATACGTTTGAAAAGTTAATAATGTTTAAATACTGTCAACATGGTACTACAATTGTATGTCATGAAACATATGATTAGAGTACATATATTTATGTATAAATGCAGTAGGAAAATGACATGAATCTAAATAATTAATTTGATACATAGGTCCTCTTTATTATATATATATATATATATATATATATATATATATACCCACACACATAGGATCCTGATGGGTTGGTTTATAAAGTACCACCATCACTGATAAACAAAAGAAATAAATTATATAATCATAATACATATACATATATAATTAAATATATATTTATATATAGGTGTGTGTGTAGAGAGAGATATATTAATAAATATGTTTTTGTATTCAAATAAAAATTCTAAATGGAAATATTAAACTGATATATCCAGTATAGATCATACGAACTCATCTCTTTCATCCCACTAAAGCATCTTTTGAGTGAGAAGGTTGTGGAAGGTAGAGGCGGAGTAATTTTGGGCACATGATGGTTATTCCAACACTAGAGTTAGGCCTTGAGGGAAACCGCTTGTAGCCTATTTCACGCGACCTAGGCCTTGTAACTCTTCCACTCTTGATGGCCTTAGAGAGAGAGAGAGAGAGAGAGAGAGAGATTCCTCCATGATCCATATAAGAGATATTGTGGCATTCATACAAAATATGTTGCTTTACATTTCTTTAATGATTCTGCATAACAACGGATAATAAATAGGAAGTGATGCTTAATAAGAAGAGTGCCTAATCTAATCAAAATTTTCATAATTGGCATTAATTGATGAAATAAGACAGTGTTAAAGAACAGGGTCATTACACCCAAGGTTGAGGGAGCCCAAAAACAAGCCCCACATGCCATTTTAATTTTTTTTAAATATAAAAATCTTCTAAAACCCTAATTTCGACCATAAAGCATGCATATGATATATGAGGTACTTTATTTATAATTTTATTGGCAATTATGGATTTATGAGTGTCACACTTGCAACTTATTATTATTATATGTTTGAAGTTTTGAACCAATGATGAATGAACATTGATCATGTTATATGTATGAATTTATGATGTATATATAAATTTATAATTTTATAATATATATATATATATATTAAAATATCTATATATATCCGTGGAACTAGAACCCGCCCCAAAAAAGTTTTGCTGAACCCGCCAACCCGAACCCGAACCTGTATCAGAACTTGGATCAGTAACTTAAAATAAATGTGATACCTTTTAATGTTATAAAATGTTCAATACTCATATGATTCAGAGGATACAAACTCAAAAGAGGTACGAGAAAGCCCAATATATTATAAGACAGTGGCACTTTATATTTGCTACTTCCTTACGGCACCTTTGGAGACGCATAATATGATAGCTGGCAGCTGACAAATTCTTGAAGGTTAATATTAGTGAAGATTGTGGCGGGACTATATTATTATTATCGTAGCCGTTAGTCTATCTTGAACATGGTGAACAAAGGAAGAACTATCACTAATAAATAAAGAAACAATTAATCACCTATGGAATACTCCTAAACTGATGACTAAAGTGATATTGATTGAAGCAAATTAATAATTATTATGAAGAGTACCGAATATGAAGAGGCATGGGATATGTCCTTCCCAACATGACTTACCTATCTGGCAACAAGATATAAAAAGACATTCATATTCATTCATTTGGGGGCAGATTGGAAAAATGGAGAAGATTTTTATCACACTGCAGATCGTCAAAAGATTAGATTATATAATATATTTGATACTCATCAAGTGGGGAAGAAAATGGGAGTACCACATGGATCCTGGATAGGGACAACGTCTTATCAGTATCAGCATTCTTATTCATCTCTGTCCTAAGTTACAAAATATTGATCAGCAAAGATAATAAACATTGACCAAACAATAAGCACGGAGTGTATCAGCCGATCTGATTGAGAAAGTATTTATCTGCACATATCAGAGTAATATATCTGCTGTCATCAATATCTTCAGCTTCAACCATGAACATATCTGCTGTAATAGAAAATTATAAACTTCTGGTGGGAACAGGTTGTGATTCACAGAAGTCCTCCTGAAGTTTAGTTATCAAGATCAATAACCTGTTGAAAGATCCATTGTGACGTGCCGTGACTACTGAGGGTACTGCAAACAAACCATTTATGTTTTATGGGCATCATGGAGGATTAATGCAAACAGGATAAATGTTCTTTGGCATTGTCTCACCTAAATTAAGGAGTATGGTATCGCATAAAGGAACCCAAGCTTTTTCTAAGAAATTCATATGAACAGTTTTCTTTCAAGATGCTGCTACCATAGTCTCCATGAATAACAAAGACCAAAACAAGCATGATGTATTACCATTGCAGTGATAAGAATATTTGGAATTGGGTATAATGATTAGTGAATAATCTAACATGGTACAATGTGCACTGATCATGTTAATAGGAATAAGGATGATGGCTTAGCAAAGCTAATAACATTGATTCTTAGTAAGGAGATTAGTTATGATCACTGGTGATAACAGCCAGCTGTCAAGAGAACAGTAATAACCGATAAAGGTAGCAGAAAATACAATGATCGATTGTGAAGTAATACAAGATGTGCTTAGGAAGAGACCTTGGACATGTCTCTGACAGTCCCAACCGGTGCTGAGAGGGGAGGGGTGAATCAACACCTATAAAACTTCTTCCTTCTAAATAAATCTGATGAAGTATGCTTATAATTGTAAGCTAAACAGATTCAAACATAAAATAACATCAAGCAATCAATCACACAGTGACACTAGATTTATCATGTGGAAACCCAATTTGGGTGAAAACCATGGTGTGAGGAGACCTCACAAATTCTGCACTCTTCTTAAGTGCGCCCTGTTAGGAGCCTTCCCTGTTAAAGAATTACAACGCACTATTAGATGTGACCCGGTTAAGGGATTTGTTACAATAAGGCCGGTTAGTGCCTGCCTTGTTAGAAGACTTAGAACACCTTACAAGATGTCACCCGGTTAAGGGATTTGATACAAGGGACCTGTTATAAAGTCCACCCAAATAATGAGATTTAACTATTGTAATTGTTAGAAAACAATAGAAGGATTGACCTTTTACAAATGGCTTTGTATAGCTTGATAAGATCTCTGTTATACTCAACTGAGAAACATCACCGGTCGCCGCAGGTGTGTTCTCCTTTACTGTTGTGTTTCTTTGCACACTCTTCTCTCTCTTCTTCTCTTTTCTATTCACCCTAGCTTCTTCAGCATACAGGTTCACTCTTTTCTTCGGCAGAATGAAGGCAACCTATATTCTTAATAGGCAGAAGAATATATAGAGTTCTTGCCCTAATTGCGCCTCTCATGCATGACCTAATTACATATCCCTTTCGGATACATCACTCGGTGGAGTATTAGTTCATTGAGGAAACATCCGATGCATGCTCTTGCTTTATTTGCTTTATGAAGAAAAAAAAAATGTGTCAAGCATCTTTTCTTCACATGAGATAACTTCTTGTTTTAAAGCCATAGACTTCGGCTTTAAAACCTTTAAACGCGCTTCAAACCGATCACCATGTTAACTCAAAGTCATCCGGATTTAGTGCAATAAATCTCAGTCAAAGAGTTGGTTAGACAAATAGTTGACTATGACTTCCCCAGTTCATCTTATCATACCAAAGTCTTCTCTTGATCGGTTGAGATCCTCATGTTGTGAACAGGTGAGAATTTTGACCTATCAGTTTTCCTTCCTAAGCTTACCGGTTGCACCTTTTCCTCAATTGCCTAGTTGACACCGGTTGTATCCGTTCCTCGGTTGAATCCTTTCCTTGGTTGTATCCTCTACTCAGTTGTTGATGCACTTTTCTTAGTGACCGGTTGCTCTTGATGAGCAAATATAATTTTTTCTTTCTTGCATAGAGTCACTGGTTGCCAAACCAGTTTCTTTGCATACAGATCTCTTTAGATCTTTAGACCTTAGATTGAGATGACAAAACATCTCTTTTCTCTTTCCTCTTTTGCCAATCAATGACAATACTTAATTGCCATGTACCGGTAGCAGGCTTATCGGTTACCATCTCTTAATGCCAACAGTCTCTTGGAGGTATCCAATCTAGTTGTGAGGTATAAGAAGAAGATCTTTAGCATAATTCACAAGGATATATCTGAAACAGCGAGATGATTAAGTTGATGAGGTTCACATATTGTAGAACAGATATACAGTATTATATTGTATCAATATAATCTTTGAATGTTACATGATTCATAGTATTAGAGCCATTCAGATTCATCTCAGTGTGTATTCTATATATAGCAAAGGCAAATGCTTGAGTTGAAGATTATCATTATTACACAAGGGTTGTCAACCATATAATCCTTGCAAGGTATCAAGATATTGTATTCTGTCTGATAAGTGAAGAATATAATTTGGAAAGAACTCTCTTGCAATTGGAATCTAAATATAAAGTTGCCTAATCTTAAGGGATTACAACTAGGGACATTACACAGCTATATTATTCTTGACAACAATAATAAAAGCGTTTTCAACACACACATGATGACTGTCAATAGCAGGCAATATTGATACTTATCATTCACTGCACGAAAGAAGCTCAGTGTGTTAAAAAATACTCCAAACGTGGTTTTTACGTTTCCAAAAAACACCAAGCTTTTAGTTCTGAGGTTGTGAGAACACTAGGAATAAGTCCACGACTCTTCATTTTTTTGATATCTCCTCCACATGATAATCGATAACCATGAACCACGATTCAAAGCAAAAACGCCCAGTTAACGCTATGATTTTCTTCTCATGGCAGTAGTAAATATTTTTTCTGCAATTAATAACTCTGTCGCACAATAGGAATTTTTAAAAAGGATCATTAATATATGTGATGCATATTTAACTTAGCCACCATAATTAAAATCAAAGAATTTGATCCTTTGAAAATTCAAATGATGACATGGCACATTAATTTGAGTAAGCAGCTGAAGAAAACAAGCATGCAGCTTAAGTAGACTACTAGACAGCCCAAGCACACAACCAAGTAGCTCAAGTAGATACCCAAGTGGCTCAACCAAAAAGCCAAGTCGTTCAAGCACGCAACCAAGTAGCTCAAGCATGTACCCAAGTAGCTCAACCACGCAACCAAGCAGCTCAAGCAGATAGCCAAGCAGCTCAAACAATTTTCTATTACTTTGAGTAATTCTCTGAGATTTATACGACCTTGATCATCAATAACAATCTCGTCCTTTGTCATTGATGGCAACTCCATCTGAAACCAATCTAAAACAACAAAGCTCTGAAATAAAACTACTCCCCCTAACTTATTTCTCCCCCTTTGACATCAGTGACTGATACCAGCCTGAATAACTGAAACAAACCTACATAATTGAAATGGGGCTGAAAGAATATGACAAAGAAAAGCTCCCCTTGAATCCAAACAACTCAATGATTGAGTGGAATCACTCCCAGCTTCTTTCGTTTGATATCATAAAAAATGTATAGATTGTTAGCAGCACTGCTTGCGTCAGCAATATGTTAACCACTTATTCTAATCTCACAACAGTCTGAATAAAAAAAAAACTGGCCTTGATCACACTTAATAGATTGTTTTTCGGACCTTCTACATATAAAACATTCTCAACTTTAGTCTTACCATCATCCAAAACAAGTGTACATTTACCTTTGATTTTTGCAGATCTGTTACTAGCAAAACTTACCTTACCTCCATTAGTGCATTTGAGAGTGAGAAACTTGCCCTTGTCTCCAATCATATGCCTAGAACAACCACTATCAATAAACCATATGTCTTTTCCATTTTGTGCAAGTGAAGTTGTTTGCACAATCAAAGATTCCACTAACACTTCTTTCGCCTTCCTCTGAACCCTAGCAACCTCCTTTACTTTGTCCTCTTTTTCAACCTTCCTGTTCTACTTAGAGAAATCTACCATACCACTTATACAAGCTTTTGCATTGTGACCAAAATTGTTATATTTATAGAATACAACATTGTAGATACTTGGAGGAGCAAAGAATTCCTATCAACATTTGTCTTTTGTTGTTGTTCTTTTGTAGACTTAGAGCTTTGACCTTCTTCAAGGCCAAATCCCACCTTTATCATTTGATGATCTTTGTGAGCCAATGACCTTGTCCAAGGACATGAGATTTTTTTAATTTGTCTTCTCATGATTCCACTGTGTCAAAGATTTATCCAGCTTTCCAAGGGACACAATTTCAGCTTCAAGTCTTTCACAATTTTCTTCCTTGAGCTTAAATTGTTTGTTGATTTCTTCTTCTGATTTCTTTGCTTCTTCAACATGAATATTCAAATCATCTATCAATTTTTCTGCTTCTCCAAGAGCTTGAGATATCTTTGTATTTGCCTCATTTTCTTCTTGTAGCAACAACTTCAAGTTCTGATTTTTCTTTCAAGGTTTCTTGATTTCATTTAAAGCACTTAGTAGATCCTTTTCAAAATCTACTTCTCCTTCATCAGTATGATCTTCATTTTCTGTATTTTCATCACGTACTTCTTCTATGGCCATGAACAATATTTCTTCACTTAGGGACTCTTCATCACTACCATCAGATGAACTACTTTCTTCGTTTGAATAGAGGCCCTTATTGGATTTCTGAAACATCTTCTCGTTTCCTTTATACTTCTTGTTGAACTTAGGCTTCTTCTCATAGTTTCTGTCCTCACTTTTTGCATATGGACATTTAGCTACAAAATGTCCTACCTTACACAGTCAAAGCACTTGAAAGGCAACTTGCCTTTATATTTACCTAAACATTTAGTTAACTTCCTCATAAAATATGTTTCTTCAAAATCAGATTCTTCATTAGCACTTTCACTGCATACACACTCATTGCCTTTTCTTTCCATAGAAACTCTAAAGGCTGCCTTATTTTTGGCTGAAATATCAGAGTTTGTTCTCATCTCATAGGCTGTTAGGATACCATGCAGCTCATCAAAAGTCAATTTATCAAGTTCTTTCATCTCTTCAACTGCTGAAACTTTGGCATCAAAGCACACAGGAAGAGATCTTAAAAGTTTCCGAACTATAGTGTGAAAAATGCACAATACTGAGAGGGGGAGGGGGTGAATCAGTATTTAACACAGACTTTAAAAGGAAGCAGAAAATAAAGAGCACACAGTAAGAAGACAAGACATTCAGAATTATCTCGTGGAAATCCAAGATGGGAAAAACCACGGCATCACTAATCCAATGGGCAACAACCCCTTCTTACAAAGAGCTACAACTCTTAACTGGCTTCAACCAGTATACTCAAGGCAACAACCTGTTTACATCTGAGAGCTCCAACTCTCCTTTTTAACTTAGTTGATCAGGCTTCAACCTGACCCTGAAGGCTGCAACCTTCTCTTTGAGATTAAGTTTAACACTACAAAAAGAACGCTATGTCTTCACAGCAGTATGAAGACGCTTGATCTGCTGAAGGTACAGACACCTATATAAAATGGCACAGCTCCTAGTTACACAGACTGATGTGCAAACCACAATAGCAATATGTCACAGGGACTGACTTTAATCACCGTCTCAGTCAAGTTTTGTATACCAGTCCTTCAGAGAGAGTTCAAAGTTTATTCATGACTGCAGCTCTCCCTTTTGCTTGTCATTTCAGCTGAGGCTTGAATATTCAAACAGTGTGTAATATCTCTGAGCATTAGACTCCTGAGACAAACAGAGCATCCCACATCTGTGCACGCAGCAAGTAAAGAAAATACCACAACAGTCTTTTGACTGGCATCAACACCACACTGTACAGTCTTCTCTATTTAAAAGTGTACACCTTCAGAATGATGCTACACCTTCCCTTTTAATAAATTTGATTCTACAATGCCGTTTTTCTTCTATCTCCTGTTTTCAAAAATTGATCTCCACACAATGCTTTTTCAAAGACCTGCTTTCAACTTGAACGTATCCCCCTTTTTATTCTCTGCTCTACCCGTGCCAACCATATGGTGTTCATGAATCGCATTCCCAATGTTTCACACAAAAGACTAATATGCAGCATTCTACTTTTTCAGAACGGCAACACACACCCCGACTTTTTGCTGTCTGTATCTTCTTTTTCTTTTATGACGGTATAAGCTGTATCCTCCTTTTTGAAACTGTATACTAGAACCATATATGTATTTTTTGCCGTTACTTTTCTTCACTCCATTTCACACACTCTATGCATGCACTGTCGTCTATCTTCTTTCTTCTACTACTGTATTCCCTTTTTTTATGTGCTGTTTTTTATTAAAAAAGACTGCCTGCTATGCGGATTCCAGATTGGTCACACGTAATTGATCACAGGAAGACAGTTTCATATCACTGCAGAAAGTTTTCATTAGACTGTCACACCAGAGCCATTATTTTTTTTCACACTCGCATCCCTGTTTTTCTTAATGCCCTGTCATGTATTTCTCTTCTCGTATTTTTATTTGACATCCTACATACTCTTCAGTTGCTTGACTTTCGATAGCACACTACTTCGTATATGCCAAAACTCCAATCATACATACACACCCAAAAAAAACACTTGACAGCATATATGGCTCTACATGACACAGTCACACAGCCGTTATATATCACTGCTGTAGTCGCAGCTGGCATTCACGCACAGGCAGTACCTGAGAACCTTACTTCCAACGTCCTTAGTGAATTGCATAGCCAATCCATGTATTTTTAACACGGCACACATAAACGCCCGTTCATGTTTGCCTCTGTGCGTTCTTTTTATAATAACATTTGCTGTGTTGTCGTTGTGTTATACGGCAGGTTACAATTCTTTTCGGTTTCACTTTTGAAATTAGACAACTTCCTGTCACCTGCGATACAGAGTGGTCACAACTAATGATTGTTTTGAGGCCGTTTTATCCTCTATCCATTCTGTCGTTCCAGTGACTGCAATAATGCGTTTAACACAGGACGCAAGGCAGTTATTTGACAGCTGTTTTAATTACACAGAAGGACGAGAAATAGGATGAAGTCCATCCACGAAGAGGCTTAAATAACATCTTCACATATAGGACAAACTCCACGTTCTTGACACAGTCAGACCAAGGTTGAAGTAACATAGCATGCGCCAGGGATGAAGACAGGTGTCATATAAATCCAGGAAACAACATTCCTCTTACAAGTGAACATGACACTAGAGCATAGACAAATACAGCAGCAGCACACACAGTCCATCAATGACAGAAAACCAACATAGTGGACTCCCTAATCTTTTCATGTAAACCCTTAATAGTATTAACAACTTCATCTATTCGCAGAAAATAGGCATCAACATTTTCCCCTTCCTGCATCCTGAGACTTTCAAACTATCTTTTGAGTCTGAAGCTTTGCCTTCTTAGCCTTGTCATCTCCTTCATATGTTTTTTGAAGTTTGTCCCAAATCTCATGAGTTGTATCACAATGCATAACTTTCACTCTATCTCACATAACCCACATAAAATTGCATTCATAGCTTTTGCATTACTTTCAAAACCCTTCTTCCCATCAGCATCTGTTGGAGTTGTAGGAATAATGTAACTAGTCTCCACACTTCTCCAAACATCAAAACCAAGAGACTTTATATAAGTATTCATTCAAATTCTCAAGAATCTGTAATTGTAGCCATCAAATAAGGTTATCTATTTGTAGCAAGACCTTCATGAGAACCCATGTGTACAATCAGGATCACCTTCCAAGCGTTTAAGCTCTATTTCCAAAGGAACTCTGCTTTGATACCAATTGAAGAGCAAGGGGTGAATCGGTAATCTAGAACTTTAAAACTTTTAAATGCATGAAACCACATAAAACCTAAAGAGAGCAACCATCAAGATGCAAGCTCCAAACTTCTTGTGGAAAACCCTTATGGGTAAAAAACTACAACATAAAATAGCTTTCATTCACAAAATGGGCACCAACATAGATTACATAAGTGAGCACCAACCCTCCTCGAAGCACCAACTCCGATTAGTTGAGGCACCAACCTCAGTTAGAGAGCACCAACCCTCCTCGAAGCACCAATTCCTATTAGCTAAGGCATCAACCTCAATTTGAGCACCAACTCAAAAATACTGAAACCATACAAAAAGTGTGCACATCCTCTTGAAAATAGTTCTTTACTCTTGATAAGCACAACTTCATAACATCAACAACTCTAGTAAAAGTAGTTTCCAAAAAACATCTAGACTTTTGAAGTATACACTCAATCACAACAAGAGTATTCTCACACCATCCCACTGCTTCTTCAATATGATAACATTAAAAAACACATGCTAAGTATCTGCTAAAACCCACACATCCTTGCCGCATCACATGTCAAAATCTTCAACAGTATGGTTCCACCTTTTTTCAAACTAAAGCAACGTATCTTTTAGCCAACATTTACATCTTCCACTACATATTCATTCACACCACCACCTAGCTAATAAAAACGATTTTCACTTAAAAATCTCATAGACTCCTTAATTAGTTGGACATCTTCAGGGTACCTCTCATGCCACTAATAAACCAACACCTAAAAAAACTCACAATATATCAGAAATATAAAATGCAATCCTTGAGCTATACTTACACATTGGACCATAATCCCCTCTAATGTCCCTTCTTATTCTCCTTCTGTAATTTCCTGCAAAATTGACGTTACTACGAAATATTACATAATATTTACATGACTCATACTCTACTCTAAGTTAGTAAGGGGGGGGATTTGATTCTTAAGGCTGCCTCTAAGTTGGGCTTCACAGAATTCCCGATTCTCGGCTTGAGGGATATAAGATCCACTCTAAGCAACCAGGTTATCGACACGTCTTCCCATAGAGCACTGCCCATAAGAATTTCTTGTAAGCAATAAATGCTCTCCAATCCTACGCATATGCATAGACTGGCATTAGTATATATACTGCCTATATGAGATTATAATAATCTCGAGACTGGGGAAACTATAACAATTTCCTCTAGCCCCCTCCAAATATGGGATCCATCTCTAATGAATATAAGATTCATCTTATATGGTCTCCATATCATCAACTTGGGTGGACATATAAATGTACCAAACATTAATGTAGATTATATAATCATATATTCAGATTTATAAAAGAAAATCCAGAAGCACTCAAAAAATGCATATAACATAATTATGTTAATCTTAACTCTGTATATATATATATATATATATATATATATATATATATATATATATCTATAAAAAACATATATATATATATATAACTAAAACTTGTATTATTCAATTTTTAATTTCATACCAAAAGTCGAGAGACTGTGTTGCTACCGACTGTATTCTGCAATATCTCTGTTTTTTACTTCTTTGTTTACCTCGTTCCTTTTTACTTCTCTTTCCTTTGTTTTCCCTGTTGACTGTGTGTATGTTTATACGTGTGTGGGAGGGGGAGTCACGTCCCCTCCACATCCTGGTCAACACCACTTAGGGGGTGCAATTGGTCGCAGCCTAAGGCTGCGACCTTAACATGCCAGTCACCAACCCCTTAATAATTTTATTAATTGATTATTATTATTAATAATATTATATATATTATTTAAATGATTTATTATTAATAGTTAAATAATAATATTATTAATGTTTAGTTTATATAATATTATATATTATTATTAATAATTAAATAATAATATTATTAATATTTAATTTATATAAAATATTATATATTATTATTATTATTAAATGATTATTTTTAATAATTAAATAATAATGTTATCAATAATGTTTAATTTATTAATAATGGCAACATTATTTAATTATTATTAATGAATAATATTTCTATTTTAGTAATGATATTAATTTCAACGTAGGTAACCATATTACCGATCTTTTGATTAATACAAATTTTACTTAATTGTAATAATTTCTTAGAAAACATATAGTTTGTATGAGTTTTACTTGAGGGACGTCACATTTCCCCCATCTTCAATTTGCTTGTCCTCAAGCAATTTGAGGTTCTCCTCCCTTCCCATTTTACCAGGAATTCGGTGATTGTTGGATTCCTTAATTTATTGAGTTCCTGAGACACAATATGAATTTCCTTTCATTATCCAAAGGTAGTTCATTTCATGGTGTTGTGATGACATGGTTTAACTCCTTCCTTTAATTCAATTGAGTGTTTTTTCCTTTCGGGGGTAAACCAGGGGAAAATTCAAAACCCTTTTATATTTCCTAAGGATGGGTCGGATGTCTACATGAGTTGTTTGTTCATAGGTGGAGGATCTATCTAAGATCTTCCCTTGGGTTGTCCATCGCGAATTGTCCTAATGAATTTATTCATGGTATTCCTAGAATGATGACATTTGCAAATTTTCCACAAACATTCCTTTTGATTACATGTTCTCCCACATTAATTTCTAGCTAGGGTGTAACTCTAATACATTGATCCATTGTTCTATTGCCCATGATTACTTCAAAACCTTTGAGGTCCTAATTGGGTATCCTCCTCTTTGGTTAGTGTTTCATGTTCGGAGTCTTCCAGTCTTACATTTGAAACACAACCCCTTCTCGATGAGATCTCCTCTTTCCTTGCACCGGTGGCCGTTACTTCATGGTTGTTGACATAAAAAACACTTTGATTGATCTCTCTTGGGTTCTTTGCCTTGATGTGGCGTTCTTGATAAAAGGCCTCTTGGTTTTTCCTTAGTTGTATCATACTGTGTCATTTTTGCCTTCCTAATGGCATCTTCAAGGGTTGGGGTTCAAAAGGTCTCACCCTTATCTTGATGTGTTCTTTGAGTCCTTCAATGAACATATAGACCCTCCTCTTTTGAGATATATTGGGAACCATTATTGATAGGCTCCGAAATTTGTTGGCAAATTCTTCAATAGTTCTTGTTTGTTTGAGGTGGGTTAACTCTTGGAAGTACCATTCTGGTTCTTTTTGGTCAAAATGACTAATGAGTTTTTGAGTGAACTCACTATAGGTGTTCATACTTTTATGTCCCAGGGTGATGATTCCATGCTGCCACCAATTGTGGGCCTCTCCGGTCAAGTGGATTATGGCAAATTTAATGGCGTTTTCTTCGGTCATAGGGCTGAGGGAGAGGTAAGTGTCTAGTTTTTGAACCCAAGCTTGAGTTGTTTCTTTTCCCGTCCCATTGAAGTATGGTAGGGACATTTTACCTATCTTGGCTTTAATGTCTCTCTCCCCATGATTTCTTTTTCAACCATTACTTGCCAAGGTTTTGGTTTCATAGTATTCTTTAAAGGGAATGAGTCTTTGTATTTTTGGTTCTAAGCTAGTATATATTTGGGCAATCTCCTCTACTGAGTGGGTGGATGGTTCTTCTCCTCCTGTGACTGGTCTCATGG
Organism: Chamaecyparis obtusa; assembly: GCA_027943335.1. Classification (NCBI taxonomy): domain Eukaryota; kingdom Viridiplantae; phylum Streptophyta; class Pinopsida; order Cupressales; family Cupressaceae; genus Chamaecyparis; species Chamaecyparis obtusa. Next base: position 481,126 of record BSBK01002482.1, on the reverse strand, counting down.
TGGAATCTTGAGTTGAGGGTTCATTCTCAGAATGATTAGAACGTATATCTCTCCCTATCGGAGAAGCGGGTCGGCCATTGTGGTTATTGTTATCGCTCATGTTTTGGATGGCTTGAAGAATCAACTAATTGGTTCGCTCAAATCTCTCAATAGTTTGCTCCATGAAACTGTTTAATTCGTTTGCTAATTGCTCGGCCATAGCTTTTGTGTCTTTCTTTCTTTTATATGTTTGCATGAACTATCTTCCACAGAATGGCAGGATTATGCTTTGATACCACTATAATGTCCCTTCTTATTCTCCTTTTGTAATTTCCTACAAAACCGACATTAGTACGAAATATTACATAATTTTTACATGACTCATACTCTACTCTAAGTTAGTAAGGGGAGGGGATTTGATTCTTAAGGCTGCCTCTAGGTCGGGCTTCACAGAATTATTGATTCTCGACTTGATGGATATAAGATCCACTCTAAGCAACTGAGCTATTGGCACGTCTTCCCATAGAGCAGTACCCATAAGAAACTCTTGGAAGCAATAAATGCTCTCCAAGCCTACGCATATGCATATGATTGGCATCAGTATATATACTGCCTATATGAGATTATAATAATCTTGAGACTAGGGAAACTATAACAATTTCCTCTAGCCCCATCCAGATATGGGATCCATCTCTAATGAATATAAGATTCATCTTATATGGTCTCCATATCATCAACTTGGGTGGACATATAGATGTACCAAACATTAATGTAGATTATATAATCATATATTCAGATTTATAAAAGAAAATCCAGAAGCACTTAAAAAATGCATATAACATAATTATGTAAATCTTAACTGTATATATATATATATATCAATATATTTTTTATAAATGAAAAATAGAATCATTCGTGTATATATATATATATATAAAATTTATTTTATTCAATTTTTAATTTCATACCAAAAGTCGAGAGACTGTGTTGTTGTCGATTGTATTCTGCAATATCTCTGTTTTTTACTTCTTTGTTTACTTTGTTCCTTTTTACTTCTCTTTCCTTTGTTTTCCCTGCTGACTAGGCGTATGTTTATACGAGTGTGGAAGGGGGAGTCACTTCCCCTCCACACCCTGGTCGACACCCCTTAGGAGGTGCGACTGGTCGCAGCCTAACGCTGCGACCTTAACATGCCAATTGCCAACGCCTTAATAATTTTATTAATCGATTATGATTATTAATAATTATATTATTAATAATATTATATATATTATTTAAATGATTTATTATTAATTTTTAAATAATAATATTATTAATGTTTAATTTATATAATATTATATATATTATTATTAAATGGTTATTATTAATAATATTATATATATTATTATTAAATGATTATTATTAATAATTAAGTAATAATATTATTAATGTTTAATTTATATAATATATTATTATTATTAAATGATTATTTTTAATAATTAAATAATAATGTTATCAATAATATTTAATTTATTAATAATGGAAACATTATTTAATTATTATTAATGAATAATATTTATATTTTAGTAATGATATTAATTTCAACGAAGGTAACCATATTACCAATCTTTTGATTAATACAAATTTTACTTAATTGTAATAATTTCTTAGAACGCAAATAGTTTGTATGAGTTTTACTTGAGGGACATCACATCCCCCCTCTTTTACCAAGAAACTTAGCAATTTCAAACCACCGGCATGAAAATAAGTCGCCCACTCAAGAAATAATGCAATACCAAACAAACATGGCTCCTGAAAAGAACACATTGCTAGAACACATGCCAAAAATGCTTTACATTAAAGCAATATATGCAGCAGTTACATAATTCTCGACAGTAATAATAAAAGTGGTTCAATGCACACATATGACTGTCAATGGAAGGCGATATTAATACTCAGCATTTACTGCAAGAAAGAAGCTCAGCTTATTCAAAAATACTCCGGACATGGTTTTTATGTTTCCAGAAAATGTGAAGCTTTAAGTTCCAAAGTTGTTAGAGCACCAGGAATAAGTCCATGACTTTATTCCTTTTTTTGACATCTCCTTCACATGATAGTAGATAACCATGAACCATGATTCAAAGCAAAAATGCCCAGTCATCGCAATGATTCTCTTCTTGTGGCAGTAGTAAATAATTTTTCTGCAATTAATAACTCCATCGCACAATAGGGCTTGTTAAAAATGATCAGTAATATATGTGATGCATATTTAACTTAGCCACCATAATGAAAAGAAAAGAATTTGATCCTTTTGAAAATTCAAATGATGACATGGCTCATTAATCTGACTAAGCAGCTGAAGAAGACAAGCAAGCAGCTCAAGAAGACAGCTAGACAGCCCAAGCACGCTACCTAGTAGCTCAAACAGACACCCAAGTAGCTCAACCAGATAGCCAAGTAGCTCAAGTAGGTAACTAGGTAGCTCAACCACGCAACCAAGCAGCTCAAGCAGACAACCAAGCAGCTCAAACAATTTTCTATTAATTTGAGTAATCCTCTGAGATTTATACGACCTTGATCATCACTCAACAATGTGGGCCCCCTCCTTAGAGGTTCTCACTAAGACTCTATGCATTGTTTTATTTTAATGGCTCTGAACTGTGCATACAATAGAGATTGAAAATGCTGATTGTATTACTTCTGATTGCACAATTCAAGAAATGAACTTAGTACATAAAAAGAAAGCAAAACAGAGTCTGCTACCTATGAAGACTAAATATAGCAGAAGACTTTTTTAGAAAGCAAATCCTAAACAACAGAAAAGTTCATGCATTCGACTGCATGAAAAGTTTTATTACAAAACCATGCCAAATAAAACTAAACTGAGAGTAAAGCTAACTGCCAGCACAACTGGTCCATGTAGTAAGCATTTACTCCAAGTTTAAGCAAGACTAAAGAAGAGAGCTAAGTCAGCCTAAAAAATACAGTATTAATAAACTGTGTTTTATTGTGCAAACTGAGACTACTGTTTATGGAGCAAAAAATAGGAAACTAAAGATTAAAATTATCACCTAAGATATCTGCAGATGCGACTGTAGTATTTAATGTGTATAAAAACTGAAAGAAACAATTGAATGTCATTGAAGCTGTTGAACTGAAGTGCCACATTATAAAACTGAAGTACCCGTTGATCATGCAATTTTCAATCTCTCCCTGAATAAGCAACAGGGATGAGGCCCAACTGAGTTCTTAACTTCACAAATTTGGCTGTAGGAAGAGCTTTCGTGAATATGCCAGCAACTTGCTCAGATGTAGGACAAAAGTGTAACTGTAAATCTACTTGACAATGCATTCCAAATTATGAATGCATATTGAGTATTGAAATGTTGTATGTTGAGGTTCTATATTGTATATATGCAAATTTCCTATATATTTTAAATTTTCCCTATATTTTATACAGCCATCCCCTTTGCTGTCCCCAAAATTGGCAAAAACATTTGCCATTTGTACCCTTGTCCCCTGCTGTCCCTGTCCCGGAAACTTAGGGTAACCTTGCTATACATGCTTCAATCTTTTCAGTTTGATGTCATATAATAGTCTTTTTATAGTTGAAAAACTCAAACTTGGCAATAACTTGGCAGAAACAAAATTTTTAAAAACTCAGCATTCAGTAAATCTTAGCAAATTTTTCAAACAATAAAAATACTCTGTATTAAATATGCATTATAGTGATTATATTACTTATTTCCTTCATATATAGATTCAATACACATCATCAGAAAAAAATGAGTTCAACATTGTCTTGGCCTCTATTATATTTATTACCATTTAACATGAGCCCATAAACAGAGAAAATAGGCATTAAAACTACATCAAAAGTATTGTAAACAGTTAAAGTTAGTAAAAAGTTTTTCAAAAAATAGTATAGAGAACATATAGAAAAGAAATAATATAGTAATAAAATTATTAACATTGGATGGTACAAACAATCCCGTCTGCTACCAGCTTTTGGTACAAACAGTCCAAGTTCCCTTGCAAATGTTGCAAATGCAATGAGGAAAGAATGCAATGAATGGTGCAAAGGATTCGAGAATTCTGTTCATAACCAAGACAAGGGCAATTTTCGAGTTGCTACTTTGTGAGATTTACATTGCATTTTCTGTTTGAGCAGGGGCACATGAATACCAATGTGCAAGTATGAAAGGGCGCTGGAAAAGCTGTGGGTGATCTTTTCATGTAAATCGCAAGTGTTTTTTTGGTGATTTTCAGTGTTTTTTGGGGAAAAAATTGAGGCAACTTTTTCTAATAATTGGCCCCAAGTAATTGGGTGAGTTATTTGTGAGCCAGATTGACTCTTGAATACTCACAAGTCTAGCAAGTAATCTGAGTTTTACAACTATCTCTTTTAATCATCACTGAACCCTGTGCAATCCTATTAAAGGGGCATTATGAAGGAGATTTACTGCAAGGGACTTGTGAAAGGAAAAGTTGAAAACAATATTTGAAGAAGTTGCATATGGAGTACAAGTCATATGATGCTTTTGTGTAAATTGCCAAAATGCTAAGTACAGTGAGATGACCAGTTATCTGATATCATTGATATCACACCTTGTCTGAAAATGGAAAACAATGCCCAAATGACATATTTACACACATGGCAATTATACTTAGGATTGGGAGGATGTTCCTTTGGGAGGAATTAGCTAGGGTGTGATGGTGGTATCCTTTACAAAGAAGCTGATGTGCATCTCAGTCAATTGATTGGCAGTGAAGTGCATTGAGCTTGGATAAAATACACACAAATTACATGTGGTTACCCGTATGTAAAACATGCTTACCCCCCATGCCATTCTAACCAGGATTGCCGGGTCTTATCAATAAACTGGTTAAACCCTGTGAATCTGGCAAAGAACTGGATCTTATAAAAAAAACCACATTTAGAATGAGTGTAATTGAAAAAAATGGACCAGTTTTTCCGAACTGGCCACGGTTTTCTTTGGTTTAAATTCCTCAAAACTGATTTATAACTATAAATACATATATCTAACATTTGTATTGTCATCATATCTTTAATAATTTCTTCATTTGGTTATGAAATTCGCATTTTGTATTTTGTTTGTCTGCTTCATATGCTTAGCGGATGATAAATGGTAGATCATTAGGGTTTGTAAGACAACCCAGTGCCAGCCTCTACATGTTTGGAAAGTTTGATACTTTGCTTGTAATAAATGCTGAGGATTGAATCTTAAGTCACAAATAGGTTTAACTTCCCAGCTTGCTTAAATTGAACCATATTTAATGCAGCTTTATGTCAATTCTTAGGCTTAGGGATTAGATATATTTCATGCATACTTTAGGTCCAAGGTTGATTCTACAAATGTGATGCAATGCCTGGTATCAACACCCATGAGATAAAAGTGGAAAGCCTTGATTTGAAAAGCTATCTATGAATAGTTCTAAATTGGAAGGTCACTGTGTCCAAGTAGGGTTACTGCCAATCTGATAGAGATTCACGTTTCTTGTACTTGTAGTTGGATGAGGATCCATTAATGTAAAAGTCATGGAATTACTTCCTTGATACATATTAAGGGCATGACAGTGTAGATTTTCTTTTGATACAAATTTCTTTTGTTTTGAATACTCTGTAATAGAGATAAGTTGTTCTCCTCATCTTGAAAACCTCTCTTGGTAATGGTTATGCAATAATCCCTGGTCATTCTGGCTTGAGATTGCCTCTTAGAGATGCCAAGAATTGCTAATAGAGCTGAAATTAGATATGCCCCTACAACAAAATCTTCCACTTTATTACTACCTGCTGGAATTTGTTCGTCTATTACATAATAGAGGACAAGATTTTGGATCCTTTAATCTGTATTGTCTCATTCAGTTTATTCAGCGGTCATAATGAGTTGATATAAGCCCAGCTGGCAGGTATAATACAGTCACTTTTTTCAGGTAGAAATGTAGTTTGCTCTTCTATAGAGACTGGAGTTTCATCAACTTAATGCCTAAATACCATGGTAGTTAAGCATGGCATTGAAACCTTGCTTCAGAAATAAACTGGTAAATGGCACCATCAACAGTTAGCTTTCTTAGATTGTGTTAAATATATCAAACTGGATGTGAATACTTGCAATGCATTGACAGGATTCATATTAAGTAGTTATATGTTATTTATTGAATAATTATTTGTTGCATAACAGTTTTCTAAAACCTCTGGAATTTACATTCATTTTCTGTTCTTGTACAGGGTGTATTTGCCACAGTATTTCCAAATCTTTTCATTATTTGTTTTTAATACAATTAATTAGTTCCTTTCTACGTTTTGTCTTTAATATGCTAGATTGTATCCTTCTGTTGTTTCAGTTTTTCACTATTAATAATATGAACTGAATGCTTTGCTATTAACTTTCTGCTTTGTGGTAGTTCTTTGACATACCAGATTGTTTGCTTTGTCTATTAATTGAACTTTCCCTTTGTAATATCATGAATTGAGATGTAATGCTCACGGGTGTTACAAACTGTTCAGATGCATGAATTTTACGAAGAGATGGATAATGCTGCAGCATTGTATTTGAAGTCCACAGCTTTATTATCCTTTATCCTTGTTGAGGCCTCATCTCTTGAACTGAATCCAAAATTTTCTTTGAGTGTTTCTGATCGCCAACGACTTCATCGATATATTGATTGCCTGACAACACATCAACATCTTTCTGGAACACAAAGGATGCCCCTTTTAACCCCTGAAAACCAACGAAGTCTGTAAATAGCTGTAATGCACAGGATGCACTTTGTACACCCTGAAGGCCAACAAAGTCTGTAAATATACCGTCTGATGTAAATATTGAATTGTTCAGAATTTAGCTAGTGTGATTCTCAATGCATTTTGAAGTTTGAAACAAACTGTAAAATTTAAGCTGTATGATGAGAGAATTTGGTTAAGAGAATATAAATGACTGAGGATGCTGATTCAATATGTCGGATTAAATAAGACCGGCAATTCTTGTGTTCTGAGGCATGAGAAGCAAATTGTAATTCCCAAGCTCTTCACAAAAAAAAAATCCGAAATGTAAAATAATACCTTTTGTAAATTAATTCATTGATTCTTTACTTGTAAATTTTGCAATTATAGAGAACTAATACTGTTTTTCATAAATTTTGTAATTACAGAGAAGTAGAACTGCTAATGTAAATCCTATTGACAAGCTCAATAACCAGATGGATAACATGCAACATGAAATACAGCATCCCATATTCTAACTAGTCTTGTTTGTTCCTTTCACTGGTTTCTTGAGTTCCACTTTATTTTGTACTGGATGCAGTTTATCTTGGTTTGCTGTAGTCATTACCAAAGTTTGTGGCCACAGATTACTAATTGTCCTGAATTTTGGTTTTGTGGCTATCCTGCAATTTATTTTGGGTGGTCTGCATTTTGTAAGACATGCACTGGTAAGCTTGCATTTCAGTTCTTTTATTAAAAAGGGTTTTCCTTAAAAATATTTTGCTATAAGTATTTTGATGCAACCTTGGCAACATCTCGACCTTACCAGATTTGATGCTTTCCGATTGGCCCATTTTGTGAGTGAAAAGGTAAATGTTGTGGTGTCATTTTGAGCTTTTCAAGAGGACCATGGTTTGACTTACTATGACGCTGTAACTCAGTTAAAGAAGTTGTAATTCCATTGCAGGAGTTGCTCTTTTGCTTATCTGGGGTCTCTTATGGAAATTTGTCATGCTTGTCATATTTGGACCCTTTATTATGGACATTGGAGGGATTTAATTTCTTATTCCTATTGTTCAATCATTGTGGTGTTGTATCAAGTATTCCCTCCAATGAATAATTGAACAATCATTGATCAACTATTATGGTAAGGTTTTTGATCATAGTTACACTGCCTTTGGGGACGGGAAGATGTCGGGACAGGGGGACAAGTTTCTGGGCAAGGGGGACAGAGGGGCCTCAATTTTTTTTTAGTTTTTTTTTGGGGCGGTGTATATACTATATACTATACATGTGGTACTTAAAATGCTAGTTATGAAAAGATGTATAACAATATAAGACACAAAGATTTAAAACAGTAAAATAGTAAATTACTAAATTAGAATTACTGAATACTTGAAGTTTGAACATTGCATTGAACATTGAATATTGGACATTGATCAATAAATATTAAAATTTTAAATACTCGAATCAGCAAATGAAAGAGTTCTAACTTCTATTATATAATAGTCACAGATATCAAAAGTATGAGTATCTCATCACAAAGATGATTACATTGAGTAGCATGATATGATATTCAATGTTCATATATCAAAACAAGTACAAACTACAAAATCAAAATGCCAAGGCCCAAAATGTAGTGGAGACCTAAAAATGAATGCAAATGAAGCCACATAGTGTTTTCAAGCATTATATCACAAGACATGGGCCCCACATGCCCTAAAGTTGCAAAATGACCCCAAAAATATAAAAAAAATATTTTTTTGAAAAAGTGATTTTTTTTTGGGGGGGGGGCCTGTGACTGGAGACACTCATGTGTCTTCTGGAGGGGTGGAGGGGCGTGTTTGCATCCCCCTGTCCCCTCCGGGGATGCCAAGACGTCTTCGCATCTCCGCCAAAACGGCAGTGGATTGGTGGTGCTGCTGGAAATGCAGGAATGACGTCCCCTCGTCCCCGGTGCGTCCCCATCTCCGAGATGTTGGGGATTTTTTTGGGGGGGACGCGTCCTCAGGGAACATTGGTTTTGATGACTTGTAACAATCCCACTATCTATTCTAGCAAGGGTTTTGATCACTTATAACAATCTCACTATCGACATTGTTGTCCTCAATCACTCATCCTCATTTCGCTACGAACATCTTATTGGAACTCTGTTAAGGTTTTGATGGAGTTGCTTGTATCCTTTGCAGGGTTATTAGTATATTCCAAATCATCTATCACATTGCCTTCATACTCTAGGATTTTCGTTATTTCATTTGGTATGGTCTCAATTTGGCATCAACAAGGGCCTTGAGCTTTTTGTGTATCTTTTAGTGTTAATGATTCATAGTGGGTCTCAAAGGTTACTATTTTGTTGTTTTGGGGAATGTGTGGCCTGTTTTTAGGCTTGAGTCCTATGGAAGGGGGCTTCCTAGTAAATAGAGCTAGAGATGCTAGAGATTTTTTTGGAATATTTTAAAGTTGTTGGTCTCATGAATTTGGTAGTCTAGTTTAGCTTAAAAATTTAAGCTCTAAAATTTAAGGAAGTTGGTCTCATGAATACACTACATTTGTCACTTATTTTGTGTATGATAAAATTAAGTAAAAACCATGTTTTCCCTCCAAAAATATTTTTAACAAAAATCAAAATTTAGATGTTTAACAAGTGGGGCAATTTCTAGCCCTACCTTATTTTCACACTCCCTATAAAGTAGGAACTTCTATTTTTCTGAAAATATTCCAAATAATCCCATATAATTTTATTTTTTTATTATAAACCTTTTTCTTCCTAAAAAATAGAAGCTTAAACCCCTTATAAGACTCTAACCTTAATCATCATTCATAATTGGATGGGTATTCTAAATAAAGATTTAAATTCCCATAAAAAGCTTTCAAAATATTCCAACTTTGTGGTCAGTTGGGATGCAATCTAAAGCACCCCCTTTAGTTTGTCATCCTTTAGTTTATTCTTTAGACGTGTTTCTTCCTCTTGGTGCTGGCTTCTAGAGTGAATCATCCGCTAATATAATTCATTGTAAGACAACAAGCATTTGTAAGCTCTTTACAAACCACTATAACCAATATCCTTCTTTGTTTTTTCCTTTTCAATTCACGGGAGTATTTTAATACTTGACACAACACCACAATGATTGTTCAATTATTCATGTTTTAAATTTGATGCAAGTTAATTGTCTTTATCCTTGATACCTAGGGCCCGTTTGGGTGCTGGAATACCAAATGCTGGATATAGTCAATTTTGGAAGATACAAATCTTGAAAATGATTTCTGGAATATGGGCTGACCTGTTTGGTTCACTCGGAAGATGACTGAGAAGATGCATAAGAAATTTTAATTCTTTATTTTAATTTCTTTGAATATGGTGTGTATACATTTGTATATATACACATGCACACGTGTATATACACACACACATGTTTGTGTATACACACACATGCACACGTGTAGTGTATATATACACACATACACGTATATATACACATACATGTGTGTATATGCACACATGTATACACACATTTGTGTATATATACACACATGTATGTATATATACATCCTTATAGAAATATAATATACATCCTTAAAGCAATATAATATACATCCTTATAGTCATGGATCTCACGAAATATTAAATTTGGTTTTATAAAAATTGGAATTGGAATTCGAAATTCCAATTCCACCTATTTGAGTGGAAGATGCAAATGTCCATTTTGGGGCAAAATTGGAATTTCAAAATTCCAATTCTAATTTTTTGGATAGACACAAACATAGAATTGACATTATCCAGAATTAGATTTCCGGATTATCCAGTCTAATTCCTGCCCCCAAATGTTTTAAAAAAAAGTGTTTAATTATTCCCTATTTTAATATGAATATAAATGTGCATTACACATCCATTTAAAGATATGGGTAATTATTAAGTAAATAAGAATTAGACAATTTGAACTTTTATAATCTATAATGTTGAATAATTAACAAATAGTTTAGAAGCAACACATTTGTAATTTTTAATACATTTTGCTTCTTTTAGTGCAAATTATAAGCATTCTCATCTTAACCTAAGAACTCGAAGTTATGTTTTTCAGCTCGAATGGTTAATGGACATATTTATATCACCAAATGGTGAGGTCAAAAAGTGTGATAAGCTTTTTGGATCAATGTACTCAGTTTGCCTATCACTTGCTTAGGCGTTTTTGGTTGGCCTCAATTCTTTGGTCTTGGATGGAGTTGTAGTTTAGGCTGGAGCTAATTTTGTTGGTTTGATGGAGTGAATTTCAACCCATTTCTTCCTTATGTGCACACCATTGTTTATTAAAATTCATTAATTTAATTAATAACTATTATTGTTGTAGTCATAGAATCACTTTTAAATTTGGGATAATGTCAAGGGTCATTCCTTCCTACCCCTATACTTAACCCTAGCAACCTTAAGATTGTCACATTGTAAATAGCTATTTGGGCATGACACAAAAATCAATGAACAAAGGTAAATATCATCACATTTTTTAACATATATAAAATTTTAAAGTATTTAGAAGACAATTCATTGCACAAAATAATTCATTTATGTGAGATCTAAAATATGATTTTTCTATAATCTTCAAAAAGGACAAAATAGTAAAACTTTCCAAATTTTCATGAATGGAATCAAATGATAACATAAATTCAATTTTCATTTTTATAATAAAAGAAATCTTCACATATCAAAGATACCCTCTTTATGTAAAATTGTGCAACCTAAAACAATCATTTTGTTTTTCAAAATTTCAATATATATTTCTTTTGAAAAACTTGCCATAACTTGGCCTCAAATTGCAAGTTTTCAAAAAATCAAATATAAAAGATTAGCAACAAATGAATGAATGAAATATTTTAATGGTGTCCACAAGACCAAACAACCTATGGGACTAAGAACAAAAAGACCATTAGTTTATTGTGCTCTTTTCTCTATTGGACCTCTATTCAACAAGGAAGTTAGTCATATGGTTAATCTTTTCTTCCTCATATAGTTGGTGCATGTTGTCAACCTTGAAGTCCTTTTTGTGCTAAGCACAAATATCCTCATAAGCTATGCATTCCATGATGAAGTGTCATTCTGTTTCTACTAGTCCATTATTGCAAAATATGCAAGTTTTATGGATAATAAGAGTAAAGATGTGATTTGTGACTTGAAATTTTAGCTTTTAACATAATTTGAGATGGTCTTAGTTGTTGTCAAATATATTTTAGATATTGAGATTGAAAGAGAGTGAAAATAAATCTTTGGTTAGGCCAAAACAAATATGTGAACTCGGTTATAAAGAGATTCATCATGATCACTTGCAAACCATTGTGTTCATATCCTAGTGGAATTGATAAAGTGATTTCCAACATCACCTAATAAGATGGAGGACATGGCTCAAGGCTGAAAAACCTTATACTAGTATTGTTGGGAGCTTGATGAATGGTATAGTATGTATTAGACTAAACATTACCAAGCAATATAAATGAACCATTTCATGGCCTATCTTAGATGATTATGTTGGCATGTAGTTAAGAGGGTAGTCAAACACTAGTGGGTGCTTCCAAGAAATCTTTGTTCTCATGCTTTTTAAGGATCTAAACATGGTGAATATTTTGTGGTTTTGTGAATTCAAATTGGATAGTTAATATAGATAACAAGAGATCCAATAGTAGTTACATTTTACTTGATTCAATGATTTATCAGTTAGATGATAAAGCATTGAGTGCAAAAGTTGATTTATCCATTACAAAAATTGAGTACATGGTAGTGGCTCATGCTCATACTAAAGCCATATGGCTTGATGCATTATTTTCAAACGTATGGTAGAGCTAAAGAGTGCTAGTGTAGGCTTTTATTTCCTAGCTGGTTTTTTTTCTATTCCTAGATTTTTAATACACTTATCTAAGCTTTCTTGGGATAAATAATATGAATATTGTTAATGTTTTATAGCTAGTTTCAAATTCTAGCTAAATATTTAATTAGTATTTTAATTTATATCTTTAATTTAAGTTAAATATTAAAGTTCATTTAAGGGTTGGACCCTTTAATATGCTCAAATGTCTATATAGACATTAGTATAGGCCCTACCCTATATTCGGTTACTCTCCCTTTTGGTGCCAAAACATGAAACGTATGGTCAAGATTCTAGGCCGACGCAGGGATATAATATCATATATATTTATGAAACCCTTGTGTCATTTGGATATATACTATACACAAGACAACTTGCGAAAATTTTCTCTGCTACTCCCAGCGAATTTTCTTAGCAATCCGATCTGCTATCAACAACAAATTATTGAGGTCCTAATCCATAGGGAATTCATGGTGAAATTATCTTGAATCAAACAAACAGATCTGATTGCTCCACATGCAAATTTACTAGTAGAGACACATGTGAATTTTCTACAGATATTCATGACTGTTGGGAAACCATTGAAGCTATTTATGACTGCTGGGAAATGTTCTGGTTCTTATCAACAGTATCTAATCGAGTTCTTCATTAGATTTGCTCCTGCTCACTTCAGCAACAACACACACATTCGGCCTTCCATTCAGAAGGCAGAGATTCTATTGGGAAGTCAAATCTGGGCCATTATTGCGCATCTGTCCTTCATGGTTAATTTGTTTCGTGGATCGGGGATCCTCAAAAAATTCATAGTGATATTGTTGTAAGTTAATTGAAGATGCAATAACTATTTGGATCTGAATGCTAGGTTTTTCCTCCTAGAGGTTTCCCAGGGTAAATTGTGTTGTGTCTCTTATTCTGAATTATTTTTACTGTTCTAATTTAGTTTAGATCTGATTACTTAAAATTTAACATGGTATCAGAGCTTGGTTCGATTTAGGAAAGATCAGATCTAACCCCTTTTATATCTTTAGACCTTGTCTTCTTTCTTGCTGGTTTGTTTAGTGACAGGTCCCAGGATTGAATTCTGGTTGGAAAAGACTTGTGTTCAAGCTTCTGCTCTTTCAGATCTGGATGGTCACTTGGGAATATTAGAAGGCCTTCCTCTAAGTATTGTCATATCTTGACCCTATGAGCTTGAGTGATTACAGCATAGATCCAGATCTTATTTCATTTCCTCTCCACTTAGAAATCAGAAGATTCAAGTTGAGGAAAGAACTTTCTTCTCCTGCAAAGATCACTCTTTGTGTTGCTGTTAATGGCAGTTATCCTTAGGATCAATATAGACTTGATCTATTTAGCTCTTTCTTTCACTTATCATAATGTTTTGTGCTATGGGTTCATTTTGAACTAATGTTGCAGCTAGAGATTGGAAGGATGCAAATAGATGGCCTCAGACAGACCGCTCGAGCTTGGTATACAAGGGTTAATAAGTATTCGATTTAGTAGAGTTCAAGTTTTTTAATATAAATGAATATATATATGAAAGTATTCTCATTAACTATTGTCTTTGCTATGGTAACTTAGATCTATATTGGTACTAACAATCTTGATGATGTAGTTCCTATACACTTGTGTTCTTGATCTCAGTATCTTAATGATTTGATTGGGACCAGGAATGTCAAACTGTTGAAATAATGTCTTGGGCTCATCTTGTATAGTAGTCATCTATAGATTTAGAACATGAGCTTGTATTTTTTGTCTTGGTAGAGGTGGTTATGTATTGGGCTTGATACTTCATTATCCTCTTACCTAAATGGCCTTATGTATTCTTGTGATGAATGATTGCATGCATGCTAAGTGAGTTGCTATGTTTGTTTGAATTATGATATTAATTATCTCCATTGACTTGGATGACTTCAACCTGACATGAATGTTGTATGGAAATGTGGATAGTCATGATTAAGGGAAGGCTTATCATTGAAGGGTTTGAATCTCCTAGAATGCAAATCACTCACAAGGGCATGAGGATCCAATGATTGACTATATAAGAATTATTGATCTATGATGGAGATAAGCATTCTTTATATTTGCTCATGCATTGTTGTTTCCCTCATTATGATTTTTGATTCTATACATCATTACTAATCTACCTGATATGTGTCTTTGATCAGGATGGATTGAGTAACATACAGGTGTTGCGTATTCAAATCCAGAGGGAGAAAGACCCTTATGCATTATGAAGGAATCTCTGGCTGAGGCTTCTTTGAGGATGATTCTAAAGTATGACTCATTCGGGGATCCGTCATAACTTCTTGTGGCTTCTTCTATTCAGATGTCAGGGTAGCACCTTGTGATGTTAAGTTCTCAAGTGTCTTGGATGTGTTATTGTAAGTGGGATGGGTCCTACGTCAAGGACTGGTTACATTCCATATAGCTCATATGGTGGTAACTCAGTGTGTGAGTTCTATGAATACTTCTTGTACAATTAAAAGGAAGTTGATCCTTCAATTCTTGGTTTATTGGTTCAAAGGGAGTGAACCATGATTTCATGTCTTGTAATAGATATCATGTGGATATCTCATGTTGTACTTATGCATTGCTCATGATGATGAGATCATCGATGTAGTCATGATAGTTTCACTATCTTGGTTGAGAGGGAGTCTCAACCTTCTTGATGTACTTTTGTATTGTAACCATCCTCTGCGAGAAATGCAAGGTGGATGTTGTAACCACCCTTTGTAGGCAATACAAGGTGGAATTATAAATCTTAATTTTGACCATCCTCTGCGGGAAATGCAAGATGGTGTTGCAATAATTCTTATAAGTCCACCCTCTGTGGGCAATGTAAGGTGGCAAAGTTCCTCACCACCCTCTGTGGGCAATGTTAGGTGGTGTTGTATTGAAGTCCACCCTCTGCAGGCAATGTACGGTGGCAATCACCCTTTGCGGGAAATGCAAGGTGATCTTTTGAGGCTTGTCCTCTCCCACCCTCTACGGGCAATGTATGGTGGGTCCATCCTCTGCGAGTAGGCATGATGGATATGGTTGATTTGTTTTTGCAGGTATGGATCCATCCTCTGCAAGTAGGCATGATGGAGATCATGGAAGGAGTCCATGACATTGGCTAGAATCCTCCCTAGCTAAGAGGGGGTGTTAATGTTTTATAGCTAGTTTCAGATTCTAGCTAAATATTTAATTAGTATTTTAATTTATATCTTTAATTTAAATTATATATTAAAGTTCGTTTAAGGGCTGGACCCTTTAATATGCTCAAACGTCTATATAGACGTTAGTATAGGCCCTGCCCTATATTTGGTTACTCTCCCTTTTGGCACCAAAACATGAAACGTATGGTCAAGATTCTGGGCCGATGCAGGGATATAATATCATATATATTTATGACACCCTTGTCATTTGGATATATACTATACACAAGACAACTTGCGAAAATTATCTCTGCTACTCCTAGCGAATTTTCTTAGCAATCCGATCTACTATCAACAACAAATTATTGAGGTCCTGATCCATAGGGAATTCATGGTGAAATTATCTTGAATCAAGCAAGTAGATCTGACTGCTCCACATGCAAATTTACTAGCAGAGACACATGTGAATTTTCTATAGATATTCATGACTGTTGGGAAACCATTGAAGCTATTTATGACTGCTAGAAAATGTTCTGGTTCTTATCAACAATATCTGATTGAGTTCTTCATTAGATTTTCTCTTGCTCACTTCATCAGCAACACACACATTCGACCTTCCATTCAGAAGACAAAGATTCTATTGGGAAGTCAAATCTGGGCCACTATTGTGCATCCATCCTTCATGGTTAATTTGCTTCGTGGATCGGGGATCCTCAAAAAATTCACAGCGATATTGTTGTAAGTTAATTGAAGAAGCAATAACTATTTGGATCTGAATGCTGGATTTTTCCTCCTAGAGGTTTCCCAGGGTAAATTGTGTTGTGTCTCTTATTCTGAATTATTTTCACTATTCTGATTTAGTTTAGATCTGATTACTTAAAATTTAACAAATATTAGTGTGAGTGGGTGCAAGGCGTTGACATCTTCCCTGAGAGTTACACTTACCTATTTTAGGCTATTGTGGTGGACTCTTTTCATTGGTCGTACTTGTCAACTCTCACCTTTCATTTTTTATACAAATGCATCTTGTACCTAGTCCTTTTATTGTATTTTTGCAACTATTTTCTCTTAGATTCTTTTAATGCTATTTTGCTTTTGCAACCTTTGTGTTTCTCTCTCGAAGGCTAATTCTTTGTTGTTATTTTGATTTTGTATTACTTACATTCACTATTTTATTTCTAGTCATTTGCACTATGTATTAGGTAGAGGTTAATAAACCTTTTGTTGATCTCCTAAAATTCTATTAATCTATTCTCTTGCATCTTTGAGTGAACTAGAGAAGCAAAATGTTTGAAAAAAAATTAACCTCTGAGGTTTTTTGTGTAATACTTTGTTTTTGAATTAAGCAAAAATAGGTTTTGATGGGGACCGAAAACCCAATACAAAGAAAGATGAAATATAGGACAATAAAGCTCAACCCAAGACAAACAATGCTCAAAAGTATAGGTGAGAAAACACAACAAGAATGTTGCACAAAAGAAACATGCAACCAAAGTCAACTGTCATGACTAGAGAAAACCCCAGCCAAAACCCCCACTTAAGATTTGTCATTAGTCTTTATCTTTTGGGAACGAAGTGTCATATCGAAGGAGGGTGGAGATCTCTTAGATTTTTTCTCTTTTACCTTACACCAACCCTCTTCCACCTTAGCAGCAACATCCTACCAAGCCAGTGTTGAACCAAAAGAAGAAATAGAAGCAGGATCAGAATAACTAGAGCCAACAACAACTAGAGAACCAGAGCTAGCTACATCACAAGAACCAACCAAAGAAGCCCAAAGCCAACAAGATCCCTACCAAATGCAACAAAAATCTAAGACATCAAAGGAATAACACCAGCCTTACCAGCCGAAACACCAAGGGGGGTCTAAGCAGAAGATCCAACAACACCATCACAGCCAGAGGTAGCCGCACCAATAGTTTGAGGCAAATTGGCCTCAGGTTACAGAGGAGCAGAAATCTCAGAGCGCCCACCATTAGAAGCAGAGCCTCCAAAGGGGAGGAAGTAGAAGGCAAAGGAACCTGCACAACCACCTGGAAAAAGCTCTTCTTCTCAACCGTATAATGTTGAGAAGAAGCACCACTCCACCATGAGGCAGAAGACCTATTAATCTATAGACCACAAAGGGCCGCCACATGCCCAGTTTTAAAATATTTCTTGCATCTCAAGGGAATCCTTTTGTAGTCCAGAGGCTGAACCCAACTTCCTTTAGAAGAATTAATCAAGATCTCAGCAGGTCGACCCTTAGAAATATTTATGTCTACCGGGATACAAGCGTAGGTGGAGTGAAGAACATCAAATGAATCATTATCCACCATAAGAAAGTCCCCAAGGGCATTCCCAACCTCCTCAAGAAGATTGTCAATCCAAAAGTGGAGGGGGAGATAAGGCAATTGAACCCAAACATGAATTGAGTTAAAAGTTTCAGAAGAGGGATTGAAACCAACATACCAAGCCTTTACCATGAGCAAACATTTATTTTCCTAGCTAAAGAAATGATCACACAACACTCTATCTCTATCCTTTGACACTTCAAATTTAGCAATAAAAAAACCCTTGGCCATAGGGTAGATATGAATCGTACCAGCCAAAATGGGCTCCCAATGTTGCAAAATACAAGCATGCAACTTCGAGAGACTAGGCCAAAAACCCTGAAACTGATAGATCAAAGCATGGTGAGAAAAAATGGAAGTCGGGCGATCAACTTCCTCCAAATCCTTATCCAGGGTAATGGACAAAGATTGAGAGACATGAATAGGCATCTGAATAGGCGTCTTCAAGCTAGAATCCCTAGAACCAACAACATCCTTTTCCATCACAATGCGAGAACCCATCCTAGGAGGAGGATCCCCAACCATAGAGGAGGGAACCCCCCCCTCCCACAACAACATGGAAGGGCCCGCATAGGCATTGGCGACTACAGAAGATCCAACCCCACTATCACAGGGCGCAACAGAGACCGTAGGGCAAGAAGATGGCACAACACTACCAACATCCAAACCAGGAGTCACAGTTGAGTCGAAGATAGAAGACGTTATGGTAGATGAAGGAGTATTTTCATGCACAGAGGAGGACAGAACATTTCAGACGGGAACTGAATTTTGAACAAAGGTCATCGTAACATTTTCTCCTCAAATTCAAGCTATGCTTACAAGACTTTGTGTAATATTTTGTTAAATATGGGTGTTTGTAGCATTTTGGCAATCCTGGCGTAATTTTCAATCATTCCATAGCATCTAGAATGCTCTAGAAAGTTAGATTTGGATTTTGTTTCATTGAAATCAAAGCACAAAATATTAATGGCAAGGGTTTGAATTTTATTTTTATTGGAGGTATTTTCTACAAGTCAAATATAAAAATGGTTTCAAGGTTTTATTCTAAGAAACAAAAAACCATTTGGGTGATGGTTGCATTTTGTAGATACTAAGCAAATTGCATAAGATGCTATCCAAAAAGTGTCACATGTCTTGTTTTTTAGAAGTTGAAAGTTGATTTGCATCATTTTTCATCTTTTGCTTGGTGGAAAGAAAAATTCTCTATGGGTTTTGTTCCTATTATCAACAAATTTTTGGTTTCCTATTAGTTTTTTCTTTTGGTGAATATATTTTACAAAATTGAATCAGAAGCATAACATTTTTTCTAGAGAAATCGCTCCAGTAGAAATTTTATTTTTATTTTTCCCAAATTCATATCTTTTGCCTTGGGTGTCAGATTTCAATAAACAAGATATTGTTTTAAAGCCAACAATGAAAAATTTTCACCCACAAATTGAAGCTAGTATTGAGTACTACATAATTATAAAGCTATTATTTTCTAGATTTTGTATCAAGTGTTGCACTTTTGGCCATTGTGGGCCTTGAGACTATCGTAATTTTCAAAAATATTTTCAATCAGCCTAAACTATAAGTGTCAACATTGTAATATTTTGGGGGTGATGATTTCTGAGACTAGTGAAAAGGGTGAGGGTGTTCCTATGTTCTCTTTCATTCAACACTTCTTTCTACATTTCTACGTCATGGATCAAACAATAATTCCTTTTCTAACTCCTTAGAATTGAATGGAAATCGCACATGACAATCTACTTAAGAAAATCTAATTTGCACATGATAACAATGGGATTGGAAATTGAAGATGCTCTAGATATAGAAAAGACTCAGTGGTTTAATAGATTTGTTGAAGCATATGAAACTTTGTGTTTGTTTGTTTCTCCTAATTTATCCTTTCATATTGAATCTTTGAGTACTCTTTATGAAATCTATACAAAGTTAGAAACTCTATTTGGAACTCAAAATTCGAAGTAAGATTATATATTAGAAAATGAACTCATAATTCTATGTCCAAGCAATTTTAACACAATTCATGATTTTTTTCACAAAATTGAAATCAATACATTGAAGTTAAAACATAACGGAATTGAAAAGAAAGATGAACAACTAATTCTTAGTATTTTCTCTAAGCTAAGTTATGAATGTTTTGTATGTGTTTTTATCTTCTATGCTACCAAGGGGAAGTGTTAGGGAAAATAAATCTTGATGGTGTAACTATTTTGTAAAAAGATGTTACGCATTAAGGTTCGATTTTGAACTGAAATTTATATCCATGCAAAAATGCGAATTCATTTCATTTTAAAATGGACTTACTTATTTGCCATTGCGTCATATTCATTCCTTTTTAGATTGGGTACATATTTTGGAGAAAATTAAACATTTCATATATTTTAACATTTGAAACTTATGGCTTTGCCTTTTTTTAGTTTGTAAACCCAATCCTTACCCTTGGATGTGCAAGTACAATGCCATGAAAACAACAAGAAAAAAGTTGACTTTGGCAATATGGTTGATGACTTTTTTAATATATTTTTTAATAAAATTAGAAATCCATTATAGAAGACAATGTCTAGTTTTTAAATACATATAATATTTAATGATTGGTTTTTTAAAAAAATTAAATAATTTCAAAGGAATCAGTCTGTGACCTTGAAATGTTATGTTTCTTTTTTTTAATAACTTTAGATTTTTTAAGTTCTCTTTTTGTAAAAAAATTGACATTAGTCTACACAAATGCCTACACAATAATTTTTTTTAAAAATGATTGGTTTAGTTCAAATTATGTTCGGTCATACACAAGGGCTTTTAAAGAACAACAATTAGGACCAATAAAAAATATATAGAAATAAATTTAAAAAATATCCTCATCAATCATCAATATAATATATCTTTCCACAAAAGGAATTAGAAAAATAATTTTATTTAGGTCAAATAATGGTGGTAGTTTGCATGCATGGTATCGTCCTAAAAAGATGACTTTTAAAAGGTTTTTATAAATGTCTATTAAAAACTAATTTGTACCATTTGGCCATTAGATTAAATTAGATATTTGAAAACTAGACTCAAAGTACTACATTTCATATTATAGGACTTTTAAAGGTTTCCATGTGTAATTGCTTCAAATATTTAGTTCAACTATGAAATTTTAAAAATTAGGAAAAACACTTCCACTTTTTGACCTTTTTGTGGATCCAACTTCTTACACCTACCCTTTTGGGAGTCTCGTCCACTTGACTCATACAAGACTTGATATTTAATATGTTGTGGGCATGGCCTCTTGATCCATGCAAGAGTTGCATTATAAAATATTCAAGTTAATTCTCAACTAATTGAGGGTACTCACAGGTTATGAAATTCAATATATTGGTTTTGAATATTAACTTGCTGGGAAACATATATTTACAATGAGTCTAGGCAATTATCGTGATTAGAAGTCTACTTAAGGTATTTCTTATCACTTGGTTTTGGTATAATTTTTTGCTTGATCAAGGTGTATGCAATTGTTCTTTCATCACCAATAAGGCTATATGCCCTTAAAATATTTTCACTAGGTTTGAGATTCCATCTAGGAATCATACATACATCTTTTGTGATAACTAGACTATAATAGAAATCTAAAGGAATCTAATCTATCACTTGTGGACAAAGAACATTGATATCCATATGCACTGCATCTATGAATAGATTTAGGAAAACATCATTGATTTTAAGTGCTACTTAAAATTAAATTAAATTGTGAAAAATACAAGTTTGGGAATTATTAAAAATTCAAAATGAAGACTCCCGCTCAATCTTCTACAGCCGCTCCTTCTGCTAAGGTTGCAGGCTCCAGTCCATTGGCCCTTGCTGGCCCAGCTCGTTGGCCCTAGCGTCTCTGCGGATGGGTCTCATTCCCTAGTTCCCCCCTCTTAGACTTCAACTTTGTTGCCTCCTCCACCGTCGCTGTAGTTGTTGGTGCTGCCCCGGGCACCTCTGTTGCCCCCAGGGCTCCTACTAAGGCTGCGACAACAGATGTGTCTCTTGATGGGCTTTCCATGGAGACTCTCCTAATGGGTCTTGAAGCCCTCACGTCTTCAAGCTCACCTCGACACCCTCCCATGCCTGCACCTAGTCCTGCTACGGGGAAGTCTGTCCGCTGTGCCTTCCCAGTTTGCAGAAATATTTCTGTTGAACTGGAGGAGGAGACTATTTCAAAGATGGATGAAGCTACTCCTGACTTCTCTTCTCATGGTTTGATCTGCAGATTCAAGGGTCACTAGCCTAGCTTGCCTGATCTGGATTCTTGGATTACCAAGCACTGGGAACCCCTTATCTCTGGTAAAATGGCTAAGGGTTTTTTTGTTGCCAAATTTGAAAATGCAATGGATAGAAAGTCTATCCTTCGTGAAAATTTCTTCAGCTAGGACGGTTGCTTCATGTTGATGCTAAAACCTTAGCATCCTGACTGCTCCCCATCCTCAGAAGCGTTTAATAAAATGCCCATCTGGGTAAGACCGCCCAATCTTCCCCTCCATCTTTGGGTTGATTCTCTTCTCAAATATGTGGGGGATGCTTTAGGTGATTTTATTTTGGTAGATGAGCAATCTTCTTATTTGCTTCACTCTACTTATGCCCGCATTCTGGTGGATTTAGATATTTCTAAAAGTCTTCCTGTTGAGATCAAGCTCGTTACCCCTGGTGGTAGAAGTTGGATTCAACACTTGGAATATGAAGGCCTCCCCTTCAGATGCGAAAGGTGCTTCAGGACAAGCCATGTTTTGGACCAATGTGAGCTTCATAAAATTAAAAAGACTTCCTTGTGGTGGTAGGGTGTCTCTTCTTAGCACTATACGGTGGAGAAGGTGTCCTCTCACCGGAGTTTTTTGCAAGTGGTGGAGTGAGCTGGCCCTGTGTCTCCTCCCCTTCCTCATGCTTTTTTTTGCTGGAGCAGTTGTGGGTGTTGATATTCCTCCTTCTTCTTCAGCATGTGTGCAGGATCCCCCTGTGTCTGGGGTGTCCTCCCTATCTATTGGTGCTGACCCTATTGTTGACTCTGTTCCTTTTGGTTCTTTTGTAGGGTTTGTTTTTGGGCATGTCCCTGCGGGTCCTTCTATAGGCTATGTCCCTCTCCTTGGCCCTAGCTCTTTGTTGGTTGCCTTAGGGAAGGGTGTTGCCCCCTCTGGGGGCTTTGTTTCTTCTAGATTATACTTGTTGGTTTGGCAGAATGCTGCTACTAAGGTTGAAGAAGGATGGATCAAGGTTAAAGGAAAACATTCCAAATGATCTTCGCCGTCTTTCGATATGACTCTTCGTTCCCAGATGGGGGCTAAAGGAAAATCTTAAATTTTTGGGATTTTCTTTTGGCTGGGTTTACTTGGGGCCTCTCCCGAGTTGTCTGTTCAAGGTTGTGGGAGCCTTTTGGAAAAACCATCGTTAAGGTCTTGAACCGTTTCGTCTCTATGGGGTGTCTTTGTCTATCTTTGGTGACCTTCTTGTAAAGGGTTTCAGGTCCCTTCAAAACTTGTTTTCCTTAATATAAAAAACATTAAATTAAATTGCAGAAATATTGACCAAATGCTAAAAGAAAGTTCTTTAATTTAGAATGTGTGGTGTAATAGGTTTCTACATCAAGAGGGGGCTTCTTGGTCCTTCACTTTCTTTCTCTCTAATTTGGGGGGGTGGGGGCGAAGGGAGGGAGGATGGGCAAGGCAAGGGAGGAGGGAAGGGATATTTTCTCTCTCATAGAGACAACACTTTTTAGGGGAGTTCCTCTTCTTTTCTTTTCTTTTCTTTTTCCCTTTTAGAAAGGTATTAGTTTAGAATTTTTCAATTTCCTTAAAAATATTTATTATTTTTGTGCACATTTTAATATATTTTAGATTAATTAAACCTAATTATTATGATGACACGTTGACATAATATATTAGTTATGTATATGTCACTCTCACCCACCTTTGGGTAGTTAAGGCTCACACTCTTTTAGGTTTATATGCCACCTCTCATAATGATTTGTTTTTCATCCAAGTAGGTGCAACCACATAATTTGGTATTTTATTTACCAAGCAGGTAAAAATCCTACCAATTTGGGGACGTTGGGAGTTATTACACCTCTTGGATGTCTATGCCTCTATTTATGCTATATATACAACACTCACCTCTCTTCTTTGTTAATAAAAAAAGTAATTAATGTAAGCATTTCCTATACTCTCTTTCATTTTTTCTCTTGAGTTCTCTCTTTTCATGATTCTCTCTCTATTCCACTATTTTTATCTTGATATTTTTTCATTTAGAGTACATTTGATCTATGACCCAAAATAGATCCTAGCCCTGATTCTCATTTCTTATAGCATATAGCATAATAACCATTACAACATACCACTTTCTTATTTACAAAAAAAAAATCAATTATGTAAAGATGGTTGGATCGAGGTGATTTAATTTTTGGGCTTTCTCTTTAATCACATTTGTGGTCCCACTCCTAGATGTGCTATTTTGATCTTTGCTTGTGTTCCTACATAGAAGTGGTTGTAAAATTTTAGGGGGGATCATTTCTCTTTCCAAAATAGATCATTACACCAATCATGTCATGTCCCCTTCCTTAGCCTAACCCATGGGTGTGCAATTGGCCTATTATTCATCCTGATAGGATAATTCTTCCTTCTAAGGGATGCTGGTGGTCGCATTATGAGATTTTCTACCTCGATGTGTGAGTGGGATTTTAATTGAAGAATTGCAAAATTGAAGTTACTAAGTTTGATATTTCTCTAAGGTTGATTATTTTATTGGTAACCTCCACATTTAAATGGGACCACATTGTTATCTTGTCACTTAGAGTTGAGAAATGCCGCCCATAATTATTTTAAATGGTGAAGTTAGTCTAGTTTGCCAAAGGTTTAAAATTTAAATATATTCCCAATCAATGCCTATGAGCCCATCTTTTGGAGTAGTTACTTTGTCTAAATATATCACTACTTGTAGCTAGACTCCTAGTATGTAACACTCAGGCATCTTCGATGGAGTTTGAATGGGAATGGAGGCAGCGAGGGAAGTATTCAAACATCTTTTACCAAGGTAAATTTCTGGTCTTCGTGACTACTGTTGAAGGATGAAACCCCTTCATTTTATGTGATTTGGATGCAAACCTTAATCACATTCTCTAATCTATCGTGTTGAGTTTGACGCGAGTTTAAAATTTGGTTGCAGACAATGAGACGAGTCCATCACTTTCAGGTATTCTAAGTTGGTAGAGCTAGCTCTATCTGAGGAGTTTGTTGTTCATAAGCGTTCAAACTTGTTGTTACCAAATTGGAAGTGCGTAGTAATCTGGAAGTGTTCCCTGTGCAAGCTAGAAGCCAGCTAGTCGCTATTATTTGTAAGATTGGGAGATCCTGCTAGAAGGAGACTAGAGGGAGTTTGTGGGCTGAGACATGCAGAAATTGTAGTGACCGAAAGACATCCTGATTTAAAATCATTAACATCACGTGATCCTAGGCTGGCCAAACTAATACCAAATCAGGTTTTAAGTTATCAATCATTGTATGAATCATTGTTGGCTCTACAACTGGCTAATACAATCCCTACAGTCATATTTCCATATTTCCTTATTTGTACTATTGCATATTCATTCTTGGTCTGCTGAGGTTGCATTTAGAACTATGAATATTCCACATTGAGAACTTGCAAGAAAAACCTTGAAAACAAATTTGAAAACGAAACCTTCATGATCAATCCTTGTGACAGTCAGATTAGTTTCAAAAGGAAAAATTGCAGTCAAAAACTATATTTGGAATATTAAAGTGGTATCAGATCATCGAACCTGCCAACCTGTAAGTGTTTGAATGTTCTAGTATAACAAGGAACCTAGGAGAATTTGGAGACCACCATTATTGTCTGAAGGTAGAACCGTGTCAGAGATTGTGGGAGCCTCTTCAAGTGCATAACAAGTTGTTAATATGGCAGAAGAAGTAGACAGAGAAGCAAGGGAAATCTTGAGGGGATTCCAAATTGGGCAACAACAGGTAGTTGATGTGTTGCAAAATCTTACAGTTGTAATACAAAAATTAAATATAGGACATAAAAGACCTCAAAGTCATCACAGTGAAGGTGGTAGTGCAGCTGGGTTACCACAAGGTGCTAGATCACCAACACATACCTCAGATAGACCATTAATGCCTACTTTTGCTGAGAATAATGAAGAAGTGGAAGTAGGAAATGTTGAAGCACCTATACCAGATAGTGTGGGAGAAATGTATACAGAATGGAATTTGTTTTCGGCTGAGATAAAGGCATATTTGACCTTTTTTCAAATACATGGGAAAGCGGAGAGAAATGACAAGAGTAAGGCAAGATAAAAGACCCAGGACTCAAAACAAGGATTTTAAACATGCTTTGAACAAATTATCTCTACCAACATTTGATGGCAGCGGTAAAACTTCAGCCTATGCTTGGATACACAAGCTAGATACATTCTTGACACTTAAACCCATGTCAAAAACATAAGTAATTAAATTCTCTACCATGCATTTAGACAGGGCAGCATATGATTGGTGGCATCATGGGCTTGTTACACAAGATCATGGAATGATTAATTCGTATGAGGGCTTTAGCAACAAGTTGATCACCCAGTTTTAAAAAAAAGGATATAAAAGTCTATTATAGAGAGCTAGCCCAATTGAAAAAAAGTGATGCTTTAGACCCTTATGTAGATGAGTTATAGAAGATTTCTATCATGGTTATGAATATGAAAGAAAAAAAAGAAGAAAGGTAATGTTATTTGTTGAAGGGGTGAATGAAAAATTCAAAGGGATTGTGGAAGTGTTGAAACCAAACATGCTGCAAGAAGCCATTAAGATGGCACATGATTTAGATACTACTTATTTATTGCAGCCACCTAAGAAGCTATTTAAAGGATCAAAAGAAAATCTGAGATCTACATATCAAAATAAGACCACACCACCTAAATTGGATTTTGAAACCAAAAATGAGTTAAGAAGGAAGAAATTATGTTATACATGAAAAGAACCTTGGACCCCTAATCATAAGTTCCTTGGGAATAGTAAGGTTCATTATATAGAAGTTGTTTCTAATAGTGAAAATGAGGACAATAGGTATGATGGAAGCGATGATGAAGGTAACCATGAGCAGCCCTAGGTGGAGATAGTTGAAAGAAATGCTTCCAACTAGCCACCTATTGTTGCCTCACTTTCAAGAGTACATGTTGGCCATCTTAACTGACTAAAGGGAATTGTAAAAGGGGGAAAAAATGTTTGTTTAGTGGATACCGGAGCTACACATAACTTTATTAGTGCTTACATAGTGGAAAATTGAAAAATGCAAGTGGAAGTGGCTCCTAAATTTTATGTTAAGGTTGTAGGTGGAGATCTTCTTAACTGTTATGAGAAGATTCCATAGCTTAGTATCTAGTTTGGGAATTACACCTTAGTAGTTGATTTCTATGTGATTGAGTTAGGTGGGGTGGACGCCATCTTGGGTCTACAATGGCTTCAAGTAGTTAGTAGGTACACTATTGATCATGATTTGAAATAATTAGAGTTTATGAGAAGAGTTCAGTAGATTATTCTTCTGGCCATGACAAAAGGAGGGTCTAGTATGGTTTCAACTCATCGGATGATCTTCCTTAATGTCTTCAACATAGGGTGATTTTGAAAAAGATTTGGAGTCATTCTTGAACACACTCTCTTCTATATCCTCTTCAAACAATGGATTTGAAAATATAGAGGTTTTAGGCATACCTCCTTGGAAGCCTTCCTGTGGTTTATCACATGATATCATTTGGTGTATCATAATGCATACCTTCACTGAATGGATCCTCCTGAGAGTCATCATGTGCTTCATCAACAAGACCAATACTTTCATTAATGTTATCTGCTAAAATTTCCTCCTGTATATGTGTTGATTCATTAATCTATTTATTCTTGTGAATTATGAAAAAAAATATACCATTTTTATCAACATGCTTATGATATTCCCTATCTAAAAAATCTGAAATTTTCTCTGAATTGAGAAGATCCTTTTCTTCATTATTACATTCACTAATATTTGTTTCCATACAAGTCTCATCATGATTGGATTCTTCTTCAATTTGATCCAAAATTCTTTCACTTGAATTTGAAACAACATTAGGTTCATGTTCTACTTCTATAAAATTTTTTCCCTATATTCATCATCTTCTTCTAAAATTTTGAAAAAATAAATCCAAATCAAAGTAACCTGAGATTCCCAACTCATGAATTTTATATATAAATTGTCTGTGTGGAGGCATGATGTCTGAAGGTATTTCCTAATAGATTTTTGCCATCCTTATGAATAAATGTGTTGCATATTCACCTTCATATCTTTCCAAATTTAAAAATGCATCCAAGGGAGACGTGTAAAACTTTGATTCCATAATGTGATTCTCATTTTTTTCCTATTCAATGCACATGTTACCTTCTTCCTCACCTGCATCATGGAACACATCAATAAACCATCGCTCAAACTCCCTTCGTGATGGGATTCTCTAAGTAGGTAATGAATCATATGCATCTCTTGCATTATCTTTCAATGTTCTGACAAATAGTTTCATCACTCTAGCTTTTGAACGAATCTCATAATCTTCTACAAATGTGTAACATGAATTCAAATTCTCAAGTGTTGATTCATCATATTCTCCATGAAATTTTGGTACAATTTGTGAAAGCTTTGGGAATAGCTTATTTGGAACACATTGAAACCTTCTAAGATCCAATGGCCTGATGCCATATGGAATAAACAGTCTTTTCTGAAATGGTTGTTTATTTTGATACATTCTAAACTAAATTATTTTCAATGAAATAGCTACCTCTTTTAAAGAAGAAGATTTTCATCTCCTTCTGGGTCTTCTCCCTCAACAAAGTCATTGATTGAAATGTTTTGTCAATTGTTAGAGTCGCCACCTCTCTTCGAGGATTATGGTTTTTGCTGGTCTTCTGGGTTCTTCTCTCCAATAGAGTAAACTTCTTTTATCACCAAAGATTTTGAATGTATTTATATACAACTCTCCCCAATAGAGTTGCCAATTTGTTGGTTCCCAAATCAACAGATTGTAAATCCTATGAACTTTCACACTCAATTATGGGATTTACCAAGTGACTTGGCCAATGAGTGGGAATGATCGATTATGATTTTCTTCTCCTTCTCTTTAGGCTATGTAGGACCAAGGCAAGTGTACCTATTCATTCACCTAATCTATTGGTTGAAGGATTTTTATAGTATATATGAGTGTATTATAGCTTATGGTTGATCTCTCAAGATGGAAATGGGGTCTTGAGAGAGATATAGTTGTGTACTTCATAATTTATAAATAATTGACTTATCCTTCCATTAATAAATGTTTCTTTGCAATTACTAAATTTCCTTACTGATTACTGAACTTATTTGTTAATTACTTAGATGAAAGATTCAAGAATGCTTTATAAATTGATTTATTCTATAAAATGAAAACTATTCCTTCTTTCTAATTATGATCCTTTTGACAGAGACTTCAATTAAAGATGATAGAGAAGTGTCTTTCTTCTATTAAGCAATAGAGACAGTTCCTTCCTTAACCCTATGAACAACTTTATGGGACAGGAAATATCTTTTAAAATATTCCTATCAACTTGCTTTTCTTTCAATGATTTTGATTACTTTTTCACACCATGATTAGTCTTATCGAATTTAACCCAAGCTTAATGAGACCAATAAGATAGAAATAATAGTGCCTATTATTCCTAATGATCAAATTATAGAATAATATAAATATCTTCCACACAAAAATTCCAAAAATAACTTTACCTTCTGGAGATAAAATCACAAAGGATTGATTAACTCAGAACGATCATATCCACAAAGCCAAATTGAAGGAAATACTAAATCATATCAATGCTTAAAAAATATTCTATACAATAGATCATTTGCAAAAAGTGCAGAGAAATAAAAGACATTTACATTTTTATTGATGATTATTGTTTGTGATCCTCTACTTTACATTTTACACCACACATATATATGTGGTTGAATGTATTCACACCCCTTTAGGGTGAAAAGACACCATCCTATTAAAAATATTTTTTGAAAAAACTAATCAACTAATTAAATAATATCTACCTATCTTTCGAATTTGAGTTTGGTCGGCAACCCAAAACACCTTGTGAAAATCTAATATTTTAACTAGAGCTTGGAAATTTGATTTTCTGAATTGGGTCATTTTTAGATTTTAATTTTTTTATTGTTATCATCCTTTTTCGATACCATTTTTCAGCAGGTTGAAATTCCAGCATCTCTAAAACCTTCACTCACAAAATTTTGATTGTTCCTGTCACAAAGCTTCTTTCCTTAATCTTTCAGATTTGAATTGAAAATAATATAATTTTGTATCCCATGTCACGTGATCTATCATCTCATCAATTATTAGGCATGGAGTTTGTTAGTAATCAAATCTGCAGATTATGAAATACTCATATAATCCCAATGGGCATAATCTAGCAAAATGCAAACACTAAGGTATTAAGGTTAGAAAACCTTCTTCACTTTGAGTATGAATACTTAGGCGGGTGTACCTATATCAATTCACTATTTGATTGAGCTCTGAATTGTGAACTAGCTCCTTCACTGCTCTGTCCTTGCTTCCAAACTCAACTTAATAAGATGAGAGAACTCTAAGTATGGCCCAAATTATCCTGATACACAATATTATGATAGAAATCATGAAAGCAGCAACATGAAACAATGGTTTAAGGGTATTCATCCTTCTTCTTTTTAGAGTTGAACTCAAGGAAGGCTAACCTCATTCAGTGCTTCTACAAAGCATTACAAAACACATCTATGAACTTGTCATAGAATGATTCAGATTATGATTGTACAAGTAAAGTAAAATGAAACAATTATTTATATTTTGGGTGGCAAATCAGTGTAAATGGATCCAAAACCAGTGCCTTATCCACTTGGGCGATAGAGTCAAACCCTACCTCTACATATAACTATCAAACAAGTACACTGAAACTCAAATGACATGCCTAACATACCATCCTTTAATTCCTACTACTGTCATCAAATTCATACATGGATTGTTTGTTCCTAGAGATCTCCCCTAAGATTTTACTCTTTCCTTGAAAGAAACTTAAGCTTAACCCCTATATTCACCTTGTGAATAATGCATTTAAGAAGCCTTGCAATTTAAATACATAAGAAAACTAAAACATTCCATACATAAAGACAACAAAATAGTAGTAACAGAGCTCCAATATTTTGTATTAATGGTCAAAATGCATTGATATAGTATCCTCTCACTTTTAGAAAAATAAAGTTTTGTATTCAGAACCTTTCTTACAGAGTATTTTCAACCACCTCTAAAATGAACAAAGACTTGCTATATATATATATTCTCAGCCATCTTGGAATCCTCGAAAGGATGCAACAAGCTTGGGATGGCTAGAAAGATCTTACACTAGAGACAAGATTACAAACTGACAAAATTTGATTGCTACAATAGATTACAAATATCTATTTCCAACAATCTTGTAGGTGGCACCTTTGTCTAAGGATATTTCAGAGCAGTTGCTAAATTTTTTGCATGAATGATGACCGCCATCCGGCTAACTTACATCACCCTCTGTTTGAAACCGCTCTCCCTCAAATTCTGGATCAGGTGCCATGTCCGTGCCTATGATAACTACTTGACATCTTCATCCTTGTTTACTTTGATCTTCAAGGGTTTGGAGCACTAACACCTGCCGCTTCTTCATTTGATGCCTTTTCTTCTGAACCTTCTGAAAGATATGTTGATTCCCAAGTCATATAGGTTTCTTCACTTGGCCAATGAAAGGCAAGGACCTCATCTTTCTTTGGTGATAATTTGTCCCACTCAGCAACCAACTGGTGAACCTCTATTCTTACATTTGCAAAGTGTATCCTAGCATCCTGAAGGAGTTCAACAAATTTTATGAATGGGGTATTATCATCTGTACATAAAATGGAATCTACTTTAGACAATACTTGTCTATCTATTTGCTCTGTCCATTGATCTTTATCTTTGATTACCCCATCTGCCTTAATAAGACCAGGAAAGATTTGGAAATCATCCTGGAAATATCTTACCCTTAAGATTTCTAACCTTCTTCTTATACTCCCCCTATTTATCTCAAAGTCAAAAAGATCCTTAACAAACCTGTAAGTGTTTGTTAGCTCTATATTCATAATACATTTATCCTTATTTTGATCAAAAAATGACCTCAGACTATCTTTTCTTGCAGACCATCTTTCCAAAATCTTGTCCACAGTAGCCACCTCTTTCTGAAAAATTGCTAAGACATCTGCCAATTGTTTTATAGATTTGTATATTTCTTTAGGCCTCACCTTTGCAACAAAATGTGAAATAACATCTTTTATCTTCTTATCTAACCTATCCTTTACTTTCTGATCAATGTCCTCCTCATCTATGGAAGGAGGAAAAGGGGAAGGGGGAAGTTCAACAATAGGGCTTGATGAGGAAAGCCTAGCAGGGGAGGAAGCTATCTGCATTTTCTCTGATAATTGTATTGGGCCATGCTCTCCCAATCTCTTTTTTAAGTTTGCAATCAGAATATCTCTCTCAAGAATCCCCTGTTTCATCTCACCATAAACCTTCAAAACTGTTTCCAATTTTGCAGTGAGCTCTTCCTTCTCTTTAGTTTCCTTTTCTGCCACTTTTGCTGTTAATTGTGTTGTGGCCATTACCATACCTGATGCTTCCACCAAAGAAGTATCAATAACCCTCCTTACAATTAGACTCCCTGAAAGGTCATCTTTGACAAATTTTTTTCCCTTGTTACTTTCATTCTTTCTTAAAGACCACATTACCAACGCTTGGTGATTGTCACTAAAAGTGACTCCTTTAACAACCTGTTCTACTTCCTCTGGAGTTCTGTGGAAAGGAGTGGTCTATTTTCTGACTACATCAAACACTACTACATAAGCTATATCCCATTCTAGGAGGATTAGCACTCCTGATACCTTTACCATATCTCTTCCCTATTTTGGAGTGATTTGTTCAAATTTTCAAGTAATCTCTGTTTTCACTTCTTCCTCTATGACTTGTAAATCTTTCTCCGGATTCTCTTCATGTCTCTTCTCATAGATTTCTTGAAATTGTTTGATGTTTAATTTCCAAAGAAATTGCATAAAGGCCCTAGTTTTAACAAAAGTATCATCAACCAAAAACTCTTCACAAGATTGCTTGATTATAGGGTCCAATTTTGTACCTGCCAATTCCCCTGCTATTAAATCCAACTTAGGTTCTTTTGGTGGCTCTGGCACTCCCTCATTTACTTCTTCATAGGTCATAAAGATTTGACCTAGAGCATCTACTTGTTGTACTTGTTCTGCAATCTCTTGGTCATCAAAAATTCTTAGAGGATACTGTGATGGAGAGTACTCCTTTTCGACATGAGTAGGTATTTCTTCCACTCTTTATTTCTTTGATGGGGGTGGAGAATCAAATACATCCTCAGAAGTTTGAGGATGAGGAGAATCAGGGACCTCTACAATCTCCTTTTGTTTTCCAACCTGTTGTAAGGTTGATGGGATATCCCTTTTATCTATTTGCTTTTGTTGGCTTTTCTCTGGTATCACACCATTATAACCAGTCTTCTTTTGCACCATGTACCTCCCTAGGGGCAACCCTTTTGCAAATACAGGGTCGCTCAACAATTGTTTAGCCTTTTTTGGATCATCCTTCATAACCTTTTCCTTCTTTTCATTTAGGGTCTGAAAAATATCTTGAAAACAATTCATAAGAGTATCTATTTTCTTCCCCATTGGAGTTATGCTTTTTAGGGGATCCCATCCAGAATCAAATTGCCGGATAAAATCTAATGTCTTCCTGTATACCAGCCATTTTTCTTTCCTAACCTCTTGTTCCTACAATTTTGCTACATTCCTGATAATATCTTCAGGGAAATTAAAAATATGGTTAATCATGGCACACTTGGCTCTCTTCTTAAACATTTCATTATAGAAACCTTCTGGATCTTCTATTTTGACAATTGCAGTAGCCATATGATATGGAGCCAGGATTTTATCCATGTAAACCCATCCACCCTTGGTAATTATGAATTGATGGGCAATGGTAACATTTGGGAATAAAGTTCCCTTGCCTTTTCCAGTGAGGGCACACTCTTCAATATCTCCCAATTGCCTAAAGAACTCAGCCATTCCAATCCTAAGGGGTACCTGATAGGGCAATATAAAAGGGGTCCCCCTGAAACCATACAACCTGATGACAGTTGATACATTGTAGAAAATAACGTCTCCCCAATTGTGTACAATATTCAGATTCTTAGCAAACTGATTTGGCCTAATAAGTTGTGCCAATATTGTTGGGATTCTTGGGTTGTCTAAGACAAACAACTTCCTGAGTCTGGTTGCAAAACGCTTATCAAAATTAATGAAACTATGATCCTTCTTATCCTAGGTCATTGTGAGGCTCCATAATTGGACTGACATATCTTCACCATCCTTCTTTCTCACTAATTCCATTTCTTGTTCAAAATAAATTGCTCCTTTAAACAAAAACATGTACATTATGAAAGAGTACCAGCAAAAGGGTTTGTCATCTTCATTCTTTTGAATCTTCACTAATCCATTATGGATTAATTCAGCAATAAAAGGAGCAAAATCAAAAGTAATAGATACGTGTGCATGTAAAATTTGGATCACCATGCACATCATGTGTATTGGCATCCTTTCACTAACATCCTCTCCAAAAACCTGGCATAATGACCAATATGCACCCTTAGCTCTGGGATCAAAATATTCTATTTTAAAAGGCTCCTGAGTGTTCTGTCCCATAATAACCATTTTTCCAATTTTGGTGCAAAAATCCTTCAACAATTTACCTCTGAAATAGTTCCTTTGTGCATCATACACTTGCCTTAGCTCTTCAAAATCAATATTCTCCATACTGTCTGAGGGTTCACTTAACCTGAACACCTTCCTAATTTCTTCAGTAGAAATTTTAATCAAAAGTATTCCCTTTGCATCCCTAACCTCTCTAGTGATCGGATCATAACTCTTTGCAACCTGGATCATCAAATCCACATCTAAAAAGACATCGGGTACCACAAGTTTTCCTAGGTCAGACTGCCATATATTGCTTGCAGGGTGAGGGGCATTTCTCTGACTAAAACCTACTTTGAATAACTCCAACCCAGTGATATCAAAGTCACCACTTGTGTTGATTTTACCAATTTTGGCCTCTCTAATAAAATTTGCTGTGTCATATAAACCCTTCGCTACTTTTACCCTAGGATCTTTGGGAATCAAACTCTTGGTTTTCACTAGGTTATTAGTAGAGCCAGGAAGTAATTGCAACAAATCCTCATGCAAACTTCTTTCACTATACTCAATTTTACTAGACAATTCTTTCCTCGGTGCCATTTTCAGGGTTTATCTTTAAAAGAAATCTTTGCAAGATAGACAAATTACAGAACTGTGATTATTTTAGTAGGGAAACAATTCGCGCAAGTATTTCACCAACCTTTTTCTTGGAAACCATCAGGAGATAGCAGCCAGTCCTCGTAATTATTCATGCCTAAGCCTCTGCAAATTTTTGATCTCTTTGTGCTTCTGAGAGTGCGCGAAATTCTAATATATGAGCAATTAAAGCAGTCATTTCAACAATTTATTTAGCACGATTCAACAATTACTCCTCCGAAAGAACAAATTGTCACTTCTCAACAGGAAACTTCAAATTTGCATCACTTTATCTCCAGTTTGAATTAGAACCGTCGATCCTCATTAGCAGATGATCTAATGACTTGTCGCATGATCTCATAGCATGAAAATTACTCATGCGAACATACGACTAACCATCACTTTATCTCTCTATTTATGGTGGTCTCTTATAACTTCCACCGTTAAGACAAAATGTTATTTGCATGATCGCATAGCTTGAAAGAAGCTTATGCGAACATGTGAAAACCCGTTAGCATCAATCACCATCATTATCTTTCTTCAAGTTGCTGGTCCCACTTCGCCTTTGTCAATAAAGAAAATCCACACTTGCAACACCTGGCAAATTGTCATGTACTTTCTTTCTTTCCGAGCACTGGTGTCTGCCGACATCTTCCACATCAGCAAGTATTAACGACCCATCAGGGAGAAACCATATGCAAAAACTGACACCGGTCCTACTAATATTAGCCAATGAGAAAACACTATTCATGTACATCTATCAAAAGTCCCACCTAAGAATCGCGCTTGGCTTTATGCAAGATCGACGGCTTGTCACATGATCGCATAGGCCTCTAAGATCCCATGCGATTATACGACAGCCATCCGATCTTCCCCTTATTACTTTTCACACTTTGGAGATTCCTCTGCCACCGGCCCCACTGTCCTTTACAAATAAAAGGCCGCCATTTGTGAAATACTTGTCAGTGGTCCCACCTTGTTTCCGCATCAAGCTTCATTATAAAATCAATGGCTATTTCGCATGTTCGCATAGCTTGGAAAGATTCCATGCGAACACGCGACCACCATTAGATCTTCTTTAAAGATTCACAGTTGAATGAAAATCGAAACATTAGAATATAAGATAATTAGGATGTAGGATAAATTATTTATATCACTGAGTTTCTAGACTTAGGAAAAAAGATATAACCCTTGCGTGAAAAATAAACGCATGTTCTCTTTAATGAACTTAAGTGACTTAAAAAGTAACATTCAAATAGCAATGAAGGGAATGACTTAAGGTTTATTTGAAAATGGCAGACATTTTTAGGATTTTGACATGAATTCAAAATTCTTTAAAGACAAGACCTAGGGTAAGGATTTTTGAACTTGGTTATGACAAATTTGAAAATTTTTTGACACCTGGACCTAGGAAAACTTCACAAACTAGAGGACTAAACCAACATTTGGACAAAAACCTCAGAAAATTAAGAATATACCCAATAGAGTTTAGGTGGCCAGTTTTAGGGTTTTATCACTATATGGAACTCCAAATTTTGCTAGAAATTTTGAGCTCCAATAGGGTGCTTTCAGATGGTCAGATGAGGCAAAGAATATTTTTG
This sequence comes from Chamaecyparis obtusa, assembly GCA_027943335.1. Lineage (NCBI taxonomy): Eukaryota > Viridiplantae > Streptophyta > Pinopsida > Cupressales > Cupressaceae > Chamaecyparis > Chamaecyparis obtusa. Next base: position 444,079 of record BSBK01002482.1, on the reverse strand, counting down.
ATAGGTTCAAGAAGGTTATGAGTACTTTCCTTGTGTTAGTAGTTCTATATTTCACTAGGCCATTTTTTTGGAGTGTGATTCTTTTAGTGAGGATATAGGTGCAGTGCTCATGCAGGATAGGCACCTCATTGCTTATGAGAGCAGGAAATTGAAGGAGCATGAGAGATTGTATTCGACCTACGATAAAAAGATGTTGATAATCATGCACTCTTTAGAAAAATTCAAACAATACTTGGTAGGTGGGAGATTTATGGTGAGAATAGACCATAACAGTTTGCGTTATTTTCTAGAGTAGAAGGAATTGAATGAGAGGCAACAAAAGTGGGTCAGCAAGGTTCAAGATTATGATTTTTACATCGAGTATGTCAAAGGGAAGAATAATGTTTTATTTGATTCACTTTCTAGGAGGCCACCTATTGCTACTTGTTGTGCTATATCAAATATTTCAACCGATTGGAAATCTCAACTTTTAGTTGAGTATTCCAAAAAATACTTTTTCTTGTGAGGTTATGGATGGATAGATTATAGACGTCAGGTACAGGGTTATTGTTGATGTGATATATTATAAAAGTAGAATCCATTTATTTCCTAAATCTAAACTTAAGGATAAGATTATGTAGGCAGTACATGATACACCTTCAATGGGTCATCCAGGGTACTTTTGTTGGAATTAGGAGAGATAGGGTACTGAGAGGGGAGGGGTGAATTAGTGCCCACAAAAACTTTAACACTTCAACCTTTCAGATCTACAACAGCAAACAGTGGTAACCTTGCAAAATAACTTGTATCTAATACATGTATCATTCATTCATTCAACTTGTGAAAGTAAATAACATGAAATCAACAATATAACAGTCTCATAACACAAGTATTTTGGTAACGCAAAAACCCTTGTTAGAAGGTAAAAACTACGATGGGGATAACACCCACAAATTCTTCACTATTGCAGATAGAAAAGGTTTGCCTGTTAGGGCTACAAGTGGTGATCACTTCTAGTGATCTTACCCTATTATGAGTAACATATTAGATCAACTAGATCTACCTAGTGATAGGATTTTAGCAACACTAGTTGAGTGTGCACTCAGTTAAGAGATTTACAAAAGACTATCAAGTCTACTCTGTTAAGAGATTTAACCAAAACTCTATTACAATTGTTAGAAAGCAATAGGTAACTATCTACTAATGACAACTTGATTGTCTGATACAGATCAATAAAGTACTGATAAAATATCACCTTTACTGTGATGAATCTCTGCTCTGAGCTGCTCAGTTAGCCTGCTCTGATTCTGCTTAATCTGATTTCCTTTGTATACTAATCTGCTATGTTAACTAATAATCTTGAAGTTTGGCAAGTACTTTAAGTGCTTCTTTTCTCATACATCAGTTCACATAAAAAATGATGTAACATACAAAATAGATAGCATACAACATTATGCCTCTTATACAAAATTAGGTTTACAAATCTTAGACAAAACCCTAAGATCTACGGTGTACAAAAATAACCTAGATCAAACTATTACATAGAATCTTCATCGTATCTTAACAATAAATTGTTCTCAATCTTGGTAATACATTTTTTGATCTGTTATAACCATTTTAATAGAAGAATGTGCCATTCCTGATTACTATGCTATTTCCTGTGATCCTCGGTAAACACTGTATAAACTACTCGGTGTTCATTCTGATGCTCAGTGTTTACTGTCACTCAGTATCGGTGTCTGTTGATGCTCAGTATCGATGTCTATTGATGCTCGGTAAACTGACTGATGCTCGATGTATACACTTTAACCGACTATCCTATTTTTCTTATAGTTACCAACTAGCTTCATATAAGTAACTAACCGATATTCTTTGATAACCTTTGATACTAATGACAACCTTTAATGCTCAATAAAGATAACAATCTCCCCCTTTGGCATTAGTATCAAAACTTGAATGTATATAGACCTTATGTCTCAAAACTTATATCTCTGCCATATACAAATACATATCAAAAATTTCTAAATACTCCCCCTTGGTGCATGCTTCTGGTAATGTGTAGTATACTAGGAAAAAAGTTACATATTTGGCATATACATTGATTTCCCCATTTTTGATATTAATGCCAAATACAAAAATGGTATACTTACAGCTTGTCAAAAATGTGTTGATGGGTTTTCTTCAGTGACGCCAAGAGGTTTTCCCATTCCTCTTTCAAGTTGGTGAGAGAAATGTGTTTAAGACTGACTTGTGCATGCATGTCAAAGATGTTATCCAACACTGAAATATCTGGTGTTGCAACAAGTTGCTCTGCTTTGAAAATATGTTTTTCAAAAATTTTTAGGTTTGGAAGGAGTTATGTCTTCAACTTAGTAACCTGATTAGTGATCTACTCTTCTTGTTTCTTAAGATCTACTATCAACTGCCTGAGTTCTTGAACTCAGAGTATGTGCTTAGCAATAGCTTGTGGCTTGGTTGTAGCTACTAGAGCACTGACTGTGATTTCATTTTCAAGTGATTTTATCTTTTGACTGATCTTAGTAGTGAATGTTCTGACAGTGCATAGCTTTAGTAAGAATTGACAAATTAACTGATTTATTGATTTGATCTAGGTTATTACCTCAGCTAGTTTGACCTTGTTAATTGCCACTTCTTGGTTGATTCTTTCTACAAGTTTGTTTTGAATCTTGGATTCTACCCTTTCTTCAATTTGCTCGTCAGCATCAATATCTGGGGCATTTATCTTCTCAGTAAGTAAAGCAAGTTGATCTATAATCAAAGTATCTTCATCAATGTTCACTTCAGGTACTACCTATTGTAAGATATCCCTAACATTTGTTAATATTTCTTTGTGTTTAGTCTCTTACTTCAACTTCTCTTGTGCTACTTTTATTGTACATAATTCCCCATATTTTCTCAATTCCTTGGGGCTAAGGGTCCTTGGGTCACAATCTGGTATTATAATCACTTCATCTAGAGTAACTGGCCCTTTTCCTTTACCCTTCTTTTTCTTTTTCTTCTCGGGCTCTTTTTCTATAACAATAATAGCCTTTTCATCGGTTGCCCTTGGTGTATTATGTTTGGTAGACACATTATCATCCTTTTTCTTCTCATTAGTAACCTGTGTGTTGGTGGATTGAGTTGGAGCCTCTAAAGTTGTGTCTGGTGGGGTAGCCTCTGTAGCTTTTGGCTCTTCCTTATTCTCTATTTCTGATTTATTGGCCTCTATTTCTTTAGGCTTGTTTGTCTTAGAAGGAGGTTCATTGCTTGGTTCCCCAATTGTGTCTGGTGGTTTCTTGGGGATAGAGCCTTTGGGTTGTTCCTTTGATAGAATTTCAATAGCTTCAACTGAAACTGGAAGCTCACCCGGTAAAGATGTGATTGCACATTCGGTAAGTGGTGCCTCATCTCGTGCATGTGCAGGTTCAACATTCACATCCTCATCATTATCCCTATCATCAGGATCACCATTGGTGATTTCATCAATGATTACATCATTGTCATTTTTATCTTGGATTCAGAACTCTGTAAGATCTGGTGCATCCTGTGAACTATCATGAATCTCTTGCACAACTATAGTATCAATTACCTTGGTAACTAATATATCTGCTTCCTACTTCTTTTGTGCATTATTATCTTCAATAAAAATTCCTTTTCCTTTGGACTTGTGTCTCTTCTTAGACAAATTCTGAAAAGCAATTTTCTCTATTTGTTCTTTCATAGCAAGAACAAATGTCTAGATGAGTTGACCTGATTCGTCAAGATCTGCAAGGTTCTCATCCAGTACTTGCATAGCTCAGTTTTTTATTGGAAATCTTTGCATCAATGATTCCATAAGTTCTTTTATCTCCTCCATAGATAAAGTTGGTGCTACCAAAGCTAGGAGTTCTCTCATTTTCTTCTCAATTTCCAGTGCATAAGTCCATTTCTGGTTTATTCTTTCTTCAAGTGCAACTGGGAGTTGTGTACTGAACTCTATTGGAACTCTTTTGAAACATATCATCATCTGGATGATAGCTTCCTCTATTTTATTTTGATCTTCATTTGACATTTTGTCAAATCTTTTAAGTTTTAGGTCCAAGATGTCTCCATTCTCCAATATGTCCTTAATGACATCATCAATTGAATGTTTCTTGTTACTAACAATCTTGAATTGTCCTTGGTTGTTTTCTTCCTCTTCATCCTCTAAATCTTCCTTGCCTCTTATCAATTTTCTTCTCTTTTTCTTTGGTGGCTCAGCTACAACCTCCCGACCTCTTTTAGCATATGTTTTTGTCAGTGTAGCTGCCTTTGGTTTTACTATCTTTTTTGCTCCCTTCTTCTATGGTGGTGAAGCTGCAGTGGATGATCTTGTGCATGCACCTATCTGTACTGGTAACTGCCTCTTCTTTGGAGCTTTAGTAGGAGGAACCGGTGTAGCTTCTTTTTCTTCTTTAGATTTGGTCTCCTCACTATCATAAGCCTTGTCAGCCAACATTAACTGACCTTCAGTTGCTTGTTCAACCGGTGACTCCTTAGATGAGTCTGCATTCTTCTCAAATCTCTCAGGATAAAAACTTTTTCATCTTCTTAGACTTCCTTGTCATTTTATTAATGACCAAACCTATTTTGATTTTAGACTTAGCTTCTTCATAGGTTCCAAACCTAGTGGCCTTGGGGTCTTTTGGTAATGCTAGCAGTGCATGTATTGATTTCAATCTGAAATCATGTTCCATTTCATAGCCCATAGGTGCTAGCCATTTGATTCTCAGTTCAACTACTTTTATCATAGTATGGTCGGTGTCTACTAGAAAACAAATGTCCATCTCAAATTTCTCGACCAATGAACTCGGTATTCTGCTTCTTAAATTCATCTTCACTTTAAAATCTTCAAAGTAACTATTTATTACATCCTCAACATTATCTCCTAGACCTTTCATAATATCAAATATTTGTGCAGTGATCAATTTCTCATCTACCCATTTAGTGTGACCGATAAAGGGAAAGAATTTCTGGAGATAGAAAAATAGACATACAAGTAGTGAACCAAACTTATAGGTGTTGGTCTTTTGTGACCTGATGGTTTTCATATTTTCTTCAACCTGTCTCAATAGTAGCTTGGTGAGGTCTATCTGATGACCCTTCTTTATCAATTTGTAAGCCATATCTACTGCACTACATGGTACACTATTTGACCTGCTCAACTGAAAGATTTTATAACCAATAACATGTGCTGCGAACTTCACTTCCGGATCCAAAATTTTTGAAATCTTTAATGCTCTACCATCCCATGCTGCGCCAGTGTTCTTCTCAACTTCAGTTCGTGTAGCTCTTTGAAATGCTTTGACCTTGCCAGCAGTCGAGTAACTAGTAACCCTGCTAATCATCCTCTTAGTTACTTGGATCAGTTTCTCTAACCAAAATGTACCTTCATGATATCTTCTTAACACAACCCTAATCCATTCATTCTTGAAATTCTTCAGAAAATCTAGGGCATGAGTAAGACCAAGTGTCTCAACCAATTTGCGCTCTGGTTTCAGTTCCATTTTCTCATTACAAAGTGCCTAAAATGCAACATACATATTGAAATCTCCAATTTACCCAATTTTATAGTGTATGTATGATTGTATATCTTTCATCAACAAAACCCTAGGTGGGATGCTTGAAAAAGCACCTGCTATATCCGTTTTGCTTGCAACTTCAGGGTGTAACTTATAGTGAGGTTCCTTGTAACTTGTTGACACAATCAAATTAACTTCTTCTAAAACCTTAGAAGAACTCACAGTAGATGCCATTGCTACAAACTAGGTTTTTGGTAAGTTACGAGAAATATATTCGGTAGGGTTTTAACTTACTCGGAATATATCGAAGATAGTACTCGGTTCGATCTACAACTTCTTGAATCGTGTTGAGAAATTTTTCTCAAATACGCTCTGTGAAATCTTAGCTCTCTGATATCCGTAATGTGAAAAATGAACTTGGTTTCCATGTATTTATAGACTTTTCAATATTCTCACTCAAAACTTTATGCAATAAATGCCTGACCTACTTTTTTGGTTTATGACAGTTGTCAGCTCGGTGACAACTGTAAACTTTTATCTGCTTGGTTAACACAAGATTTCCTTGCTCAGTACATACTGATATTCGGTTAACCTTGAGTAGTGATTGTCAACAGGTAACCAACACTCAGTCTTCCTTTTACCGACTGTATAACTTTGTTAGCTCAAAACATATAAACCACAATGCATCTATTTTCATGCAGATTTGGTATGTGCTCATCATAGATGAGGAACTGTATGTAAAATGTGATCATTTTGAAATGTCAGTCCCATACATACCTATTTCACCTTAAGTGGAGGAACCGATGTCACCCAATCTAGTGGACGAGGTTTCACCGACAGCATTACTTGACTTAACATTCTCATTAGATGCCTTTCTCCACATAGTGTTCCTTATCTTCATGATGTCTGCAATACTGTTTCCACTCTCAAATACATGATTTTCTTCTGGTGCTCGGTCTTTGCAGTCCTTGCTTAAATGACCAACTTTATGATAATGCATACATGCCATTCCAATGCTTGTCCAACTTCTCGATTGTCCAGCCCATCTTTTCTTGTTACAATTCACTGCAATGTGCCCATATCTACCACATGCAACATAGCTAGCCCATGTGTTATAATCCCAAACATAAGATTTACCTTGTTTCTTCGGTTGATAAGGCTTGCATTGTGTCTTCTGCTTAGGAGTCCATACTTGTTTCATCTTAGCCTTAAACTCTCGTGCAATGTGTCCATGTTTATTACAAGTATAGCATATTTTCTCCACAGTAGTATTTTTAGCAATATCATTCTATTTAGCTCTACACTCATAAGCTTGGTGACCATACTTACCACAATAATAGCAATAACCATTGAACTTAGGAGTGACAGGAGGTTTACCTTGTGCTTTTCTTCTACACACATTAGATGTATGTCCCAGTTTGCCACAGTGATAACATGCCAACATTTTAGGTCTTTGATTTTGATTGTTGTTGACTTGTTTAGCTTGATGTGATGATTCTCCTTCGCCAGTATAGCCTAATCTAGCTCTACTCCCAAATCTTCTTTGATTAACTAGAAAATCATCAATCTTCTTGGAGTTATCCTCGGCCAATTTTTTCATTTCATTGTGTTTCTATTGAGTTTTCAATTCATTTCTCAATTTCTTATTCTCCTCTCTGAGTCTTGTAACTTCTTCAAGATTTCTTGACAATTCACCATTTACTCGGTTGACCTCTTGATTCATAGTCATCATCTGATTAGATACTTGAAAATGGCGATCAGTGAGTCTCTGTATTTTACTTTCTTTTGCTTGAAGTTGTTCGGTCATTTGTCTTCTATCAACAATAGCCAGATTCCTTTCTTTCTCAGCTTGTCTAGCATTGTTCATTGTCTCTACCATTCTCACCATCTGAGATTCTTGACCGATTTTCAGTGCTTTCACTTGATCGGTTAGATGTTGATTCTTTTTAGACAAATCAGAGATTATACTTTTAGATCCATCAGAAATAATTCCAAAACTAGATCCAATATGATCAAATATATCATCAATTGCTTCTTCATGGTAACCAATCTCATTTTGTAGAATAGCTAGGTTCTTCCTTTCAACCAATAATTTCTTCAGTCCTTCCTTGGATTGCTTGTACTATTCAATGAACATCTGCATCTGAATCTTCTGATTCTCAATAGTCTTTTCTAACTTATACCTCTCCATTTCTTAGATCTTTACCCTTCAGTGGTTAAACTGTCCAATAAGAGAATTGGGCTCTGATACCAATTGTTGGAATTAGGAGAGATAGGGTACTAAGAGGAGAGGGGTGAATTAGTGCCCACAAAAACTTTAACACTTCAACCTTTCAGATCTACAACAGCAAACAGTGGTAACCTTGCAAAATAACTTGTATCTAATACATGTATCATTCATTCATTCAACTTGTGAAAGTAAATAACATGAAATAAAAAATATAACAGTCCCATAACACAAGTATTTTGGTAATGCAGAAAACCTTGTTAGAAGGTAAAAACTGCGGTGGGGATGACACCCACAAATTCTTCACTACTGTAGATAGAAAAGGTTTGCCTGTTAGGGCTACAAGTGGTGATCACTTCTGGTGATCTTACCCTGTTAGGAGTAACATATTAGATCAGCTATATCTACCTAGTGATAGGATTTTAGCAACACTACTTGAGTGTGCACTTGGTTAAGAGATTTACAAAAGACTATCAAGTCTACTTTGTTAAGAGATTTAACCAAAACTATATTACAATTGTTAGAAAGCAATAGGTAACTATCTGCTAATGACAACTTGATTGTCTAATACAAATCAATAAAGTACTGATAAAATATCACCTTTACTGTGATGAATCTCTTCTCTAAACTACTCGGTTAGCCTGCTCTGATTCTACTTAATCTGATTTCCTCTATATACTGATCTGCTCTATTAACTGATAATCTTGAAGTTTGGCAAGTACTTCAAGTGCTTCTTTTCTCATACATTAGTTCACATAAAAAATGATGTAACATACAAAATATATAGCATACAACATTATGCCACTTATACAAAATTAGGTTTACAAATCTTAGACAAAACCCTAAGATCTATGGTGTACAAAAATAACCTAGATCAAACTATTAATAGAATCTTCATCGTATCTTAACAATAAATTGTTCTCGATCTTGGTAATACATTTTCTAATCGGTTGTAACCATTTGCATAGAAGAATGTGCCATTCCTGATTACTATGTCATTTCCTATGATCCTTGGTAAACACTGTATAAACTATTCGGTGTTCATTCTGATGCTCAGTGTTTACTGTCGCTCGATATCGGTGTCTGCTAATGCTTAGTAAACTGACTGATGCTTGGTGTATACACTTTAACTAATTGTCCTATTTTGCTTATATTACCAATACTAGAGCAGAAATGGGAGAGTGTGTCTATGGACTTTATCACCGGTCTACCTAATTTGTAAGGAAAGGATATCATCTTTATTGTCATTGACAGGTTAACTAAATATACATATTTCTACGCCATTTTAGCTAATTGGACAGCCTCACAGGTAGCTGGATTATTTTTCAGAGGTTTTCAGATTGTATGGTCTACCAAAGACCATTGTTAGTGACAGAGACAACATATTTCCTAACGTTTTATGGAAGGAATTATTTAGATTAGTGGGGATAGAGTTGAATACTAGCACTAGCTATCATCCTCAGATGAATGGGTAGACAGAGGTGGTAAATAAATGGGTAGAAGGTTACCTCTGTATTCTATTGTGGGGCATCAGAGAGTGTGGGTCAAATGGTTGTATTTAGGTGGGTATTTCTATAATTCAACATACCATATGATTATCAGCATGTAAAATTTCATAGCACTATATGGATATGGACCATTATCTTTCTTGGATTTAGCTCTAGCTGACATCAGAGCCCCATTACTGAAAGATTGGTTGTAGGAACAACAAGACATAATTAGGATGTGCAGGGAGAACATTTAGCATGCACACAATCAGCAGAAGATTTATGTTGATCACCACAGGACTAAGAGATCTTTTAAGGTTGGAGATATGGTGTTTCTTCATCTTCATCCCTATCAACAAAGTTCATTGAAGAAGAGTGGCTCAAAAAAGTTCAGATCTCAATTTTTTGGTCCCTATAGGATAGCAAGGAGAGTGGGTGAAATGACGTCTGAGTTGGAGTTGTCAGAAAATAGAAAGATTCACAACATCTTCCATGTTTCATACCTTAAAAGGGCTCTTGGCCAAAAGATTACACCTTCTCCTAGATTGCCTCCATTAGATGAAGAAGGTAAATTGGTTTTGGTACGCTCAGATGTGTTAGAGGTAAGAGAGAAGCACTTGAGAAATAAGATGATTAAGGAATATATGGTATGATGGAAAGACTTACCTCCTAAGGATGCAACATAGGAAGGCAAAAGCATATTGTAGCATCCAGCCTTGCGATTGATTGAGGGAAACCAATCCTAGGAAGGGAGGAATGTCATGTCCCCTTCCTTAGCCTAACCATTGGGTGTGCAATTGGCCTATATTCATCCCGATAGGATAATTCTTCCTTCTAAAGGATGTTGGTGGTTGCATTATGATCTTTTCTACCATGATGTGTGAGTGGGCTTTTAATTGAAGAATAGAAAAATTGAAGTTACTAAGTTTGGTATTTTTCTAAGGTTGAATTTTGTTGTTGAACTTTCTGTGTCGATTATTCCACACAATATATGTTTGTCACATATTAGACCTTTATATTTATCGAACTTTTGACCGATCTGACATTCAAATGATCAGTTCAATCTGGAAGAATACCTGACATATCTTTCATCTTTTTCGACTAATGTTGGTCGCATTTTTGACAACATATGGTCAGAAAATCGATCGATGAAACACGTCGACTGTATAGCATTACAGTCAAACTTGACAAAGTGCAGTCGAAATATTGACGACCGATGGTCAAAAAATTCATCAAGAGTATAGCATTCTTGTCAAATGTAGAGTCTTTGGTGGTCAAAAAATCAACAACAAATTAATTTTTTTAAATATATATATATTATGAGATTTATTAATATATTATAGTGATTTATGGGTGCCATCTATACGTGATTTTTCTTTAGGAATGGTTTGTCTTCTCCTAGAGTGGTTTATGATCTTCTCATGAAAAAATTACATGTTCTTATTATTTGTGATCAATATGGTTTGCAAGTTACTATTGCCTAAAAATTCCCTGCCATTCTTTTTCGGTAGTGAAGACAAGCGGTAAGCGGCCATCAGTTAGCATCACGCAGTTGGTCGCATGATTGCATGGGCCTTCCTGGCTGCATGCGATCATGTGACAAATGGTAAGCAATCAGGTGAACAACGAGGTGGCGGTCAGTGACTAACACCTTATGGTTGGTTGTATGATCGCATGGGCCTTCCTGGCTGCATGCGATCATGCGACAAACCGTCAACGGTTTCGGTGGTGGTGGTTTGCAGTCATCGGTTAACATCATGCGACAGGCAGTTTGTGGGGGTCCCATTTGAGATGATCAATGACTACCGTGATTTCGGAAAGGATCTATCAGAGCCTTGCGAAATCGTGACAACCGTTGATCTTTCCTTCTCTGCAGCGCTTCAAAGCTTTGGTGGGTCCAGTGCCACGTATTCTGACATGGAAGTTTCTCATTGGCCAGAGGTAATGACTTGTTCCAATCTGTCAGAGTGGGACCAAAAAACTTCCCAAAAAGATATCTAATGGTTGTTGCATGATCGCAAGGAATATTCATTGCCTTTGCGATCATGCACCCACCGTTGATTTTATTCCATCGTCACACCTTTGTCAGGTGGGTCCTCATTCACTAACATGCTCGTTTCTCATTGGTCCATGTGCTGAGTTGGATTATCTTTTAGTGGGACCAAATTTCTTAGACGTGTTAGTGGGGTACCAAAGGAAAAGAGATCTACAGTGGTCACATGTTCACAAGGAATATTCCTTGCCTTTGCGATCATGCGACCACTGTTGGATCAGAATCTAAGTTGCAGTGGGACCGTGTCAGAGCCCACCGAGGTGTATGCTTATAGAGCAGTCAAGAATGAATAAGAGAATGACAGGTGGCAAGGTGGACCCAGTTTTGTGGCTTTAGTCACGTAATCACTGGGAAGAGTCGAGGTTAGTTAAAAAGTTAAGTGATTCAGTGACAAGGGGAAAAATGAAACTTGGGGTGAATGCCGAGTTAGTTTTGTAGTCAAGTGCCGAGCCCAAGTAAAGAGGAAGGATCTGACGGTCATGCTTTAAAGTAAGATCAATTTTTGAATACTGACCGTCGATGGGAAATTTATGCGCCACCTCTGACCATTATCATTTTTTAAATTCAAATATCTCACAATATTAGATTTTTGCAGTTATGGTGAGCCCGAGTTGCAGGAAGGTAGATGGATCATGGCAGCCAGATTTTTGTAGGAATAAACATGAAGTGAACATGCAAACAAAATATATATGATCTACTGGGATATTTTTGTGTACATTTATGGCCAGATCAGATTGATTTAGGGTTGGATATTTTATCGTAAACCTCTGTAGCCCTAATTGAGATATTTTTGATTCCTGCCTAGGTGCAGGGTTGTATATATGTTTTTTTGGAGCTTTTGAGCTCAGATTTCACATTTTGTAAAAAGAGAAAGTCTTTTCTTGGAGAACTATCTGTAGCATTTTTGCTCTCTGGTTTTTCACATCTTGTAAGTTCTCATTGATAATACAAATGTTGCAAAGTATTCTGTGACATGTTTTCCTATCCTTATGCTTTCCTGTTTGGCTTATCTCTTATTGGATTGAAGTTTATGAATGCTTTTCAGTGATACTTAGTTTTCCTGATCCCTTTTACTTTTAGCCTATATGTGCACTACTATGTCTGATCTGATCTGAGTGAGTTTGTGGGTATTCTTTAGCCCCTGTCATTCTGTCTCATTCCTGTGTCTTTTGTTGAAGAGAATGTTTGCTTGCAGGTCATAATTTGTGTCTAATTTTTAGGCCCTCTAATGAAATACTCATGCAAGCCTATTCAGTAAGTTGTGATCTCCCAGACCTAAGTCTTTCACTAGTTTCATTCCTCTATACTGAGATCTGAACCCTAGTTTCGGTGCATCACCTAGTAGATAGATTTGCTTCAGTCATTTCCCTTTCATGCACTCCTTCTATCCCTTTCCTCTCAAAGTTTACATTTCCTGTCTAAGAGAAAATTTGGGTGACTATCCAAGAGGAACCAGCCTAGAATATGGAGGTCTCATCTCAGTTAGCAAAAGGTCCCACAACCTTGAGATGATTCCCATGTTATACTGGATTATCAAGACTACGAGAGCTTGAGATCAGAGGCTCAAATTCAGTGTATAATAATTTTTGGCATGCCCGGTGGGACAGTAAAGAAGTTCATTTGTTGAAGATTATGTCATCTCTGATATACAGATTGCCTAATATAGACCTTTAGAGGTTGTTCTATCAAGTATATCTGGCGACTCCATTGGTTTCAAAGATTCAGGCTAACCTTGTTTAAGGTTTATGAAAAGATCGAGACTAGAAACTCAAAGCTTGCTAAATTTTTAGAGTTGCCCTCAAAAAGAAGCTACAAAGGCAAGTCAACTCAGAGAAGATCTCCTGCAAGAAGAGTCCAATCTACACCTCTTGATACTTCAGTGAGGAGACCTCTCCTCTTTCATTTTAGAAGAAGAGGTAGATCTCTAACTAGAGATTTAGAAGAAGAAGGAGATCCAAATCTAGTAGATACAGCTCATATAGTTGTTGATCTTCAGGTTACACCTCCTACAATGGCTAGAAATTTTGCCTTTGCACCTTTCAATTAGGGGAGCCCATTAAATTTTGCAGTGCATCATGATGTGCCCTTGGTGGCATTAAAGAGTATACCTGATTTCATAGGGGAGGGACAGACAACAGCCTTTGAACACATAAGAGATGTGACCACCATTTGCAGCATACACATCATTACTCAAGAGGATGTGGCCACCAAATTATTAGCAACATCTTTGAATGGTAAGGCTCTAGAGTGGTTTAGAACTTTAACTGTTGGTTCTATTACTTCATGGGATGAATTAGGGGATGCATTAAGCAAGCATTTTGAGGATAAATCAGATAATTTGTCTCTAGTTGAGCAATTAACAACTATAAAGAGAGACCCTCAAGAGCAAATGATAGATTATAATAGTAGATTCCTTAAAACATGGAATAGAATCCCAGTCTCTGTAAGGCCATCAGCTGACCATGCCTTCCTGTATTACTTGCAAAGTCTAAATAACCAAATTTCTTTCATGATCCAATCTATGGGTGGTACCACTTTACCCCAAGCCTTTGACGCTGCTGTTAAGGCTAAAAATTGTTTGATCCAAGCATGCATGATACAGAGAAGACCTCCCATGCCTATCTTTCCTAGTCTTCAACCCATTGCACCTGCACAAGTACCCCCATTTACCCCTATTCCCACAATTTTAGTACCTCAAGCTAGTACCAGTGGTCAGGAGCATGCTGCAACAGATTTATTCCAAGAGTTGCAAGAGGTGAAGAGTAGTCAGCAAACTAGTATACAAGAAATGACAAACTTGCTACAGACTCTAACCAAAGAGGTCACAAACTTGAAGAAACAAAACCAAGGCATCAGGCCACCCTTCCAATCACAAGGGCAAGGTCCTAATTAGTAATACCAAAATCAAGGATAGCCTTATCAACAAAATAGGCCACCATACCAAGGAGGTTATCAAGGGAAAAGACAAAGTTTTAATCAAAGACCATTCCAACCGTATAACCCTGCACCTCTTAATTCTGTAAATCCAGACAGGGATATGGTTCCTAGTCAAAACAATATGGCCATGGATAATGAATGGTGTTTCCCTTGCAATCAGCCCCACAATCAGGCTACGTGTTCTAATGGATGGATGAACCAAGCACTAATGGTTCAAAATGCTTCACAAGCTCAAGCAGAAGCTCCTTCTAGTGGGACAGCTCCTCAACAAGAAACACAAGAGAATGAGACTGCTCTTTTCAATTGGGAGCAACCAGATTTCAATGGAGTCAATGATGAAGCTACTTTTGTTGCCTACACAAGAGCAAAGAGAAGAGCCCAAGACATGGAGAGAGCAGATTCTGGTGCTAAGGCCAATACATCTATAGAGCTACTGCAGCAAACTGCCCCTATCACATCCAAGGAGGTCCCTGTTGGCACAAGCAAAGAGGGCCAAGTTCCAAAAGAGCCAGAACCCATCATAGAAAAAGCACAACAAAGGGTACACACTATGACACCTTATAATATTGTAGACAACATGAAGAAGGTGAATGCCACCATGTCTATGTGGGACTCTTTGTCTATTCTAGGACAACCTGAAATTTTGGAGAAGGCCATGAGAGAGGCAGCAAATCCTCAACTTGCAAAAGAAACTGCAAAACCAGTGTTGGTCAACACCGATCAAGAAAAGAAGACTCTAACTAGCAACTCCAAGGCCAATACCATGCAAGGTAGGAATTTAAAGCCACTTCCCTTTTATGTATCTTTAATTATTAGGAAATCTTTAGTGCATAATTGTATGGTAGATAGTGGAACTACTAGCACTGTAATGCCCAAGAAAGTGGCTGATCAATTAGGACTTAAATATGAACCCTTCCAAAATAAGGTTACACAACTTGATGGATCCTTAGTTAGTACTATAGGTGTGGCCAAGGATACCAGTCTAATTCTCCATGCTAGTCTTAATTTTTCCATTCTCCTTGACCTATATATCATAGATCTCCCTGCATTGTTTGCCATATGTCTCACAAGAGAGTTCACAGCCAAGATAGGAGGTTATCTTTCTTCCGACTGGTCTCACATGCTCTTTCATACAAGGTATGGTACCAAAGTCACCATTAAATAAGAAGCCTTAGCAATACATCATATAGAGCCATATGTGTCCAACTCCTTCAATACTAATTGTCCTATATTTGATGACAATGATTTCCCAACCACTAGTGAAGCAAGCACCAAAATTGAGAATATCCCTGATATTCTCCTAGATGAAAGAACCTCAGAGATCCAAGAGAGTCTTGTTTGGGATTTTGGTTTGGGGAGTTATTTGATTCAAGAAAGTGGAGCTATAGAACCAAGCCTTCTCAAAGAATACATTGATTTGGATGATCGAGATAGTCAGGTCTGGGAACTTTTTTTTGATAGAGCTAGAAGTAGACATGGTTCTGGTGGAGGTGCTATGTTGGTGTCCCCAAAAGGAGAAAGGTATTATACTACCTTTAGATTCAGCTTTTCCTGCACCAGCAACACTGCAGAGTATGAAAGTCTGGTTAATGGACTAGAATGGGCTAGGAAAAGAGGGCTTAAAGTGTTAAAAATATATGGTGACAGTGAACTTGTTGTTAGCCAAGTAAGAGGGATGAGTGCAACCAAAAATGATGTCATGAAAGCATACAAACATAGAGTTTGGGATGCAATTGAAGATTTACATGCTTTCAATATCATTGCTATCCCTAGAAAATTAAATCAAAATGCTGATAGGTTAGCTGCTATTGGATCTCAGTTTGACATCCCCAATAGCATTTCAAAAGAGGCAGATTAGTAGCACATCAATATTATTATCAGACCTTCAATTCCAGATAATAATATTAGTTGGCAAGTGTTTGACAATGATGAACAAATTCTGTAGTTCTTGTTTGAAGATGATGTCTTTTCAAGGCACAATCAAAAGAGATTATCACAGAGCTATGGTGATCAAGTGATACAACTTAGATCTAATAAGATGCCTAAAGGTCTTGTCACCTTAGAGACTATCTTCAACAAGGATGATGAAGTTAAGAAAAATAAAGCTGGCCTGGTAGTCCAATAGGAACATTGTGTTGAATTAGAGTTGGAACCAGGTAAGAGCCTACAATTTGGAAAAGTAAACACTAATTCAGAAAAGCAAGCTTACACTAAATTATTCAGAGAATTCAATGATGTTTTTGCATGGAGGTATGGAGACCTCAAGGGTTTTGATCCTACCCTTGCTCAGCACACTATTGAATTGGAGCCTAATGCTAAACTAGTGAGGCAAAAGCAAAGGCCTGTTAATCCCAAGCTCGAACCACTTATGCATAAGGAAGTACTCAAACTAATAGAAAGTGGCATCATCTACCCCATCAAACATACTAGTTGGGTTTCCAACCTTGTTCCTGTCAGGAAGAAGAATGGGGAGCTGAGGTTATGTGTTGATTTCTGGGATTTGAATAGAGCCTCATTAAAAGACCGCCATCCACTACCCTCTATGGAACAAATTCTACAATGTGTCTCTGGATCTGAGAGATTCTCATTGTTGGATGGCTATTCAGGATACAATCAAATCTTAGTGAAAGAAGAGGATCAATATAAGACTGCATTTACAACCAAGTGGGGAACCATGGCATATCAAAAGATGCCCTTTAGTTTGTCAAATGCAGGTGCTACATTTCAAAAGGCAATGGACATGGCCTTTAAGGGCCTCATGTACAAGTTTGTGCTGGTCTACCTGGATGACATAACTATCTACTCAAAGCATGCAGTAGACCATATCAAGCATTTGAGGTGAATTTTTGAAAGATGCAGAGAATTTGGGATATCCCTTAATCCCAAGAAATGTGTGTTTGCAGTTCATGAAGGAAAACTATTGGGATATGTACTATCCAAAGAAGGAATTACAGTGGATCCTGAGAGAATTGCAGCCATCTTAGAACTACCATTACCACATCACAAGAAAAGTCTCCAATCTTTCATAGGAAAGATTAACTTTGTTAGGAGATTCTTGCCTAACATTGCAGAGTTATTCAAGCCTTTAATAGCCATGTTGAGGAAGGGTTCAACCTTCAGTTGGACCAAAGAAGGAAAAGTTAACTTCCAAGCTATTAAAGAAGCCTTAACAGAAGCTCCTGCTCTCCTAAACCCAAATTTCAGTAAGGATTTTATCCTTTATGCTTATGGGGGTCATGATGCCATATCTGCAATGTTGACTCAAGAAAATGCTGAAGGATTGGAGCAGCCTATTGCTTTCTTTAGCAAAGGTTTAGAAGAGTATGAACAAAGATACTCTTTTGTAGAAAAGAAAGTTCTTGCTGTGGTAAGGAGCCTCAAAAAATTCAGACATTTTTTGACCCATAGCAAGGTGCATTTGATGGTTACTCACCCAAGTGTCAAGGAATTTTTTCTTTCTAAGGACCTAAATGAAAAAAGAGCTGGTTGGATCACTAAGGTGATGGAATATGACATAGATATTCAAATTACCAAGTTGGTTAGAGGAAGAGGTCTTTGTGAGCATTTGGAAAAAGATGAAAGTTCAAAAGAAATTGAATACATAGATGCATCTCTGGTGGTGCATTCTACAGGAGAGCAAGCCAAGGCAGCTAGCTGGTTTCCTAATATGATCAATTATTTGAAGACAGGACAATGTCCTGTAGGCCTAGATTTAGTAAAAAGGAGGTATTACAGGCTACAATCTGTTCTTTTTGTGCTGATAGATGAAATTATTTTCAGAAAGGATCACAATGGTGTCCTAAGATGCATAGATTCAAAAAGGGTTGCAGATGTCTTATTTGAGTTTCATGATGGAGCTTCTGGTGGCCATTTCTCTCCTAGGACTACAGCTTTTAAGATCATGAGGGTTGGATACTATTGGCCATCTATCTTCAAAGATAGTCATGATTATGTTAGAAGATGCATCAAATGTGCTATTTTTGCAGGGAAAGAAAGATTTGCAACTCTGCCCCTACAGCCAATAAAAACAGAGCAGCCCTTCGTGAAGTGGGGTATAGATTTCATTGGCATGATTAAACCTCCATCTAGTGCAGGACACAAGTGGATAATCACTGCAATTGATTATTTCACTAGGTGGACAGAAGTAGTTGCTTTAAAAGAAGCTAATGAGAGTGTTGTTTTAAGTTTTTATGATGACATCATTCATAGATTTGGCATTCCAGATTCTATAGTTTCAGATAATGCATTAGCATTTATAGGCCTCAAAGTCTCAGAGTGGGCAGTCAAGAAGGGAATTTATCTGAATACAAATTCCAATTACTATCCTCAGGGGAATGGTTTGGAAGAATCAACAAATAAGAATCTGATTAGAATAATCAAAAAGACCCTGCAAGACAGTCAAAGGGACTGGCATACTAAATTGAAATCTACCTTATGGCTGGATAGAATTACTCCAAAGAAAGTCATTGGTAATTCCCCATACCTGTTGGTGTATGGTAGAGAGGCCAAGTTATCTATTTCAACTGAATTACCAGCCTTGGACTTGGCCACTCAATATGCCTTGTTTGAAGAGAGTGATCCTATGCAAATCAGATATGCCCAGTTGATGGAGCTAAAAGAGATAAGAGATAAATCAATGTAGGATATGGCATTCCATCAGAATCAAACAAAGAGAAGCTTTGATAAAAGAGCGAGGGTCAAAGACTTCAAGGTTGGAGATGTAGTTCTCAAATGGGATGAGTTCAGGTCAAAACCTGGCAAGCACACAAAGTTTGATTCCTTTTGGGGTGGACCATTTGTTATAAAAGAGTGCAGAGGATCTAACGCTTTTCAACTTTCAACTTTTGAAGGAGCTACCCTGCCAATCTCAGTAAATGGTTTCCACTTGAAGCCTTGCTTTGAGGTTAATCCCTCTCTGTAGATCCTTCTTGTAAATCCTTGTAAATATTTTTCCTGCTTCCTTCCAACTTTCTAGTTTAGTTTTTCCCTATTTTTCAAGAAGTGCTCGGGCACAGTTGTCCTTCTGGTCCAATTTCGTCCCTCTGTCAAATTTTTGTGTTCAGTAATGACTCCATGCCCAATGGATTTTTGTCAAGGCAACTGGTCTAAATGTCTAGCAGGCTGACATCCCGTAGAGGCCACCAAAATGTTGCCTAAAAATTCCTTGTCATTCTTTTTCGGCAGTCAAGACAAGCGGTAAGCGGTCATCAGTTAGCATCATGCAGTTGGTCGCATGATCGCATGGGCCTTCCTGACCGCATGCGATCATGCGACAAATGGTAAGCAATCAGGTGAACAGTGAGGTGGCAGTCGGTGACTAACACCTTATGATTGGTCGCATGATTGCATGGGCCTTCCTGGCTGCATGCGATCATGCAACAAACCATCAACGGTTTCGGTGGTGGTGGTTTGTAGTCATCGGTTAACATCATGCGACAGGCAGTTTGTGGGGGTCCCGTTTGAGATGATCAATGACTGCCATGATTTCGCAAAGGATCTATCAGAGCCTTGTGAAATCGCAACAACCGTTGATCTTTCCTTCTCTACAGCACTTCAAAGCTTTGGTGGGTCCAGTGCCACGTATTCTGACATGGAATTTTCTCATTGGCCAGAGGTAATGACTTGTTCCAATCTGTCAGAGTGGGCTCAACAGACTTCTTAGAAAGAGATCTAATGGTTGTCACATGATCGCAAGGAATATTCCTTGCCTTTACGATCATGCACCCGTTGTTGATTTTATTCTACCGTCACACCTTTGTCGGGTGAGTCCTCATTCGCTGACATGCTCGTTTCTCATTGGTCCACATGTTCAGTTGGATTATCTTTTAGTGGGACCAAATTTCTTAGACGTGTTAGTGGGGTACCAAAGGAAAAGAGATCTATGGTGGTCGCGTGTTCGCAAGGAATATTCCTTGCCTTTGCGATCATGCGACCACCATTGGATTGGAATCTAAGTTGCAGTGGGACCGTGTCAGAGCCCGTCGAGGTGTATGCTTATAGAGCAGTCAAGAATGAATAAGAGAATGACAAGTGGCAAGGTGGACCTAGTTTTGTGGCTTTAGTCACGTAATCACCAGAAAGAGCCGGGGTTAGTTAAAAAGTTAAGCGATTCAGCGACAAGGGGAAAATTGAAACTTGGGGTGAATGCCGAGTTAGTTTTGCAGTCAAGTGCCGAGCTTGGGTAAAGAGGAAGGATCTGATAGTCATGCTTTAAAGTAAGATCAATTTTTGAATACTGACCGTCGATGGGAAATTTATGTGCCACCTCTGACCGTTATCATTTTTTAAATTCAAATATCTCACAGTATCAGATTTTTGCAGTTATGGCGAGCCCGAGTTGCAGGAAGGTAGATGGATCATGGCGGCCAGATTTTTGCAGGAATAAAAATGAAGTGAACATGCAAAAAAAATATATCTGATCTGCTGGGATATTTTTGTGTACATTTATGGCCAGATCGGATTGATTTAGGGTTGGATATTTTATCGTAAACCTCTGTAGCCCTAATTGAGATATTTTTGATTCCTGCCTACGTGCAGGGTTGTATATATTATTTTTTTGGAGCTTTTGAGCTCAGATTTCACATTTTGTAAAAAGAGAAAGTCTTTTCTTGGAGAACTATCTGTAGCATTTTTGCTCTCTAGTTTTTCACATCTTGTAAGTTCTCATTGATAATACAAATGTTGCAAAGTATTCTGTGACATGTTTTCCTATCCTTATGCTTTCCTGTTTGGCTTATCTCTTATTGGATTGAAGTTTATGAATGCTTTTCAGTGATACTTAGTTTTCCTGATCCCTTTTACTTTTAGCCTATATGTGCACTACTATGTCTGATCTAATCTGAGTGAGTTTGTGGGTATTCTTCAGCCCCTGTCATTCTGTCTCATTCCTGTGTCTTTTGCTGAAGAGAATGTTTGCTTACAGGTCATAATTTGTGTCTAATTTTTAGGCCCTCTAATGAAATACTCATGCAAGCCTATTCAGTAAGTTGTGATCTCCCAGACCTAAGTCTTTCACTAGTTTCATTCCTCTATACTAAGATCTGAACCCTAGTTTCAGTGCATCACCTAGTAGATAGATTTGCTTTAGTCATTTCCCTTTCATGCACTCCTTCTATCCCTTTCCTCTCAAAGTTTACATTTCCTGTCTAAGAGAAAATCTGGGTGACTATCCAAGAGGAACCAGCCTAGAATCTGGAGGTCTCATCTCGGTTAGCAAAAGGTCCCACAACCTTGAGATGATTCCCATGTTATACTGGATTATCAAGACTACAAGAGCTTGAGATCAGAGGTGCAAATTCAGTGTATAACAGTTACAATTTTCAATCTTGTGAATAATTCAACATTTGGGTTTCTATAATTTTCACAGCCTCTATGATCAATTTATGGTCTTTATGTTCATTCAATTTAGATACCCTCACATATACTTGATAACTAAATTCTCTAAAACTTTCACTTTATAAAGTTGTAAAAATTTAAGTCAAGGTCATTTTGATTTGATATACCATTGATTAACCCCCCACCCTCTCAATGGTATCATACTCCAACAATTGGTATCATACCCAAACCCTTGTATATAAGTTTAAATAACTTATGGGATTCCTTCTTGTGGTGTACTTATGATGGGAAAGAGGAATAGGAGTAAAAATGATAAATCACAAGTTGTAGAAGAAAATATGTCTAATATAGAACTGGATGAATTCATGGTAAATGTGAATAAATCAGATATACAAGAGTGTGTTAGTAACCCTAAATGAGTAGTTTATTTTGAAGGAGAGCATGTTTCTTCTCTAGATGTGGTTAGAAACCTTAAAATAGAAACCAAGAAGCTGGAGGTTCAAATTGAAGAAAGAAAAGGAATTGAAGAAGAAAAGGGAGTCAACTCGAAATAAAAAGAAGAAATGTGTAGAAATTTTGAGTATGAACTTGATTTTTTTAAAAGAGTGTAGAGAATAATTATCTATTAAGAAACATTTCTAATGATTCAGATAACATAGTCTTAAATATGAAAATAGAGATTGAGGAAACTAAGAAGATAATGGAAGTCACAAAATATGACTTGGATACGATAGTTGTTGAGTGTCATAAGCTTGAAGGAGAGGTTGTTTCTTTAAAGAAATATCTTGAAGATCAAAAGATTCAATTAGAAAAGTATAAGAAGTTTAAGAAAAGTATTAATGCACTAGATGATATGTTTTGTAAGCAAAAACATTTAAGTGATCCTACTGGTCTAGTATATGAAAGAGGAAAAACCTCTTCAAGTGGAAAAAAGTCAAAAAATGAGATTTTTTATTATCAATGCCTTCCATTAACCATGCCTTAGGATATGTTCATATCAGAAGCTTTTATTTTGTGCATCAAAAAGGAATTTTTCAAGGAGCACATCAAGATTGTTACATGCTATGACAAGCCTTTATCACCTCATAGTGAAACCTTTTCAAAACTTTCTTTTATATGCACATATAATCAATAATGTCTTGTCACCATATAAATTTTGAATTAGGTAATTCTTGACTAATATATTAGATATTATGCCAAATCAAGTATACATGATATAATATATCAATCATATCATAGTGTGTCAAAGATGTATGTATCAGATAAACCATGCATCCTATATACTTGTATACTAATCAATTTCAAAGTATGTCAATAAAAAATCAAATATTTCTGTACTGTAGAGACCATAATAAGGACATACAATGAACATGAATACAACTCAATACCAATTGAAATTATAATGAATATGTTACTATCTTATTGCCTTTGACATTAATGCCAAAAACATGCCAAAGGAGACAAAAAACTCCCCTTTGGCATTAATTTCAAACCTAATATGATAAGAACATCAAAGCCAAATGTCAACTGAAAATAATATACCTGAAATGGAAATGTCATTGAATTATGCACATGAATTTCCCTGTCATAAGTCATAGAAGCTATTAGATAAAATTATGGATCTTAAAGTTCAAGAAAGCATAAAAAAGAGCCAAATGTATCAATATCAAATCTTTAGTTCCATTGAAATGAATCACATACAATGACCACTGACAAAATAATTCATGAAATTATAATATTCAGAATGCATCAAAATGTCACTATATGAATCAAAATGCCACTGTAATACCAAAAAATGCAACAACATCAAAATGTCACTGTCAACATAGAATCAAATCACTACAAAGTATCACTTTTCTTCCCCTTTAGACAATAATGCCAAAGGAGAAACTACTGAAATATTGCAAGGAAATCAAAATGAAAGTGAATATATGATACATAAAGGTATAGTGAACTATACAATCATGGATCATAGGGTCATTTAAAAAGCATGAACAACTCCTCCTAAATATGAGCTTTGTACTACTACCCTATTCACATTATAGGAGTGTCATGAATTATGTAAGCCATACATCAAACAAGTTACCTTGTGAATACTCATCTAAAACTGGATTTGAATATACTTATCCATATTCTATTGCTAGTCACATCACTGTGCATCAAATATGTAAATATATAACACAATCAAGAATCATATGTCACAAGTATCAATCATTCCAAAAAAATGCTAAACTTATTAACTATCAATGTTGAGACCAATAGCTCTAAAAGGTAGTTATTTCAAACTGCCAGATTGATTGTAATGGAAAAGATTATTCTTGTAATGTAATTCCTTATTCCCAACTTAGTACTTGAAATGAACAAACCTTATATAGAATAAGTCATTAATAACTTATATACTATGAATGTAACAAGTTGTTAATGAATTATTAATGAGAGTTGTTAAGACATTAATGACTTATTAGAGACAAAGATATATTAGCCACTAATATCTAATGAAAAAAATATACATATTTTATCAATGAATATATTACTATCTTATTGCCTTTGACTTTAATACCAAAAACATGCGAAAGGAGAGAGAAAAATCCCCCTTTGGCATTAATTTCAAACCTAATATGATAAGAACATCAAAGCCAAATGTCAACTGAAAAAAATATACCTAAAATGGAAATGTCATTGAATTGTGCACATGAATTTCCCTATCATAAGTCATAGAAGCTGTCAGATAAAATTATGGATCTCAAAGTTCAAGAAAGATTAAAAAATAACCAAATGTATCATTGTCAACCACATATTCACAATCCAAGATTTTAATAAGAACTCACTGTCATTTTTGACATGGAAAGTTTCTATTAAAAGGTAATCAATTCTAGCAAACTATCTAAGGATATACCAAGAACTATTTGTTTCAAGTCTTCAATCTTGCATCAGACATATTGATTTTACTCAAACACATATCAATATTAGTACTAGTCATTTGATCTTTAAGTTACTATCCTCCTTGAACCATGAAACAATTCTACTATTTGAGAAACTATCAAATAATCATTAGCAATGCACATATCATATCCATTGTTCCACCAATGTGAAATGATGAGTTCAAGATTTTCACATGTTCAAATATCATTGTAAATGTTCACCATCTACTTGCTACTGTTATATTTACAAGTGTAGGACAACAACAATCTCTAATAAAAGAACTGATATTTTCTCTAAGTTTCTTGCATATTGTAGATCTTGAGTTGTAGAAAATCCTTCTTCATGTTCACATTACTACTCAAGCCATTTTTTGAGATATATATTGCCAAATTAAAGTGAGAGACTAAGATATCACTCTAGTATAGACCTAAAATGATCTTAAGTATTTCTTCTATCATAGACACTAATCTAAGAGTCACTTCACTATATTTTGAAGGATCATAATATACTAACAATGACTCCTATTAACATGATTGTGATTTAAAGGGAATGACAAGATATTCTCAACACATTGAATGTTTCTATCAAATTATAAAATTTTCAAATAGATATCTCAAACTAGGGATATCAGATAGAAACATTGCACTCCTCTTGATTGTATACCAATCTCATGCTTTTACTTAAGTTTCTTGTGCAATATGCACAAGATTAGGTTCTTGCTATTTTTTTTCATATTTCCTTCTCCAAACCTTCCTAGCTTATTTCTTTTTCTTGTAATAAGCCTAAACATATAAATGCATGTAATAGGAGGTGAATGGCATTATAAGGTCAAACTACACCTAGGGGGGTCATTAAGGGTCATTATGTTGATCCTAGCCTAGTAGAGAGATCTAAAGACCTATAAGGTCTATAATAAATGTAATGTGGCCACTAGGGCCAATAAAATGTTGTAAAAGCACTAAAAGTGCCAAAGTGTGTAATCTACCTATAATGGAAAAATAGGCCTAAACAAAGGCTTAGTTGGGATTAGCAAGGGTTTAGGAGGGCAATGGAAGTAGGATAGCCTTTCCAAAAGGTTGATATGAATGAAAAGGGGTATAAGTTGTCGAAGTTGACAACTTGTTGTCAACTAGACAACCAACATAAACAAAAAACTAATTATAACAGTAAGAAGAGGGGAGAGGAGTAAGAAGATATTTTTAAGAGTTTTTTGTCACAAAAACATTATAACATATGCCTTGATACAATAAAATGTAAATACATTTCAAAAGACCCCGTCACTTCCTGTGAGGGTACAGTTGGTGCATTTGATGCTCAAAACTACTCTTTCATGGAGAATATGAATAGAAATAGATGGTTTAATATTATGTTACATTCCTTAATACATTGAAAGGGTTTTGGAGAAGTTTTAGTGTGTTTGAAAACTGCATAGAGGTGACTGTTCCTATATAGTTAGAGTATACACTGTGTATTATTTGGGTGTCATGAAAGGTTATGAACGAATCCTCTCAACCAAGGGTGATATGGGATATGAAGAAGGATACATTGGTGTTATCAATATGTTTCCTTATGTTTTTATTTTCTATCGAGCTTTACTTTGTAGTTTTCACTCTCTTATCTATAAATCTAATTTGATGAACATGGTGATGTAGATTGGTTGATGAACATGTTTAAGAAGTAAAATATTTCTTAAAGTGAATGAGAAATAATATGGAATAAGAAGTAGGTGTTTTTTCCCATTGAATCTACGTCATTGGTTTAGTTTGAGCTTCACTTGGTTTCGAGAATAGTTTAATATTTTCTACTTAACAAGGCCAACCATGTGAAGGTGGAAGCTCATTTGGCCCCTCCCCCCCCCCCTAACATCACTCTAAATTTCCCATTAACATATAATAACATAAATTCATCCATTTTTGGAATATAACATTCAATCATTATAATCACATAACATTCATTAACACATAAAATTCATTAACACACAACATTCATGAATAATTCATTAACACATCATTCATCAACATTTACTACTACAAAATTACATCCATTAAGACAACATTCTTTCATTAGCAAAAAATGTTAATTACCATCATTTCTTTTTTTGTTTCTTACTCATTTTTCTAAGGTAACGGCTAAGCAGAGCATCAATATCCTCGCCATTCCCCTCCTCTACTTGTTCTAATCTCAACACATGTCTCCTCCTCATATGTTCAGGAACATGAGGTTGTTGCACCAAAGGGGGGTCCACTACAATAACAACTACGTCATGGGTTAAATTCACACCATTTTATATTAGTGTTACAAGTATTTCAATAATTAAAAGAACTATAAATCAAAAAAAATAATTAAAGAACAAAACATAGATTTTCTTTACCTGAATGTGCGACTACATCATCTACATGGTGATCACTTTGAACATTCTCCACTCGTTCAGCATGACGTTCTATATGCTCTAAAATATACACAAAAAAGGTTACACCAATTTCAATTTAAGATGTTAAATTGTATTGATAATTACATAATTAATTTTCAATAGAAAATGAACACCTCCATCGACACTACCATGCACATCAAGGCCTTCATCATGCGGTGTAGGTTCTGTGTTAGGATTACAAGGCTGGATTGCAATGCCATGCACATTATTATCATTGTTTTCTTTTTAGAAACAAAATTAGTCAATTTATGATTGAAAATAACATCAAATAGATTGTTGCGCAAGTATTCAATTTCAAATATTTTTTGTTGGCATATTTACCTGTTCAACCAGTGCAGGAAACTCTTGGGTTGGGCCACTGGAAGGTTGGTGTAGGCGTTCAACCACAGCTTGATAGCCTTCCTTGAAGGCAATTTTCTTGTGTTCTTTCATGGCCTCTAAATTAAATTCTAAGCCCTGCATTTTTTTATTAAACAAAATTATTTGCATTTTATAAATAATTTTGATCTGGAATTCATTTACTGTTACTTACAATTTGTGCTTGAATTTTTTAATATCCACCAGAGCCAAGTTTGTGATGCCCAATCTTTTGAAGTCTGGCCTTTGTTTCCTTTGATGTGTCCTACAACCTATGAAAAGTTTGAAATATGTTAGATGATATAGATATAAAGATCACTAATTAGTGCATTATTACATTCTACTAGTAGTTAATACTACCACATACCTTCTTCTCTCATTTGCAGGTGTAATTCCTCTTTGAGCATCCCCTTTCTCCTTTGCATCCAAAATGAACTCATTCCAATGCCTCACTAAAATAAAGCGAGGACGCTCATACTTTGGGTTCTGGATGAGACTCCTATATGAGTCCCTCATAGTCTTAAGATGTTTGGCAGCTTTTTCTAAAATTTTCTTCTCCTCAAAAATGTTACTAACAAACTCATGCTCTAAATATTTTATGAGCTGATCTTTTAATTTTTTTTCTTGCAAGTTCCACATTTTAAGAAAAAACACAAAATTGTTAGATAGAAAAATTAACTAAAGTTGTGTACCTTGAATATAGTAAAAGAAAAGGTTTGAATGAAAGGAAAAATATTGTACCAATTAATGATATAAAATAAAAATAGTGGGATAGGGTTAGTTCACTTATCATGTTCCACCTTGTACATATGGTGGGCCCGAATATCTTCAATGTGAAGTCATAAAGTGTCTTATTAAAAGAATCGCTTCTTGCAAAAATGTCATGGATCAATCCAAATCTTGTTATGAATAGGTAAATGCATGTTACAATATAAATAATAGTAATTTTAAAGTACTTTGAAGCTTAGGACATTTTAAAGACATCAATTCTTTATTGTCAATCAATAATGATCTATGCATAACTCTCGTGCTAGAAACACAAGTAGATCTAGGAAACAATGGTGAATTATCACCAATACAAGTACTTCGATATGTATCTGGCATAACAGACAGCACTGATGTATCTCCTACTCCACAAAATTAATCCACTATGAGATGCACCCAAGATTAAAGTATAAATTATCAAATCATAATTAACACAAAATCAAATATAGAAAAACAAGGATTTACTAGGCATAGACCATGAAGGTGTCGATGTTTGCATGCCCCTTGTTACCGACATTGCACTCGACAATCTCAGATGGATGTCAGTTGACCTTCTAGGAGGAGTCGCCTGCACTTGATGACCTGAACAATACATTGTTAGCAAAGACATTCTAAAATAATAAAAGTAAGAGTAGCTTTCAATAAAGTTTGAGTGAATATTTTCTTAGAAATTTTGAATTAGTTGAAATTGTACCTTTTCCTATAGCTGTATCTACGGTATCAATAAGCCTAATGAAATTTTTGAATGTTCAAAAGAAAAAATTCCTTGTAACTTGTTAACTTAAGGATTATTTTACTTGAGGTGGTCAGAGTTCTACTAGTATCGGCCTCACCATGATGTCCATGACCAGGTACTTGAGCAAACAAAAAATCATGTAACAAGAACACATACATATTTTAGTTCACGACATAAAAGAGTATAAAATATAAACCTTTATTAAAATTTTGTTATAAATGAAGATTCATTACTGCTTACTTCATAACAACGTGCTTACTGCATCGATTCCTCTTTCCTCACCAGCGTCTCCTCAATTGGATTTGGATCGACCAAAATGGAAAGAATTTCTTCACTGATTTTTTTTAGTTTTTTCTTCGCCATATTTATAGGGTTAGGGATATCTGGGATATCCTCATCCATATCTACAACTATTGCCTCTATTGTTGCAGGTACTTTTCCCCTATCCTAAACATCAATTTGTGATAGGAATATCAATAAAAATATCAGAATAACTCCAAAACCCTAAATAAATAACATAATAATATAACATTTCTCAACTATCTAATTTGTACAATTACAATAAGGTTTACCATTGCTGAAGAATGGGTGGGAGGAGCATCCCCATGGCCTCTATCATGTGGAGGATCCATGTCATCTTGTGACAAAGATTAAATATAAAAACTTCAACGAACTGAAAGCAATAGACTTAGAAAAAAAAACTTGTTAATAAAATGGTATATTGGAGTCATAAACTTGAGGTTAGTTTTAATGGTATATACTAGTACTTACCACCCCCATGATAGTAACTTTGTTTATATCTATGCGATTTAAATGGTAATCTATTAGCAGTTCTTCTCCTGCACTTATTAATTTTATCACACATACAAAAACATGATTCCCCTCATGCGCCTCAAATATACAATTGGGTTGCTTATTAGTTGAGGAAGGTCACATACTATTTATAAAAAACACAATATTCCATGTTTCTTTTTGTCTCCCATCAATGTACATAGCAAATCTTTTACTTTGATCATTTTCTTTCCATTGTATATAATTTTTTGACAGTGCATACCTACGCATACTTTTTTTATATTGAACAACCTGCATCCAATCATTGTAATTGTATCAAGGGCTGACATACTCCATCAATTCAACAAATTTTTTGTAACATATCTTTATCCCATCCATGGAAAATAGGCCCAAACCATGTAATGAGGATGGAGCTATGTGATATATCCTCTTGTTAACACAAAGATCGGTGTTAATTGGAGGTAGCTCATTGGGTACCCATTCTTTCTCAAGATGTGTGTACTGAAAGGGGACCTTGATGGCGTCTTTGGTCTCATCATCATAAGAACATGACCCCCCTTGAGCAAGGAAAAATTGCATGCATTTATATAATTTTTTTCTAATCTTTTGACCTCTAGTTGATCTCCCTATTTTAGCCATACTACATGTCAAACTTTCATCTACCATTCTCTCATTTTCCTCATTCGAGGAAGATAGATCTGATAAGTACCTATTTGGTGGGTCCTACAATCCATCAAATGAGATATTGTCATGTCCCCGCTTCAAATAGAATTTTGATAATAATTAAATAATATATATAGAATAATCAAGTCTTGAATAGAGTCGCGACCCATACGGTTCTTCTTTTTCTATACGTGGGAGATATAAAATGTAAGTTGAAAATGAAGGAAAGGCACAAAAAAATAGGAACCATATAAAAGGATCAGAAAAGTGATGAAGGTGAGTCATATCTTTAGCATAGCACGCAAGCAACATACGTGCTCAGTGATAAAAAAGAAGAATATAAGAAAATTATGTCTATTTATTGACTTATACCTGGTGATCCATATCATTGTGCAGGATCCTCATCAAAGGGGTTAAATTTCCTACATATGTTAATCATTTATCTTAAGTTAGCTAAAAATTACATGATATGTATGCTACAAATTACGTAGAAGACAACATGAACAATATGAAAGATCGTAAACATGAACAAATTACCTTTATCTTAGATATGGAATGCAATATCCTCAACATAAGTGGTGATGATGTGTGTAGTCAATTGCTTGTTTCTAGAAAGGGTGACAATCAAACAAAATATATACATGTATCAGCAAAAATTAATCGAGCATCATACACAATACATTGGTAATTGTAAATCACATATGTTGTAACTAAACTAAGGGAGTTTCACTAATGCATATGTGAATCATTTATCTTATGCTAGCTAAAAATTACAAGATACGTATGCTAAAAATTACGTAGAAGACAACATGAACAATATGCAAGATCAGAAATATGAAAAAATTATCTTTACCTTATATATGGAATGAAAGATTGTCAACAGAAGGGGTGACGATGTGTGTGGTCAATTGCCTATAAATATCCCAAATATCCTTAACCCTGTAAATATGGTCAAGAAAACACTAAAAAAAGTCAATGCAAAAATTAATAGCATTTTAGATGATGCAAATCCAACCGAGAATATAGTATTTTGGATAATAGCAATTGTCTCCTTATTTTGTTCTGGGTTGATATTGTCAGACATGGTCCTTCTTGAATGGAATGACTCGTTGGTGGAAGAAGGATGATTTGTTTGCAACCTGATTATTTTTAAATGGAATACACCAAGGAGTACCATCAGAAATATTAACCATTTACAATGATGAACAGTAAACCTAAATCAAATAGGTCATTTTTTTATCATTAAGACTATAGAAAATCAAGTTCTAGAAATGGACGGTTCTGATGCTTTTCCATTACAACAATTGAGCATTCATCATTTGGTACTTCTTGGTGTATTCCATTTAAGTACGTCAGGAAAAAAGTATTCCATTTACATTTGAAAAATATGCAGATTTGACCAAGCATTACTAAGAGCTAGACCCAACAACAAATGAACTTGTGATGATTTTCACAATAGTACATGTGTTGTTGGGTTAGCTCCCACTAGTGCTTATGCAAATCTGCATGTTCATCACCTATGCATATGAAGTGGCTCTAATGGAAGATACAGTCGTTGAACAACCATTTTTTCAACTCTGATTTTCTCAACATGGAGGGACATTTATCATAGCCATAGAAACATGATTATTTTGAAATGGAATACACAAAGGAGTAGCATCAGAAATATTGACCATTTACAATCATGAATAGTAAACCTAAATCAAATAGCTCATCTTTTTATCAGCATGTGTAGTCTCTATGTATATGAAAAATGAATGAAATATCAAGCTGAAATAAAACAGTGAACAAAAATTCAAATTCAACGCCTAATTTATCAAGAGAAAGAAACAATGCAGAACCCCATGACAATCAAAAAAAGAAACACGCTTTGTCAACAATGTTCAAAATCCTGTCACCAAGCATAGACATAGGAAATCAAAAGGGGACAAAAGACAAAAAATAAGAAAAATCATTAGGACTATAGATAAATCATTAAGACTATAGAAAATCAAGTTCTGGAAATGGACAGTTTAGATGCTTTGCCATTACAACAATTGAGCATTCATTATTTGGTGCTTCTTAGTGTATTCCATTTAAGTATGTTAGGCACAAAGTATATGGAGTAAACAATGATCACTGGATTGATTCAATTCCAGCATTCCATTAAACAATTTTTTTTTCACATTTCTCTTTCATGTCTTAGTTTGGTATCAACCCATTAAACAACTTAAGGGTTGATCAATTTATCTTTGGTTTTCAATGCATGAGAAATGTGTTTTATTGAGTTACCAAGAAAGAAAATCTAGGACAGTAAGCAAGTATATACTATATACTGTATATATTGAAAAAGATGAGCTTAGTGATTAGATAGATCACTAATAATGAAGAATTGTATATCATATTATAAAAATTTTAAGATTTCTTCACATGACTTGCATTTTAATTTGTTACCAAGAAATCAAATTTAGAGTCAATAAGCTAGTATATTCTATATACTATAAAACTTGTTTTAATACATGGTCACCATTTTTATACTAAGATGAAATCATAGGATCATACCTTATGATGTGTTTTCAAGTCTTTTTAGCAAATATTGAAGTGAGACATCCCCCTAAACCATGGTACCAAAAATATGGCTAAGGTCCTAGATACAATAAAATTCAACAATTTAAGGGATAGAAATTCAACAATAAACTTGAAGTCAAGAGTGAAGATCTTTAACAGAACAGTCACAAAATAATTCAATCAGTAAATATATATACTAATCAATATAAATATATATAAATAATTAAATCACATACCTTGTACATTTCAATCATGTCATTGATCATCTTCTTCATCCATCTCATCATCATCGCCATCATCCTCATAATCATAATCATCATCATCATCATCATCACCACCACTATTATCATCACCATCATCATCATCATCATCATCATCATCATCACCATCATCATCATCATCATCATCATCATCATCACCACCACCAACACCATCATCATCTTCTTCTTCTTCATTATATTCAATATCTTCTTCTTCCATCACATTATACTTTATCAGCCTTCCTCTTGGATCATGTCTAACAACAAATGACCAACCTGGTTTATGTGGAACCTCTAAGTAAAACACTTGCTCACATTGGCTTGGAAGAATATAGGGCTCATCTCTAACTGGCTCAAATGACCTTTTATTAATCATTGTAAATCCATTATCATGTTGAATAACAGTTCTATCATGATCATTTTGATTCAGTCGTGTCTTGTACCATTTAACAACGAATAGAACTAATTTGAAGGAGTTAAAGTCGCACTCAAATATATCATCCAAGATGCCATAATATTGATTTTGAGATTGTTGAGGATGTATGTTGTTTCTAAATGATATATTAGTGACCTCGAAGACTGCACTTATCCTAGAATCACAAGTTTTCTTCGTGTCATCCAACTTTTTTATGCAAAATTTGTGGCCATGATAGTACATAGCTTTGTGGTGTTTGACCTGCAATTTTTCAAGCGTGTGAAAATTATTTGCATCGTGAGTTGATATGAAACATATGGGTCATGATCATTAATAATTTTTTACATACCTCTCTACCTCTTAAACCATATGCTAGATCAATTACCATTGGCATAACATTGGAATCTTCATTACGATAAGCTTCTCTAACCAATGAAGCAACACCTTCCCATGTTAATGAGAAACCATTTTGTTGACATTGTTCAATCCATACCATCATCCAATCAAGATTGTTCGCAATATAAAAATATATTGCATCCCACTCTCGACCAACTATATAAAAAAAATAGACCAATTAAAAATAAATTATATTGAAGATTTATAAGAATTAATTACCTATAATAACATCTTATAATTACCTCTCACTTTCATCAATCTACCTTTCTCCATCAAGTACTACCCTTCAAATTTGTTAATGGAGTTGGGATCCCAAAAATGATCTACATGGATCTTTGCTACAAACTTAGGAAGATATTCACTAATGTACACCATGGTCTAGTATACCATATATTCCTCCACCATAGAACCCTTAGGATGTGCTCTCTTTCGAACTAAGCCCTTCAAAAATTTCAAGTGCCTTTCAACCATCCACATTGACCTAATTTGTACAGGTCCACACAATTCAATCTCCTCAACTTGATGTATGAGGTAGTGTTCTTGTGCATTGAAAAAAGTTGAAGGTAGACACTTTTGCATTTCACACATAAGATGAGGAATTTTTTTCTTCCAATATTTTATATCTTCTTTATTGATTTCTTTCGATGACAACCACCTCATGTATTTTCCAAGATCATATATAACTTGTTTGACACTGTTGTCAAAGTGGTGTGGGAGAGATAGAGGTACAACATACTGCAAGAATTGTAAAATGATCTTATCAATATTTTATAAAATAATGCAATGAAAACTACATGCAATATAAAAATATATAGTGAATACAAAATAACATGAATTACCTTAATAAATGTATGTCAGTCATGTGTTTTCATCCCTGGCCCAAATTCACTTTTCTTTGATATGAGATTGTTTATGTTTGCAGCAAATCCTATGGGAAATCGTATTTTTTTAATGACTTTTTTTATAGCATTTCTCTTCTGCTCCGACAATAACCAAGGGAACTTATATAAATTTGGTCTCCATTTTTATTTGATCAAATGACATTTTTCATTGCATGGTTGGATTCTTCAATGTCACTACAATTTTTGACAATTTTATCTTTGTCATACCTTCTTTTCAATATTTTCCATAATGTCTCTGTTAAATTCCTTCCAATATGCTAGCATCAAACAAATGCACAATTGGGAGTTTCTCGTAGTATGAAAACTTACCAAATTGTGTAGGATAACTTTTTGGTCCTTTTGGAAGTTGGTCATTAATGTCTTGATGACCTTCACGAGCATAAATAAACAAAACACAATATCAAATTATAAATTTCAAATAAAAACTATTAGATGGAATGACATTACCTCGATGATTTATTTTATTGTATTCCAACTTCCATAGGCAAGGTGTCATTCTCCGTGGCTTTGATGTAGTCTCTTCTTTCCCATTGAAAAGATGTTTTTCGGTAATTCGGTACTTATGATTTCTGTGGAGAAAGTGTCTATGCTCATCAAACACCTTCTTTCCTAAATTTTTTGAATGACGAGATTTCATCTTTGGACCACAAACTGGACATGCAAATTTTCCCTTTATCTGAAGACCTACAAGATTGTGTATAATTGGATTAAATATGTTAATTTTGTGTTAGCACTATAACATACCAAAAAAGAGGTGTTAAGAAGAGAGCATACCACAAAAATGTGTTATCCCAAGAGCATCATGTATTGTCCATACAAGAATTGCATGGAATTGAAATTGTCTTTGTCTTATTGGTTTAGAGATGTCATACATAGTGACCTCATTCCATAACACCATCAACTTGTCAATAAGGGGCTCAGTATATACATTCATATCTTTAACTTGGTACTTACCTAGTTGAATGAACAAAAATATTACATAATTATTATGACCATTTTGATGGATTATTTATAATAAATTAATTTAGATGACTATTAAATGAAAAAATACCTAGAACAATCATTGCCAACATTATGTGCTCCCTCTTTATGGACATCCAAGGAGGAATGTTATTGTTGATAACAAAAACAGGCCACACTGAGTAAACAAATCTCATCTCTCCAAATGGATTGACACCGTCCGATGACAATGAAAGCTTGAGATTACGAGGTTCTTCTTTAAAATGTGGCCAAGTTTCCTCTATTTCTTTAAATGTCGAACCATCTCCAAGCATTTGCATACTATCATCTCGACTTCTATTGCGTGCATGGTAATCCATAAATTGTGCCAAGCTATTGCACTTGAATAATCATTGCAGACATGGAATAATGGGAATATACTGAAGAACCTTACGAGGCACCTTTTTTATTATTTCATTTGATTGATATCTACTAATATGACAATCAGGGCATTCTTTTGCAAATTCATGTTGTTTATGATATATAATATGATCATTCAGACATGCATGCATTGTTTGATACTCCATTCCAATATCTTTCATAATGGAAGATAATTCTCAGTACGAGCGAGGTAGAATGTTTGATGGTGGTAAAAAACACTCACCTATCAACCTACAACCAAAAATTTAATTTGTTAATATAAAGAATATTAATTGCTACATGATTTACCCTTTGTTAACTGTAAGGAAATTATGACTAAAAAAATGAAAAAAGATGGCATACCTTAACATACGTGTCATTGCTACATTGGATAAACTATTCATAACCTTCAAGTTCACCAACAACAATATAGCGGCAAGAAGAGTTGTTTGGGAGCCTTCGTATAGGGGCTTGTATGCCTTCTCAAGTATAGGTACATCAAGGTCATCTGCATCATCATCATCATCATCATCATCATCTTGATCATCGTGATCTTCTTAATCATCATGATGTTCTTCCATGGGATCATTACCTTCTACTTTGATATTCACACCTCCATGTTCCCTCATTTGGAAATCCACATTCTCTGGATTGTCATGGTCCATAACATGAAACCCATGGTGGTTGACCTATAACAAAATGATGACCTTAAATTAACCATGACCATGATGTCATCATCAAATCATGTCTT
Source organism: Chamaecyparis obtusa (assembly GCA_027943335.1). Lineage (NCBI taxonomy): Eukaryota > Viridiplantae > Streptophyta > Pinopsida > Cupressales > Cupressaceae > Chamaecyparis > Chamaecyparis obtusa. The sequence continues at coordinate 407,225 of BSBK01002482.1, read as the reverse complement.
ATGTATTTTATAAATTATTAAAATACATACCAATGAATGAAATTCTTTTCCTCCTTCAGTGTGACCATGCTACCTAAAATGTTCATCGGCTGTCTTGATTAGATATCTTCGAGTCTTTAAGCCCTTGCAAATTTTGCAAGGATAATAACATTTTCCATCACCTTTTATTTTAAAGTTAGACCATAATCTAACAATTGTCACCTTATTTTGTTCTGGGTTGATATTGTCAAACATGGTCTTTCTTGAATGGAATGACGCATTGGTCGAAGAAGGATGATTTGTTTGCAACCTATAGATACAGACACTGAACAACCAGTTTGTCAACTCTAATTTTCTCAACACAAAGGGACATTTATCATAGCCATAGAAACCTGATTATTTTTAAATGGAATACACCAAGGAGTACCATCAGAAATATTGACCATTTACAATTATGAACAGTAAACCTAAATCAAATAGCTCATTTTTTTTATTAGCATGTGTAGTCTCTGTGTATATGAAAAATGAATGAAATATCAAGTTGAAATAAAACAGTGAAAAAAATAGTATTCCACATAGAGTGAATGAAATATAGCATCAAAAGGTGACAAAATCCTATCACCAAGCACAGACATAGGAAATCAAAAAGGGACAAAAGACAAGAAATAAGAAAAATCATTACAACTATAAAAAATCATTGAGATTTGAAAAACATGCAGATTTGACTAAAAATTACTAGGAGCTTGATCCCACAGCAAATGAACTTGCAATGATGATTTTCAAAATAGTACATGTGTTGCAAGATAAGCTCCCAGTAGTGCTTAGGAAAATCTACATGTTCATCACCTATGCATATGAAGTGGCTCTAATGGTAGATACAGTCGCTGAACAACCATTTTGTCAACTCTATTTTGTGAGAGGATTGATCAAATAATCACAAAAAGAAACATGCTTTTTCAACAATGTTCAAAATCATTAGGACTATAGAAAAATCATTAAGAGTATAGAAAAATCATTAAGACTATAGAAAATAAAGTTCTAGAAATGGAGGGTTCTAATGCTTTGTCGTTACAACAATTGAGCATTCATCATTTGGTACTTCTTGGTGTATTCCATTTAAGTATGTCGGGCACAAAGTAGTCCATTTACATTTGAAAAACATGCATATTTGATCAAGCCTTACTGGGAACTAGACTTGGCAACAAATGGACTTGTGATGATTTTCATAATAGTACATGTGTTGCTGGTTCAGTTCCTAGTAGTGCTTAGAAAAATCTGCATGTTCATCACCTGTTTCTTTGAAAAGTTTCCAAATTCTGAGAAGAGGTATGAGTGAGGGCCAAAGAAGGGATATTTTTGAAGGTTTCATAGAGCTATGTTACTTTTGTCCCACCTCAATTCAGCAAAGAAGATATTTTATAGAATTTTAGAGATCTAGCAAATCTTCACAAATATCCCTTCTTATAGCCTCCACTGAATATACGTGTTCTCAGAATCTAAAAAATTCAATCATTGATCTATTTGGTTTTGACAGTTATTTTTATGACTATTATGGAATATTTTTGGGTAGTTAGGTGGTTTCAGTTGGGTTTCTTTGAAGAGTTTGAGTCTATTTCAATGCAGTCTTTCCAAGGTTACAAACTAACAGGGACATTACAGATAATTTGGTGCAAGGAGATAGAATGGTCACAAGAATGGGTTGAGATGTTAATGAGTGTATGATTTGAGTGTATTTGGATCCTTAGAGGAGTGAAACACAAATTATTTCACAAACATGTAAGTATCTTACATCACTATTCACTTAAGAACACGTTTCCATAAGCAATTTAATTCACTCTTGTAGTGACTGTACCCACGGGCATATATTTACTGTTGCAAGGATGATTTTTATTTATTTATTGGAATCATTACAAATTTGGTCTCTTACACATCCCATCTTACTTCTCTCCTTCCACTCACATGGATCTTAATACAAATAAACTCCTAACTCCCCAAAAATTAGGAATGTTATGAGGAATTGGTGCAAGAATTTGTGAGGAACTTCAATGTGAAAGTGACCCAAGTAAGAGGGGAGAGGAAGAGGAGTAAAGGAAGGTATATGGTCGATTGGAGATCAAATGGATGAATGTAATATACTTTTCTTCAATGAAATGTAACTTAAACAAGACTGGCCCTGTCTCTGCCCATGAGGGAACAATCCTCTTATTGGTTGCCTAAAATTCTTTCTTTCATTGCAATAGGGATAGAAAAGATAGATATTAGTATGATTGTTCATTTATATGTTGATTTTGATTGATTTCATAGAATAATTATATGAATGAAAATCATAATAACATTCATTTGAATCCATTTTTGCATTGAAAGAGACATTTTGGACACCCGATACATTGATTGTACCCTCACGGGCAGAGACAAGAAACTTGCATAAAATACATTTTACATTGTTATGGTGGACTTGATATGCAATTTGAGGGACTCCAAAACTTTAAAATATAGTTTATTGCATAAAATACTTAAAAACTAACTATCACTTCTTTGGAACATCTATATGAACAATTGCTGGTGTACAGGCTTTACCCCTCCAATAGGTCTCCAAATACAAAGAAAGTGCTATCACAACACCTTCCCAAAACTTCTAACCCAAAAAAAGTGTTATAAAATGATCCTAAACTAAGGATTTTTCACTTTTCAAGAGAATACAACAATTTATAATCACCCAACATCAAAACCCTCCATTCTAGGTACATTTGCCTATGGCTTTATCTTCCAAGCATCTCCAAGCACTTCTAGATCCCCTCAGTGGATCCAATACCATCTCTTATCCATATCATAACCATCCATGTCATAAAAAGTAGTCCTCTAATGGACCAATCTCCTAGACCATGATTGATCCTGTCATATGTGACCCTTCAATCAGCAATTTGTCTCCATTAGAGACCTCTAACTCTTCACCTATGTTCAAACTTGCAACAAAAAAGTGAGGAAACATAAAAATAACATATTTAAATGACTTTCCACTTCCCATAATGGTGCAGGGGCACCTAGGATCAACAAACAAGGCATGAAGATAACTAGTGCAATCATGAAGACTATGAAGCCTTTGAAGAATTTCAGGGAGAACCAGAGGGAAAAGAGGGTTAATCACCTCAACTATAAGTTATTGGAACCTATTATGTTTTAATGTCATGTAATGACATTGCAATATGTGGACTTAATTTATATCCTTGAAAGGATCAAATGTTTGTAAAATGGACCATTAGTGTCCAATGGATGTCTTAGGGTAGTTTAAATTTGTAGGAGTGTTGCAATTAAGTCTCCTAGGTGTTGGAAAACCTTTGGAGTTCTTATTTTCCAATTAATAAGGTTTTAAAAGCATTTTCATAGTTTCAATTTTCAAATATTTAAAACATAACGACTAGTTAGCCATTTGGGAGGTAAGTTAAAGTTTTAATGCCAAAACACTCAACTAATCCCTCTAACTGATCATGAGTGGTTGGGGAAGTTGAGATGGAGATGTCTATTTTTATTTTGAACCCATTGTATAGGTAGAAAGGGATCTGGTGTGTACAAATGAGAATAGTGAATGAATAAAATATAAAGTTTTGACTGTAATATGTGTTTTCCAGAGAGATTAATAGTCTTTGATTGGATTCTAATTCAAGATGAAATAAGGGATAACTTCAAAAATTCACTTTCATCCATTGAATTCTTTGAAGATTTTTGTTTTGATTGTTCCATGCGTTAATGCTAGTGTAACAGTGACTGAGAATCAATAAAACTACATTCTCTTTCATTTTTGTATCTTGGGTGTGGATCCTCATGTAAGATTTACTTGGATAAGATCTACAGGGATTCAATAAGACATTTGGAAGGCAATATTGCATATTTTGAATGTTTTGAGAGTCATTTAACATGACTGTACCCTCACACACAACGGTGTAACCCTGTTTATAAAGATTTCTTTCCTTGTTTGAAGTTTACTTATAAACACTAACCATTACATGGATTCAAAGGCCTAGAATCCATGGAATGTGATTAACATAATACTGTATTATAATTACCTAACCGTGCATTTGCAGAAACTTGAAAGTTAAAGTAATCACTGGCTGAAAACAGAGAGTTTACATTGAAATTCATGGCACAAGTATAGAAGTGGCTATTTGGCTTGAACAAGGGGTATGATTTAAGTTTTGGATCACCTTAGTATGTTGGAGAGATGGTGCATCAATCACCAATTTGAAGCAGGAGTGTTTGGAGGGTCGACATTGACAAAGCCATAGTTCCAAGGGTTTAGAGTGACCAAATTGGGGGTTTTGGTCTTGTTGAGGGTTTGAACCAAATTCCTTTTGGATTTGTTCATTTTATAGCATAAGAGGACTCTGTCTAGGAGTTGGAGTCTTGGGGAAATATATAAGTAGGTTTTTCTTTGTTAATCTACCATTTTTGGGGCTCATTTGTAGGGGTATAGTCTGGGAACCTTAATTTGTTCTAAAACAACAATACCTCAATCCTTGATATGTTTAAGTATGGCTTAAATGGTATCTATATCTGTGTTTATTTCTCTTGATGTTGTGGGGAAGTATGCAATTCAAAGACTAAGGTCTCTGCAGGGCTATAAGGTAGATCCATTAAGCCTCTGTGGCAGTTTAGAAGGAATTTGAAGAATGTGAGTGTAAGGGTAACTTAGAACCTTGAAATTCATTGAATCCAAGTGAATATAAGTCTATAAAAGCAAATATATCACTTAGAAGTCTTGTGAAGAGTCTTGGGAAGTTTAAGCCTTATTGAAGCATTTGAGGATTGGGAGGGTATAGTGCCTAAACCTCTAAAATTTATAAACTTTTCTTGTTTATCATCAACCACCACCCTTACCTCTACATCATAACATCCATGGGAGTGAGGGGCCTCACCAATCCATCATTTCACCAAGGCAATTTGATATTGCACACCCTGACTGTCCAGGGATAGTCACCTCTAAACAGGGCTCAAACACTTCAAAATCTTCACAAATCAATCCAAATTAACATATAAATGAACAATCATACTAACATCTATCTTTTATATCCATATTGCAATGAAGGAAAGTGTTTTCGGCAACTAATAAGAGGATAGTACCATCATGGGTAGAGACAGGGCCAATCTTGTTTAATTTACATTTCATTGAAGAAAAGTATATTACATTCATCTATTTGATCTCCAATCGACCATATACCTTCCTTTACAATAAAATGTATTTTAAAGTTTTGGAGTCCCTCAACTTGCATATTATTATGATTATTATGATTTTCATTCATAGAGTTCTTCTATTAAATCAATCCAAATCAACATATAAATGAACAATCATACTAACATCTATCTTTTCTATCCATATTGCAATGAAAGAAAGCGTTTTGGGCAACCATTAAGAGGACTGTACCCTCACAGGTAGAGACATGGCTAGTCTTGTTTAATTTACATTTCATTGAAGAAACATATATTACATTCATCCATTTGATCACTTGTATGATTTCTAATTTGATTAAGTATGCATTTGGGATTTTGCAACATCGAGCTTAAGATGATAATAACCTTTTTGATATGTACTAGTCTTGAAAGAAGAATATTTACTTGTATATGCAGTTTTATACAATGAAACCCCAATGTAAAAAGTATATATAACCACATGTAAACATGCAAGTAGATAGTGGTATGTTTCTTCCCCCATTTTGGCAACTGTATATTTAGTTGGGGGCTAAGTTTATGATACTTGGATTCTCTTCAAATTTCCCTATAGAGTTGAATGTTATCCAATTTTGATTAACTACTTTAATAGAAAAAAAAGTTGTGGTGTAGGACTTATAGTAGTATGGAGGAATAAAGGTGTTATGAGATCAAGGATCAATGATTATTTAGCCATTAAAGAAAAAGAATGGTTAAAAAGGTATGAAGATAAGGTAGTGAATGCATCTATACATGAAGCAGTGTAGGCTTGTGACAAACACATTCTTGACAATATGTTACTAAGGCTTATAGGTGCTATGAATATTATTTCAACTTGATGATCATGTTTTTGTCTATACGTAAGGAAAATATGAAAACATTGTGGTCATTTTGTTATACAACCATTTTGACATTATCAAGAGTGAATTTTTTCATTCTTTACTCATATATTGCATCATTTCATATATCAGTTGGATGTGGGGGAAAATTAATAGAGATGGTAGATTTGTTGGTTTGGTGATGATTTTCAACAAATAGAACCACTTGTCATTGAATTGTGCAAGCTTTGGTGGTGGATGCTTTGTAAAAGTGGATTAATTATCCCTTATGAGAAGTTTACCAGTCATTATTTGGTGGGAAGTGCAATAGTGTAGATAGGAAATGATAGGAAGTGTAGACTGCAAGTACAAAACAAAGTATGGATTGGGAACGAAGAAAGTATAGACTAGGAATGAAGAAAGTGTTGATAGGAAATGCATAAAATAAAGACATGAAGTGGAGAACAAGAAGTGAAAATGTAGGATTTGAGCAATACAAATCCACAAAACCCGAAGATCGCTTGCATACAAAAACTTGTTACAAGGAAGTAGAGACAAGAAGAGGGAAAGGGTTTGACTAAAAAATATGAAGAACAAAATATCCTCAAATAATGAATGAATTAAATGTACAATGGATCATCCTTATAAAGGAGATTAAAAGCCTTGAAAGGAAAATCCTAGTGCATGTAATAATTAGTTAAAATTATTACAAGACTAATGCATGCAAGTTTCTATTTAAAGAAACTAGTGCATGAGTTTAAAACAACTCATGCATGTGTGTTTAAATATAAACAACTAAAGAAAAAGAGTTGACATCTTAAGAAGGGAGTAAAGTTAATTAATAAAATTAATACTTTACTCTAACACCCCCCCTTAAGATGAGTAACAATGCAGCTACAAACAATGCAAGAAGAAAGCAAAGGAAACTACAGTGCAGAAAGAAAAAAAGGGGTCTTGGAAACATGGCCTGATGAGGTACCCAGTACAACCAAATCTCTATAAAATAGAGAAATAGAGAAAACCCGGTGGGAAAAAAACCCTACTCCAAAAAGAGATAGAAAAATGCAGAAAAATAAATGGCTCAAGAGATTCTCTCAAAACCATAAGTACAACCAGCCCCCCCATGAGAGAGGGATGAGACACCAAAGCCCCCCTAGAATGATGGAACCCCTGTGGAAATGATCGAACCAATGCAACTCCAATGTGGAAAAAAAAAAGGCACAGAACAAGGAAACCCCTGAATGAGAGGTGAAAATGGAAGTCCTAACTGATGCTCAAAGCAGAAAACATGAGGATCCTGAAAGGGAATCCCCAATGTAGGTGGTGTGATTGGTGTGCTGACACTATCATGAAAGAGGAGATGAATGTCCTTTGTAGAATCCTCAACAAGTGCACTTGATGGCTCGATGAATGGAGCTAGAGGATCAGGCAATGCTGAAGAAGAATCCCGCTGAAGAGAAAAGACCTCAATAGGATGTGGTGTGGCATTCATAGCAGTGATCTCAGGAATAATACAAAATTTCAAGCGACCTAACCGCACCACATGAGGCTCTCACGAAAGAGGAGAGCTGTGCTCCGACAATGGAGATGGTGGACCAAAGTGTGAGAAGGTGTAGAGATGGGTGGAATGATCAACTATCCCTATAGCAACAATGCCTCCTATCACACTATCCTGAATGAAGACTGGATCTATAGTGAGCTCAACTGTCTTCCCTGATCCATTGTGTGTAATCTGATAAATCGAGAGAAGGTTTACAGATAGAGATGGAACATACAATACATCATTGAATGTGCCATCCTGAATGCCTACTAAACCTTTCCCATAGAATGTTAGGACAATGTTATTCCCCATGAGAATATGAGGAATGGGAAAAGCCTCAACAGTAGAGAAGACCCCTTGAGAAGATGCCATATGGTGAGAAGCACCTGAATCCAGTATCCAAGGGACTTGTGAAGGGGATGCAATGGATGCCCATAATGCATGACCCTATCCAGATGTCAAAGATGTGGAAGAAGACTAAAAAGCAGACCCTTGTGAGGTAGAAGAGGATGGAGAGGAAACAATGCTCTTCTGAAGAAGAGCTTGCAAATCTGCAATCTATTTCTCATAGCCATTAAATCTCTTCTGAAAATAATGTGACTCATCATGAGGTCCCTTCTGACAATAGGAACATGTAGGTCTCTTAGTCTTCTGTTTCTCCTTCTTAGAAGAAGATGGTGGGCTAGTAGAGTGCTGAGAAGAGGAATCTGATATCTGCTTCAACTTTTGCTTCTTCTTTTCTTTGGATGGCTAGGCAACCAATGCTTGGTTCTTTGATCCTATTAGAGAGTCCAACTAAGTAAGCTTAGCTTTCTCTCTAGTCAAATGATCACAAAACACCTCAAAAGTGGGCATGGTGAATGTAGGTCCCAAAGCGTCCATGGTAGAATGAAAGGTAGAAGAGAAGATTTGAAAGTTTCCCCAAAGCTTAGACAGAATCAGATAAATGCATTCTTTATCAGTCTTTCTCTTTCCACATCTGTGTAACAAAGATATCTGCTATTTGAACTTCATTAGAAAGTCCTCAATAGAGGGAAAAGAATCAGGTACAAGAGAGGTAAGCTTTGCCTCAATCTGAAGTGCTCTGAACTCATTGATGGTACCGAATAATGTCTCAAATTTAGCCCACATTTGTAGAGGGGTAGTGCACCCATCAAGATGAAACTCCAAGCTGTCTGATACCTATAAAGCAATCAAACCCATAGCCTCATCCATCTTGTTTCAATGCTGCATGATCTCAAAGGGCCTCTATAATACTAGTTGCACTGCATGTAGACAAGACCAGAGCCCTTTTGAATGGAGAAGTCATGTCATTAGGGTTTTCCATGTGTGATAATTATGTGGGGTCAGAAGTTCTAGACAAGAAGAGGTCGCGGCCATATTTTTTTAGAAGGGGTTTTTTTTTTTATAAATATCTAGTTTAACTGATAGAAACAAGAAAATAACACCCCACACAAGCCAAATATTGAACCCCTAAGCCTAGAATGATATGCTTTATCAAGAGAAGAGCAAAAAAACTTCAGATTTGAATCTTGTGTACCTTGAAAAAATTCTGATGAAAATAGGTAGAAATCTAGATGGTGCTTGAGAAGAGCTTTCTGGCACTTCTTCTGGATCAAAAAATAGAGCTAATTTAAGCAAATTAGGCCCCCCGGAATGTAAAAATGATAATCTAGCTTTGACAATAGAAACATAAAGCTAGATGGAAAAAAAAAATACCATATTAACCTCCATGAGAGCGTTGGGCTCAGAACCAACTTTTTGATGATATCTCATTTGTCAAAAAATGATGCCTGGAGCTCCTAGAATGTCAATTTCAGTGAAAGAGGCTCCAAAGACAAAAAAAATCCCCCCCCCAAAAATTGGGAGAGCGCATTGGCCCCTGGTCACATGCAAGGCCCCTGGCGCTGGCAGTAAAGGCTAGCGACTAGCAGTTTTGGGCTGACTGTTGGTGGTTTCCTCTTGCCGCTGGTAGGTAGGGATACCAGTCAGTGCTGGCGGTCCACTGTCAGTGTTGGTGGTTAGCTGGTAGCGCTGGCGGTCAGTTCTAGCGGTTAGCCATCAGTGCTGGCGGTTCCGCTAGTGGCGGTGGCTCTGTGGCCAAGTGTGGGCGGCTTGGTGGTAGAGTTGCTAAGAAAAAAAAATTATATACATATATTTTTGAATATCATGCCTATCTTGGGATGCGTGCTAAGCCGTATGACCTGGTAGGCAAAAACAATTTGCCTCAGAAGTCAACTTGTCCAAAATTGACAAGTTTTATATGACTTTTGACTATCTCGGGCCTTTCGGACGCAACCGTGAGGTTTGTTTGGGCCAAAAATGCTCCAAAAATAAATAATTTTTTTTGCAGGCAAAAAAGAAATAAAAAATAACATCCTACAGAGAATACCAGATCTAAAAACTATAACCAAAACCTCTCAAATCCACCAAAAAATCCCTAATTTGAATCCTTCAAACATGAACAAGCTATAGCAGATTAGGCTTTGATACCATGTAGGATTTGAGCAATACAAATCCACAAAGCCCGAAGATCACCTGCATACAAAAACCTGTTACAAGGAAGTAGAGACAAGAAGAGGGCAAGGGTTTGACTCAAAAATATGAAGAACAAAATATCCTCAAATAATGAATGAATTAAATGTATAATGGATCATCCTTATAAAGGAGATCAAAAGCCTTGAAAGGAAAATCCTAGTGCATGTAATAATTAGTTAAAATTATTACAAGACTAATGCATGCAAGTTTATATTTAAAACAACTAGTGCATGAGTTTAAAACAACTCATGCATGTGTGTTTAAATATAAACAACTAAAGAAAAAGAGTTGACATCTTAAGAAGGGAGTAAAGTTAATTAATAAAATTAATACTTTACTCTAACAAAAAAAAATAAATACAAAAATGTACTTTGATAGGAATGGAAGAAGATTTGCAGGTAAAGTAGTGCAAGCAAGAGATGCAAAAAATGGTAGGAAGTTGACAGGAAGTACAATTTTTATAAAAAAAAATTGTTTTTGTTGAGTAATGTTGACATTTTTTAAGATAGCATGATACAAAAGCTTATAGATCTAGAATGAGGTGATCTACTTCATAATTTGAAAGTATATTATACATGGATTAGCCTCTAGTATGATCTGGTGTTTGATTAATCTAGTGACATTCTTGAATATGATCATGAGAGTCAGAACTTCTAGTGGTATTTAGTAGTGCAACAAATACAATAAGGACAAGATTGACGAATTTGTGACTTACTAATTTCAAACATTGAAGAGACCAGTGTTGAAGATGTTTCTACAAGCGCACACTATGTGAGAGTTGATTGAGAGTTTGATAATCCCTTTGTCATATGTTGTCAAAAGGGGGAGAAGGAAGAGAGTTTTTACATCAATTCCAAAGGGGGAGTTTGTTGACTTTGGCATGTTTTGTCATTGATGTCAAAAGGCATGTTTGATAGAGTATGTGAAAATGTGTTTATCTCAAAGTGGTCATAATGAGATGACCTTGAAAGGAAGAGTTAGATGAAAGTATGATGTGGTATGAGCTCATATGTTCTAAAGGATGTGCCCATGATAGAAGGTGAGTTTGGTTTGAATTAGATTCAATGTTAGAACATTTAAGTTTGGTTTGAATGAGATTCAATATAAGAACATGTTTGAGTTTTAACATAATGGTCTTTATAATGTCTTTCTTGAAGCCTAAATGCAACCAAATCAGTTGGAGTTTGAAATCAAGGTCTCGCAAAACTCAAGTTTCTACTTCAGGCCATTCTGGGGACATGAACCTTTACAAGTGCCCCTGCATTTTTTTTAATTGAAATTTCAGTAACGGGACTTAAATTTATAAGGACAAATGGTAACAACTAAACTAAACTGTATACTATTCATATACAAAAAAAAATTATTTGTCACAATAGACCATCTAGCATGGGGTTGACATAGAGTCTAAGGGCTGAATTACCTCTCATTGAGATCTTGAAGTCAAATAAACACAATGAAGCCAGACAAAGCATTAAGAAATGTTTCCTACAAATTTATTTCAACTAGTTTTCTACAAAAACATGTTCCATATTCTACCAAAAGAAAGGGTTAACCAGTCTTGATATTGTTGTTTACATGGAACACCCTACCAAATATTTGAATGAATGCCTTTTAAAGTGATAAAATATGTATTTACATGTGACAGTAGGGATTGCAAATATAACTATGAAGAAAACTCATAAATGGTGATTGCTGAAAGTATTAAATGACACAAAGAGGAAGAAGCATGATAAATATTAGAAAGTATCATACACAACATACGTATGTTGCAAATGTTTACAACATATTTGAATTTGATGAGGTGAGTTATTTAAGAAAGCATACTTAATCAACTTAGAAACCATACTCGCGAACCTTAAGATCGATTCCCTAGTCCTTAAGATCGATGCCCTCCTTTCGGCCTCCTTCAACTCTGCGGCGCTGCAATAAAAAATGAAATATTGATGCCCTTCTTAAGATCGATGCCCTCCTTCTGGCCTCCTTCAACTCTCAGCAATAACAAATGAAATAGAAATGTTTGCAGCACTCATAGGTCAATTCGCAAGCCTCCTTCAACTCTCAACAATAACAAATGAAATAGCAATGTTCATAGCACTCAGAGGTCAATTTGCAATAACAAATATAATAGAACTTAGGGTTATATAATAACAAATAAAATGGCTCTTTTTTTTAGGTTATATGCTCGTGTTGGTCAAAATTTTGACCAACACAGGAATGGATTAAAAAAACAAAAGTCCATTTATAACCCGGCCAAGAAAAACCATTTTAATGCTTGGTCAGAAATGTTGGTCGAAAATTAGGGTTAAATGTATTAGTGAGTAGACTAGATGAAAATGATGTATGTGGATTTGACTCACTGTGTGGCCATATCAAATAATCTAAAACTCATGTAAATACATTGAATTTAAAGAGTGAGGATAGCAATGTCACCACTCGCCACCCTCGCGTGACTGTACAAGCTTCTACAAATCCACCTATTGTAGATCCACTCACTGCACCATCTATTTCGACATGACCTGCATTGCATTATGACCTTCTTTCTCAATTGAGGAAGACTCCTACACAGATATCCATACTAGAGCTTCTACACACATCCTCCATTCACAAAGAGGTCCTTGAGAATGTCTTGACTAAGTCTCGTGTCCTGGAGAATATCAACACCTCTCAGTTCCAAGTGATGATCAGAAATTTGGCTGCCCAACAACACTTGGTATTCATCGACAAAGATTTCCAAGGTCCCAATCCTCATCATATTAAACCCTTGCACATCCAATTCACCATCCATAACACCTAGATTAAAAGAGTACTTTTAGACAATGGATCCAGTCTGAATATGTGTACATTAAGTATGATTTGCAATATCAATCTTTCTAAGGACCTCATTGATGTAAATAAAAGAATAACAATAAAAACATTTGATGATAGAGAAAGGGTGAGTAAAGGCCTCATTGTGCTTCCCTTACAAGTGGGCACAACCCTTATTGAAATAGTTTATCAAGTGCTTGATTTAGATCTACCCTATAATATCCTTTTGGATAGGATGTGGATACATGCTATCTCAGGTGTTTCATCCATATTTCATCATTGTTTGAGTTCCCGCAACATAGATCTAAAATAACCATCCCAGGAGATCATGAACCCTTCCAATATTGAAAGATATTAGAAGGCAAACAATCAAACTATTTCCCACTAAATGAATATGTTCATCCTATTTCACAAGAAACTCCCATCTAGCACACTTCTTCTAAAGAACCATTGTCTAAACAAGATAAGGAAAAAGAAAAGGTTACCTAGGAGAAGAATACTGAGTTAGAAAAGAAAGTTAGGTTCAAAAATCAAGGTCCGCGGGAATACAAATTTGAAAATGTCATGTGTATTGGTCAGCTCCCCCTCTCCCCCAAGTCTTATGGTAAAATTTTGCAACTCATCCCTAAGGGAAGTAAGGAAACCATGAAGTGCAAATAGACTACATTTGAACATTGGGGATCTCTTTCAGATGAAACATGGAGCATAATGTTCTTTCCTGGCTATTTGATGATGAAGAAGATAAACTTGTAGACACTCCCAAGGGAAATTATATAAAGGCCACACCCATTGTTGAAAGCATGGGATATCATGGCACCGGCCTCAGAGAAAATGAAACTGGAAGAAAAACTCTCATCAAAGCAACTGGGTACCCTCGTGGAAAAGGATTGGGTTCTATAGAAACTAAGAAAACTTTTTCCAAGGACTATTGTTTGGTTGAATCCAATTCAAATGTCAAGGAAGAGTTCTTTGAAGTCCCTTTCAAGTACATTGAAGATGATCTTGACACATGTGTCCTCCATATCACCCAATTAGACCTTTCCTCACTCAAACTTCCCCTCACCAACCCTGAACTAATCGATTGGGACCAACAAGATTCACCACCTTCCTTAGACATATGTAATTTAGATGAGGTAGTTCTAGCACTTTTTAGACTAAGAAACCTCCAATACAATGAGCATCACATTCACTACAATGAGAAAGCTAACTTTGGTAGCCAAGTCAACTCCCTTAGTCACAAAAGTGAAGAAGAAGAAAATCAAAAAATGATAAAACATCCTTGGGTGAAAACCTTTCTGAGGAACCCTTGGATGGAGAAAAAGATAAAATAAAGGATGTATCCTCTAGTGAAAACCTTTTTGAGGTGCTAGAGGAGGGGGAATTCGACTTTCCTTTCATGTCATTTTCGTTAGAGATATCTTCTATCCTCATAGAAGATATAGTTGTAGTTAATCTTGGTACTAAAGAAGGTACAAGGATCACCTACATTGCAACTTCTCTTGATGAGACAGAAAAAGAAGTGATGATTGCATTCCTGAAGAAAGCCTACATCAATTCTACATGCACTTATAAAGATATGCTTGGTCTTGATACTGACCTAGTCATACACCATCTTATTGTAGATCTAAAAATCAAACCTATGAAGAAAAAATTATGCAAGATGCATCCACAAGTGGTACTCCTGGTCAAAGATGAATTGTAGAAGATGCTCGATGTAGAATTCATCAAAACCATAGATTATCCTAAGTGGGTCTCCAAAATTGTACCAGTAGGTAAACCCTCTAGGGGCATCCAGATCTGTACCTATTTCAAAGACCTTAATCTTGTTTTCCTTGAGGATGATTTTCCACTTCTTGACATTGACATCATAGTGGATTTAACTACTGGGAAAGAGATGTTATCCCTCATGGATGGATTTTTTGGATACAATTAGATTTGCATAGAAGTGGAGGACCAGCACAAAATTGCATTCACTACACCGTGGGGTACGTTCTCTTACCATGCCATGCCCTTCAGTCTTAAAAATGCAGGTGCTACTTATCAAAGAGCCATGACAACTATCTTTCATGACCTCCTTCATGTGATCATGGAAGATTATGTGGATAATATCTTAGGTAAATCCAAGACATGATAATAACACATTGTTATCATTACCACAATCTTTGACAGATTGGAGAAGTACAAGGTTCGGCTAAATCCCAAGAAATCTATCTTTGGTGTGTAATCAGGAAAGTTGTTAGGCTACATTGTCTCTCGCTGAGGAATAGAAGTGGATCCTAAGAAGGTAAAATCCATTTTGGTGATAACACCTCCTAAAAATCTAAAACAATTATGGATCTTGCAAGGGAGACTTCAGTCCATCTGAAGATTTGTGTCACAATTGGCAAACAAGGTGCATCCTTTCTCTCACCTGCTAAGAAAGGATATCAAATTAATTTGGGACTGCTTATGTCAAAAGGATTTTGAACAACTCAAGGTATATCTAGCTAATCCACCAATGTTGGTCCCACCTGTTCTAGGTAGGTTGTTGATTCTTTACATCTTAGCAACTACTGTAGCATTGGGTGCTCTCCTAGCACAACTAGATGACAATGGAAAAGAGTGTGTCATCTACTATCTTAGCAGGACTTTAGTGGGTTATGAGCTCAATTATATGGCTATTGAGAGAGCTTTCCTGACTATAGTCTTTTGTACGTAGAAGCTACATCATTACATGCTTAATCATAAAGTACAATTGATAGAAAATATTGACCCACTTGAGTATTTATTATCTATAGCCGCTCTAACAAGTCGCATGACAAAATGGGCCATGATACTTAGTGAGTTTGATATCATGTACACAGAATGCAAAGCCATCAAGGGAAAAGTGATAGAAGATCAACTTGTAGAGGATCCTATTCCTAGAGATCATCCTATTATCACAAACTTTCTTGATGAAACCATCATTACCATCAACCCTAACATTTAGTGGAAGTTCTATTTTGATGGATCTCTCACTCAGAAAGGATTGGGGGCAGGAATTTTGTTTGTTACACCTCAAGGATATTTTATCCCTAAATCTTATAAGTTGACATTTGCATGCACAAAAAACATAGCCGAATATGAGGCCTTGGTCATAGGGCTTCGCCAAGATGTCAAATGGAGGATTACAAGTTTTCTTGTTTTTGGTGACTCTCAATTGGTTATCAAACAAGTAAATGATGAATATCAGAGAAAAGATGATAAGTTTTTTACTTACCTTCGCATGGTTGAAGATCTTAAACAAAATTTACAGATATCCTTTTTTAGTAGATCCCAAGGGAAAACAATAAAGAAATTGATGCTATGGATACCATTTCTTCCCTAATATCCATGCCAAAGACAAGTACACGATGTAAATTTCTTGTTGAGAATCTTATGATCCCTGCCTATGGCCAACCAAATTCTAAGGTGGTGTGTGAAATTGTTGATCCCGACTCGTCTTGGTATCAGGAAATCCTCGCCTATCTTCATGATAAAACCATTCCCCTCACTCTTACGCCTAACCAACAGAAAACCTTCATCAATCACACTTCTCATTAAACAATCCTTGGAGACACTGTGTTTCAAAAATACTTTGATGGAACTCTTCTTCGATGTCTTAATTTAGAGGAAGCACATACATCCTTGGAAGAGGTGCATCAAGGAATTTATGGAGCCCATTCCAGTGGCATCACTTTAGCAAATAATTTTCTACGCACTAGGTACTACTAGCTAACAATGGAGCATGATGCTTGCTATTATGTGATCAAATGTGTTCCTTGTCAGTAGCATGGTGATTTGATACATGCACCCGCTTAATCCCTCTAACCCACCATTACACCTTGGCCTTTCTCCCACTGGGGTTTTGACTTGGTGGGCTAGATACTCCCAAACTCTGTTGGTGGCCACAAGTATATCCTAGCCACTACCGAGTACTTTACCAAATGGGTTGAAGCATTCCCCCTCACCTATACAACCGGTAAGCAAATTTCCAAGTTTATCCTAAATTATATCATTTGTCGCTATGGCATCCCAAAAGATCTCCATACTGATAATGGAACACCCTTCAAGAATGTCATGCCCATCATTTACACTCAAAATCACACCAACTTTTTTTTTTTTTTTGAAAGGAATAAGATTTTAAGTTTAGGATAAATAGTTGACTAAAGGTACACTCAAAACAGGGAGCGTGTTGGCATACTATCAATAGCGGGGAAACATGGCTATGGTTAATCAATTCACACATACCTCTAACATGCTGACATGCCCAACACACTCCTAGAGTTATCTCATTATAAAACTTAGTCTTAGTCCATTAATTTGTTAATTCACTAGTTGTCAGAATATCAACTATTAATGGTTTTCAAATTCGTGCCTCTAACCCTTAGATCTATCCTAGAATTAAATCAAAGATCAACCTATAAAATTTACTACAATTGTGTAAGTGATCATTATGGTATTTAGCAATTCTGAAATAAATATATCTAATGTTAAGCCCAAAAGAAATTAGCTAAAAAATAAATAAATTTTTTTATACAACTAGACCAACCAACAAATATCCTTACTAGATTTATTAACAACTAAAAGCGTTAATTAATGCCATTAAAAGGATAAGCCTATCACACTAGATAAATTAGATAAATTCTATAAGTGCTAATTTAATTTAGTTTAACTTACAAAGTTAATTTTGTAAATAAAACTTCCTCTTAAAAAGGTTAGCGGAGAACCCATGTATTAATTTTCTAACTAAAAGAAATAGTCCATTAATTAAATATATTATTTAATTAATGATTGAGAAACCTCAATCCATAAATATATTGATTAGAATAAATTATTGATTTATAGAAGGTAACAATAATTAATAAAAGAAATATTGATTAAATTAATAAATATTATATATTATTTATTAATATAATAATAATAATAATTAATCTTTTAAATTAATTAATAAATAATACATATATTAATTAATAATATATTATTAAACAATATATTAATTAATAATATATGAAATATTAATGAAAATGATTAATAAATAAATATTAAAAAAAATATCAAATTTCTTTTCAAAAAAAAAATGTTGTGCGTGTCATTTAAAGTCCTCATAGAGGACTGTGTACTCTATCGCGGCAGAGGGTACTCTGCCACAACAAAGTACTCTTTATCACGGCTCTATCGTGGCAGAGAGTACTATGTTGTGGTAGATACTCCCTTTCACGACAGGGTTACTGCGCAGGGGAAGAGGGGGGTGTGGGGCCCGTAGCCCCCCCAACATATAATTTTTTTAAAAATTATTTTATTGGCCCCCTTTCTATTATTATATTTTTTTGTTTTTTTTTTAAAAAGGTTTTGCCCATCAAAGTGGGATGGGTCTATTTTTTTTAAATAAAGTATTTATAATGCACTTTGTTTACAATATAAATTATTATTTTATTTTTTTTGGAAAATTTGTTTGTAAATTCTATTTTCTTTCATAGCCCTTTTTCCTAGGCTTCTTGGGATCAGACAAGTGAGCCTTATTATATTTTTTTTTTTGAATGAAACTTTATATATAAATATATATTTTTTTTTAAATTTGTAAGAGGCATTGAGTGCCTTTTTGGGGTGACCACACAGGTGGGTCCCCCAAGTTGACTTGGCTTCCACTAGGCCAAAGATAAGAATAAAATACTCTATGTGGTATTGGAAAATGTATGGGAAATTTTCCCATACATTTTCCAGAGACCTGTAGGTCTCTATTTCACTTTTTCTTTGTATTTTTTTTTTTCTTTTGTTAAACATTCTTCTTCTCAACTTCATTTTCTCTTTCTTTTGCACATAATTTATAGTTTTGCTATCTCAATTTAATAAGGGTGAAAGAGCTTGATCCAAGCATTGAAAGATTTCTAAGCTCTAGCTTATATATAAATTACTAATTGATAAAAAATAAACAATTTACATAACTAGTTGCCAATATTTTTCTTAAAGTAAATTGTTTTCTCACTTGGCTCTCTAATAGCAAAATGCAAGATAGCTTAAATGATAGAGAGAGAGTTTATGATACAATTCTTTTCTTATAATCTTAAAATATGTCTACATAAAGTTTTTAATCAATAAGTAAACAATGCCTTCACAAAAACTATTCCAACAATTCTTAATTTTTCAAATGATAAAAACATTGTCCATCTTTTATTCAATATAACTTGAATACACTTAAATATCCTTTGAACTTTATACTTAATTTCATAAGAAAGTGAAACTAACCAAAAGAGAACTACAATACATATCTTCAAGACTTGGTACAACATCACTTGACACAATCACATAACTTGGAGTGATACTCCATTACAATATACATTGAACTTATGGGATTCACAAGATTCCCTTACAATGACATAATTTTCAAAAAAAAGAGATCCAACTCAAATAAGAAAATGTCATCAACTCTTCAAAATTTCAACTCCAACCATGAAGTCTTCAATGGCTCCAAAATCCTGCAATACAAAAATACATAGGCCAAGGAGTGCTCACCTCCCAACCTAGGCTTCTATGAAGCCACCCCCGAGCTAGGGGAACCATCACAAAGACAAGGAGACTCTCAAACAAACCCACAATAACAACAACATACAACATAAAACATAATGAAATCTCCCTTCCAAGGTTAACACAAAGAGTCTCAAAATGACTCAAAAAGAGGGGTGAAGGTGGAACCATTTCAAGGGGAGAAAGCACATCTCATGATAAGAGATAAGCCATCACTTGGCTTCCTCATCATGAATCTTTCACCCCAAACACAATCTCAACAAACTCTTTATGACTCCCCAATATACAAAACATATAATAAAGATGGCTACATGGAGCCCATACATCCATGTTTCATCCCTCTCCTATCCAAGGAGAGACTCTACACCCTTGAATGTCCCAACAATACCCTTCACCCCCAAGAATACTCTTCCCTCCCAAGGGTGAGTATGCCCTTGAGAACTCCCTCAATAAAACACTACAACACATACAAGAAAACTTAAAAAAACAAAACAAATGAAACTACACATTTACAATGCTAAGAATTCATGCTCAACAACAAGCTCATGATTTTCATAACATCCATAAAAACTACACTTTCACAACACAAAGGAAATAACACTACAACAAACTTAAGATTAACAAATCCTCCATTATCACACTAAGAACAAGATCTCAACCACATACACTACAAGAAACAATAACTACATTTTGCATACAAACAAATAACATACAAGAGAGCTCTTTCTCTCAACATGAAAACAAGAATAAGAAAAATGAAGAATACCACCAACCTTGATCCAAGCTATGGAAGATAGTTGATGAAGAGCTTTTCCACTTTTCAAAGTCCTCTCCAAATTAGCAAATCTCTAAATCTAGAGAGTGGGTGTCAAACTCTTCCAAAAGAAGATTCCCCTCTAAAAATGCCTCCACACAAACTCCTATGGATAAGATTGCATTCCTATTGGGTGGCCTTCCCTAAGTCCCTTACATGGTTTCCAAATTTGGTCTCTTACAAAGGTAAGCTAAAAAGGTGGGATAAGGACTACATTTTTAGTGGGTGGTGATCTTTCCAAAACTTGGTCCCAAAAGTTGATTTTCGTCCATCTTGGTAAACCAACTTTTAGATGGGTCATTTGGTCAACCAAGGGTTATCCTATGGTGAAAAATGACCCTTACCCTATGGTATATCAAGTGGGGTAACTAAAAATGGCTTAAACACTCCCCTAGGCACATTTTTAACCTTCCAAAAGTGCATGATAAGTTCAAATTAGAAATTCAAAGATAAGACACTACCTCAAGCTCCCTAACCAAGAGATTTCTCATGGGGATCCTCAAGGGTACTATCCTAGGTTGGTGTTCAATCAATCCCCAAGTGGACATGTCATGACCACAAGTACACACACGTGTCAAGTGACACAACCCAAAAATGACACATCACAAGCCATGTGGCATATCCACTTGGGCACTCTCAACATAAATAACATTTACAATTAACAAAAAAAATCAAATACATTCATGCATCATACTTTTACAAATTAAATACATTACAACGAGGTTTTTGGCTTCTCACTAGAAGCAACCTTGGCTCAAATGGATTTTCACATTAGTCTTTGCGATGGTTCCCCGAATTTACCATGGCCTATTTCCCTGCACACTCAAGTCCAATATTAGTAGTCTAAGAAAATAAAACATGTAAATTCATAACATTAATAATCAAGATAATTCATCTGTCATTTCATAATTCACATGACAATAATCGTTCATCCATAACCTACATACATCTCATCATGAAATATACAATTCAACACTAAATTAAACTTGAAACATAATCATTGCATACATAATTCAATTGAAATTAAATGTCATCATGACACTCATAAACTTCACCTAAGTAATTAACTTTCAATTCACAATAGGAATCTCATCCTAACATAATCGAATCAAATCTTCATTTCCTAGTTACTTACGTAAGCATATAAAATTTGTCACACCATCACAACATTCATAAATCAAAATAACCATAATTTAGAATTTGTATTTTTGTCATAAAAATGTCATCAATAATTCATCACCTAACATTTAACATGAAATGAAATACACATCTCAACCTTATTCATTTCTTGATTTTCACTTTCCTAACAACTCATATCGACATAAATTCCCTAATTGCACATCTCAGTATTTCATCTAAACCAATCATCATAATGTCAATCATAATGTATCATAAAGTCAACATCGTGAGTACAAAGAGCATCATAAAATGTAATGTATTCCGATCTACTGAAATCAAATCTTTGTCAAAAGGGTAAAATATACTAAACTAATCAAAACGTTAAGCCAATCACTAGGTCTACCATAACAATAATGAAAACTCTATGACGGGTCTAGGGTGGGGCCTCACAAAGAATTAAGATTTCTTTAACCTTTGTAAAACATTTGACATTACCCAACATTTCTCATCCAAGTACTTCCTGTAGGGCAACAGTCAAGTTGAGGCTACAAATAAAACCATATTTAAAATCCTCAAAAAGACTGTCGATGGCGTTGGCTGGTATTGGCACCTGCAACTCAATCCTTCCCTTTGGGCCTACCACACCTCCATCTGTACACCCAATAGCACCACTTCATTTTCCCTTGTTTATGGTTCTGAGGTTTTCCTTCCCATTGAAATTGAGCTCCCTTCCCTTAAGATTTCTCTCAAGAACTTGATGTCTAAAGAAGAATATAGGGTTTCCTACTTACAAGAGTTGTAACTCCTCAATGAGAGACACCTCAATGCCCTTAACCACCTCCATGTGTATAAAAATTCTTTGTGCTTATATTTCAACAATAAGATCAAACCTCATGAGTTTGACATTGGTGATTTGGTCCTATAACATAACATGAAGAATCTCCAGAGTCGAGAAAAGAAAGGGAAGTTTAAACCCAACTAGTTGGGTCCATTTGTTATTACTGCTAAGTTTGGTTCTAGGGCATATCAAATTGCAACACTTGAGGGAGATCCACTCCCTGATCCTGTAAATATTGTGCATCTAAAGTACTTTTATGCGTAGATTAGCATTTAGTTCCTGTACAAAGGAATTCAGCAAAAATCCTAAAAATCAGCAAAAGTCCTTAAAAAAATCCTTAAAATCTGAAAAAGATCCTAAAAAGACCCGGTCATTTCTTCTCACATCTCAATAAAGGTCCAAGCGTAATCCCCAACAAGTTTAGCTTAACACCATCACACTAAGCTTTTCCCAAACACAGTGATCACAAAATTGCTTATCAAAATCAACATCAAAATCGAATCTTTGAGTTATTGTTCCTTTCACATCTATTTCCAGCGAATGTCCATCTCAGTCAATCAATCTTTTCCCTACAGGACGTGTCCTTCCTCAGTCGGCTCAAATCAAACTGATCAATCCTATCCCATTCATGGAAAGAACTATGGCCCGAATGACTACTTGGTCAAGAGGTCTTCCTTATTGGTTTTGTCTATTTGTGTCAACAGATCCTAATCATGATTACCTAGATCTTTCATATCTTGGTATATTGTGAATGGTGAAATTTGATGCATGTGTCGATTGTGATATGATCTATTTTTTGATACTTTAAGATTATTCTTGTTGGTTTCTCATTTATGATTATGCATATCCTATTGGGGGCAATGGGTTAGCGTACTTTCATCCTTTAAAAATACATAATTATGCCTAGACCCCTCCAATAGGTATATGTCATAGGTTCTATCATAATTGAGAAATCTACATCTTTGTTCCTAAAGCCATCTGAGAATCTAGTCCATGCAACAGAACAATGTCATATGTTCTTTTATAACACGTGATGTATACCTCTTGTTGCAACATCAAACTAGGGTGCGTTCTTTGACATAAACACAATATAATCCCACAAAATTCATATAGTTAGGATGCATGTTTTTTGGTCATGACTGCATGTTACTCTTGGCAAGATTTTTATTTATTCCCCTCCCTATAGCTCACTAAATGCTCCTATTGATTATGTTTGACACACTCATCCTAGTTTTCATCTTCATTAGATTACATTTTAGTTAGTTCATTTAGTTGCATTTAATCATGTAGATGTCTTTTTTGCATTAATCGTTAATCATTATTACATTATCTATTAATCATTATTTTATATTGCATTATCCATTAATCATTATACATCAATTGTTAATCATTATTAAATTAATCATTAATCATTATTTTATCATATTTCATTAATCACCATTACATTAATCATTAATCATTATATATTGTCATACATTAATCATTAATTATTATCACATTAATCCATTAATCATTTTGCATTAATCATTATTACATTTACCATTAATCATTATTGCATCTATAACATCACATTTGCATAAATTAAACTAAGTCCACCTAATCATATCTATATATAAATCCATCCAATCACGTAAACCATCACATCTATATCCCTGCATCAAAAATATGTCAGCATATTTCTCACATCCTGCATCACACACATCAGTCCATGATATCATCAAATCCACATATGAATATAGGAATCAAATCACATACATCATATAGGACCATCGTAAGTCCATCAAAATACATCAATGCATATACATCTCTATATCACAAAATGTCATTGTACATATATCACACTCAAAGTATGTCCAAGTGTCAAAAATAGTAGAGATGGATCATGAAGTAGGTTGTGTGGATGGCCAACCTCTCTTGTCCCATCACCCCCTCTGTCTTGTGGATGTCTCATCCTTACTAAAGCCTGTGATCCTCCTCCCACTATCATCTGTGAGTTTGTCCTCTCACTATACACTATAGCCCTCTATCCTTCAGGATCAGCCTCCTAATAGAGTTGGCAATAGTAATCCATCTCTCTAACTTCTTTGGTCTCTCATATGTGAGTAGCAAAGGTTTCTTGTACCGCCTACATCACCCTAGGACCTTTCATAGCTTGTAACATGATCTCTCACTGGCCCCTGTACTCATCAGCACTGCGTCTGTACAAATCCCTCTCTTGGGTGATGGTCTACAACTCTACTCTCAGCTTATCTACCTCATGTTGGTGTGCTCTGACCTCCTCTATTTGAGTCATCATCACAATAAACTCACCGCTTTCAACCTAAGCTTGCAACCTATTTAGAGAAATCTGAGCACTATCTAATCATTCTCTCTCCCTTGTCACCTATCCATGTACCCTCGCTATCTCGGCATGTAAACTAAGCTTTGATGTGTGGGTCGTAGCTAGTAACCCCTATACTCTCACTACCTCAGCCTGTAAACTCAGCTCTGATACCTAGGTCATATCTAACAATCCATGTACCCTACCTACCTTTATGTATAGGCTATCTCACTCTACGACCAATGTGTCATGTACCTCTTATGAAATGTATCCTAGTTGTGGTCCATGCACCTATCCCTATCCCTGGGGTGTCACCGGAGTGGCTCTATCTACCACTAATCCTTAGCATCGTGGTGCTTCCACCCTTCACTGACCCCTACCTCCTCCTCCTCCTCCATCCCCCTCTCCTCCTCCATCTCCACCATCATCTCCATCTGCCCCAGCTCCATCCCCTCCCTGGTTGGCTACTCATCTACTAGCACTACACCCGACACTATCAATATGATAGGCTAATGTATAACCCACCACTGTGCATAGGTAGGTGTCACTCATGTATCACGAACCTGATCATGTCCCTATTGCCATCCCTAGCCATGAAGCCCTCACCCCCTGTAGATCCACTCCAACTCCCCATAAGGTCCCCACCTCCTGTGTCACTAAAGGATGTGGAAATAAATCTAGTACCGCATCCTATATCTAGCCAAACTATCATGCTAACCTTGATGGCATATATCGTGCAATCATATAGGGTGTATGTCCTATCAACCAAAAATCTATCTAAGAAAAACCTAGATACAAAAATTCCTCCCACCCATCCTCCACATAATCTCGTTGTTGTGCCACCTAGTGGCCCCAGGCCTCACACCCTACATAGGAGGTCCAAAAAAATCCCTACATCTCATCTAGTAGCCACCACTGGTGACCAATAGAATCTACCAACTCATATCAAATTGATGATCGATATCTATAGGCATAGGGTCTATATGTTTCCTAAGTCTCATGTAATCTAGCAGGCTGAGTCACCGCAATATGCTCCCAGGCTCACACTAATAGAAGTGTCACTCTTTCTCCTAATGTACTGCCTCTCTAATAGGAACACATGTGAAGATCATAGTATAGTTGTATGAGGATGGTATAGCCCCAGTTGTACCTCTTACCCTCATCCTCCAACATCACACTGAGTATCTGAGACCATGCTAGTGGGAACCCATGCCCTGCTAAGTCTGGTACTAATCTCCCCCTTACTAAACCTACCAAATATAATGCCACTCGCCTCAACCATGTTTGGGCTATCATCATTGGCCTCCACAACAACCACTGTCTCATAGCAGGAAGTTGATCATAAGCCCATCCAAATGCGGTCTCTGCATAGGGATCTACACCCTCCTGTATGTACTCTAGGATCAGCCCCTAGATGGGAATATGATAGATCTGTTAGACATCTAGAAGTGTGATTGTCACCTCCCTCTTTGGTAGATGAAAACTTGAGGTCAGACTATGCCACCTCTCGGCTAGTGCAGTCAAAAGTGTCATGTGTGCTCTCAGTCGGGGCCATAAATGTACATGCTCTAGGCCGCATAATGTGACCTATCCCCACTCTATTGGTGTCATCTCCCCTACTATTCTCATCATGTCCAGCCAACTCTCTCTCAATTGGAATGCTACCTCTACCACCTGCATTCATCAAATTCATGTTCATCAGTCCTTTCTATGCATCCTGGGGCATTCTCTACCCCAATCCTATCCTCTATTTTTCCCTTCCCACTTCCCCTCTCTACATTTTTTGGGTCCCTAAGGGGAGATGCCTATTCACCCTCATAGACGAAAATCTACACAGATGTCAATCTACACAAATGCCAATCTACGCGGATGCCAATCCTAGAAGGGTCAACCCTCTAATTAACCCTCTCGGTGCAGATGACAATTTACTTGTCATCACCGCCTTCCCTTTTTTCATCCTCATAGATGATGATCAGGTAATTGTCGTCTCTGTAGATGACGATTTGTTGATCGTCATCTCCGCCCTGACTTCCTTTTGGCTTATTTATTGCTCTCCCACATGCCATAAATGCACTTAAAATAACAAATGACAAGCTTTTTCTAAGTACTCACCAATGGTCTTGCGTTTGCAGCCCATTGGTACGTCTGAATCTGCTCTCCAAGCTGCATACGGTCTCATGGATCAGCCATTTTGCTTTGTCTTTTTGCTTGTTGAGGTGAAAATGACCTCTTCTAGGGGTCCCATGGACTATTTATAAGCCCTTTGGGCCCCTGTTTTCTTCCTGGACCCCATTTTCCCCTTCATTCTTTCTCGCATCCCTTATAAGCCATGCAATTGTTCATTTTCTCTTTTCTTCTCCCTCTTTTCGAGAAAATTACCCAAAGTTTTATCTTTTGTCTTATTTTTTCAAGGGGGCACTCCTTCACTATCTCGACCTTAGGACCTTCTGCTCTCTCTGGGGCATTTTATATTTTTCTTTTCTTTGACACAACGTCATTTTCAACATCACGTCAAAGAAGGGCAAAATGTAGTAGCTTAAAATTGTCTCCTGACACTATAATTATTTAATTATTTTAGTTATATTCCTCTTACCTATTTAATTAAATTTGGCTCATTATTCTATGGTATTTAAATTTAAATTTAAATACCCCCTCTTCAAGTGTATTAAATTTTATTTAATACCTTCCCTTCACATAATCCCTTGTTTAAATAAATTTTAATTTATTTAATTCCCTTCACATTCTATTATTCTCCTAAACCATGATTAGTTTAATTTTTAATTAAATTAATCCTAAATTTGAACCTAGATCCTACCCTACTCACATCACTCTCAACAAATAGACCTACTTGTTAATTAACTAAGGTTAATTAAGCTGATTTTTAGATTCCTACACCCATTAGTCCTAATTATTTTCTCACACATGTGCGAGCAAATTTCCAAAAATTGTCTATTCAAAAAATCTAAAAAAGCCTAAACAAGGTTTCTTACAACCTTCATGACACCTCTTACACATTCCAATAACATGAAAATAGACTTTTTCTCTTACACATGTGTACTTGAAGTACACATTGACCCATCACATCTCAAGTTGCTCACACGTGTGAGAAAATGTGGACTCTTGCATGGTTTATGTGTCCTTCAAGTGCAACCTATGTGGATTCCACATGTGATCCACCTCATCCCAACTCTCCAAAATCCTATAAATAGGAGCCTTGCCAAGAGTAAACCATCCCTTATTTTGCATTTAGATTTATCATGCTAGTGTAATTCTTAGATATTTTTGCATTTAGTATTTTATCTAACATGTTTGATATTTGTTTGCATTCATGATAGAATAGTTGCATTTTATTTCATATCTACTCTTCTCATTCACATTGAATGCTTGAGGCTAGTTCTTCATAACTAGTTCTTGAGCTCATTCAATGCCATCTTCATTTTAGTTTGTATTTATTGTCTTGCATTCATCATTATTCTCAATCATAGTGGGATTAATATATTGTGTTGGGAGAGCACACCCACAAATATCTCTAAGAGTTGAAATCAAGCAAGTCTTGGGTGCACTTGCTTCTTGCTCATTGGAGGTTGTGGAGAAAGCCTTTTGTTTGGTTCTTGCATGTTTAAAAAATGTTAGATTAATGTTTGAATATCTTGTTTATTGTTAACATTTGAATGTTTGAGCTTGCTCCCGACAGGTAGGTTTTCATCACATATAGGTATATATTTTTTAAAAGCAATGGTCCATTCGTGGAGGATGTAGTAAAAGAGGGAGATG
The DNA here is from genome assembly GCA_027943335.1 of Chamaecyparis obtusa. Taxonomy (NCBI): domain Eukaryota; kingdom Viridiplantae; phylum Streptophyta; class Pinopsida; order Cupressales; family Cupressaceae; genus Chamaecyparis; species Chamaecyparis obtusa. The sequence goes on along the minus strand of BSBK01002482.1, from coordinate 378,959 downwards.
AAATCATGAGCAAATAATAACTAGCTATATAATTCTTAACAAGAAAGGAGTGTAGATAAGAGAAAATGGTGAGTCCTCTGATACAAGGTAGAGATGATATAGATGTTGGACCTCTACATAGACAGATGGAAGATACAAGAGAAAGATGAATTCTCTTTGGTTGATAGTGTTCCTTTTGAAAAGAGAAGAGTTGATCCAATAGGCTAACTATGCAAAAAGGAGAAATTTGAGTAATCGATAGCTCATCCCTTTAGGATAAAGAAAAACTTATTTAGTTCATTGTTGAGCTATGCATTTGGTAGGCTCCTATGAGCATATGTGTAAGTCATTTCATAGGCATATGTTTCAATTTAATGCATATATTGTTGTTGTATAATTTCAATTTTATGTGCATGCACAAGTAAATGTTACATTTGCTAGATTTATGTTTTCCTTCATTAGACTCCCTTTCCTAGATTGTATGATGATTTTCATGAAGTTTTTTCTCTCATTTCTTGGATTGATACCATGAGCATGATATTATTTTTTTGTTGCCTCTTTCAAGTGGGAGATTCATAAGATGGTTACAGAGAAAGTGTTTCCTCATGTTGATTTACATGAAGAGGTCTACATGAAGCAAGCTCTTGATTTTCAATCAGACAATGACCTTCCTATTAATTGTAGATTGAAAAAATCTATTTATAGTCTCAAGAAAGCCCCCAAACATGCATTGAGAAAATTTAAAATAAAATCATTTCTCCCAATTTTGTTCATTGTGGGGATTAAAGTCACTCTATGCACCTCTAGAATGGCCTAATTTTGATTATTGTATTATATATATTGGTGGTTGATAGTTACTAGATATTTGTCTTTTATTTATGAGATAATATTTAAATTCCAATATTCATTTGAGATGCAAACATGGACCTTTTACTTTATATTTTTGGAATCAAAGTCTCTCAAACTAGGTATATAACTCTAACAACCATAATATGTCTTGGATCTTCTTCAAATATTTGATCTTACAGATGGAATTTCAGCTCTTGTGCCTCTTCCTAAAATGTCATAACTTTAGGCTAATTTGATTCCTAAGTCAGCTTTGGTGGATCTTACTCTCTATAAATCATTAATGGATCTTACACTATAATTATTTGGTGGATAGTCTTTTATTCACTCCCACTTTAACATTCTTTTGGTGTTGTTAATGTTTATCTAGATTTGTGTAGATACTTCAAAGATGTTGTCTTGAAACCAACATACATGTCATTTGATATGCTAAAAGGTACCCTTCAACTTAGGATTCAGTCCATAATAGTTAGCACCTCCATTTTGATTATTTATTGTGTTGTCAATTATATTAGTAATTTGGATAACCAAATAAGTACATAGGATGCAATTTCTTTCTACAATTATGACATATTTATTGGAAAAGAAAAGAAAACAACAATCAACTTCTCTCCATTGTAGAAGTTGAACATTATAGTGGGAAAATAGTGTGTTAGTGCATGGTGTTGTGGACTCCTCTTTTCTAACTTGGGTTTTATCAAGAGGGTAGTAATATCATTAACAATGATAAAATGAGTGTCATTTAGCTGATTCTCAATCATCTTAATCATCAATAAACCAAACACATTGGGCTCCACATCCACTATATCAAACAACTCTATAAGAAATCAATGTTGTTTTCTTGAATGTTTCATCACAGTCATAGCTAACCAATATCTTTACAAAAGCTCTTCCCAATGTTCATTAACATATGAGATGGCAAAGATCTTTAGGAGTTGCAGTCAAGGAGGTATGATTAGGACATTTCCATATGGAAATTTTCACAACTTTAAGGGGGTATTATGAAACTTGTTAATCATACTTTTACTTTTCATTGTTTATTGTCAACCTCAAGGCCACCTATATTTATGAATGATATTATGTGTTGGTGTACATGGTGACTTCATCAAAATAGTTAGATTATAGCAAACTAATGCAAGGCAAGGTCCAAGAGGGGCTAAATAATGGCACACCCTGCTGATCCAAGCCTGCTCAACACATGCAGAAGCAAATAACAACAACAGTGAGAGAGAGAGAGAGAGAGTGCAGCAGCTTTCATATATTTTCATCAAATAGAATGATACATGTTGGGTTGTAAGGCCTTCCCAGTTAGAGCCAAATATTATGATGATTTACAGAAGTCCTCAAATATGTGAGGATCTGCCAACAATCTCTAATCTTACTATCTTCTCTTCTTCTCTCCAAAAACTGCCTCCTAAACTACAACCAAACAACTACATTTATACAAGAGTCTACCGAACTAAGTCGGCCTTTAGATCCACAATTAATGGAAGGAACGGTTAGATCTAAGACCACACACTTCCCAATGATGGATTCCAACATTAAATCTATGACCCATAATAAATGCACAAGTCAGCTCAACAGGAACTCAAAAGAAACACTACTACATTTGGGGCCAAATTTCGATAGAAGTTTTCGATGGATAAATTTTTATTACAAATTTGGTGTTTTTTTTTGTAATAGGCCCCAATGGTGTCAATATTCTAATGGGTGTTTATTGACCATCAAAATTCTCACAGATTCGGGTTATAGATGAATCATTTTTATTTTGATTGGATAGAGAAGGAGCGGGAGGAGTGAAAGTTGTGTGCAGGAGAAGGTATGTGATTTCTTCATCTTTTGAGCCTCTGGCATCATATTCGAATGCATTGCATTTTATTTGATCATGAATGTTCTCTAAAATGACTGCATTCTACTGGTGTCGTGCCCTAGCCCATGCTTTAACTCTATTATTTGATGCTATTAGTGCTTGTTCTCAAGAATATCCATTTTTTTGAAATGTTGACTGTGGTTATCAAATGGATAGCCTGTGAGCTTCTAGCTAGGTGCCATTTGTATATTTGATAGCTTAGGGCATCAAATGTATATTGTATCATTGATAGTTGAGACTTTGTTAAAAGGAAATAGGACAAAGAACAATTTTGATTTAGTCTCTCTATTTTGATCCCTAAGTGGCTTACAACTCTAGAGAAGTATATACAGATTTATGGATGTAGTTGCAGGATACATAGCAGGTGATAATTCACAAGAAATCCATGCATCCAATTTGAATAGAAATTAATACAAAGAAATAGGGTCCTCCAATGGTGCAATCATCTGGACCTTGACTGTCCCCTCAACTAGTAAACTTTCAAAACTGGGTTATCATGCAATCAATGAGTGATCCTTCATTCTCCTGGTGAGCTTCTAGCTAGGCACCATTTGTATATCTGATAGCTTAGAGAATCAAATGTATATTTTATCATTTATAGTTGAGAGTTTGTTAAAAGGAAATATGACAAAGAATGATTTTGATTTAGTCTCTCTATTTTGATCCCTAAGTGGCTTACAACCCTAGAGAAGTATATGCAGATTTATGGATGCAGTTGCAGGATACATAATAGCCGATAATTCATAAGAAATCCATGCATCCAATTTTAATAGAAATTAATACAAATAAATAGGGTCCTCCAATGGTGCAATCATCGAGACCTTGACTGTCCCCTCAACCAGTGACCCTTCAAAATTGGGTTATCATGCAATCAGTGAGTGATCCTTCATTCTCTTGGTCTTCCCTGCATCCAAACATATTGGAAATACACAATACAATGATAACAAGTCTTTCACAATCCCCCTTCCCTCAAGGAACATTATCAACCATCCCTTCCACATAGCATTTCATTATTTTATGGATTGTGTAGGGACAGTTAACATTAAACAAGGAGCAAACTCCTCAACACATCTTAGAAACCATTGAATTCAATAATAAATGAAACCTAACACCAACACTATTCCTTCCATAGTTGCAAGATACATAGCATTCAATAATTCACAAGAAATCCATGCATCAAATTTTTATAAGGATATCCTACTAATCAATAGAATTTTCTTGAGATGACTAATGATTATGCATTTTGATGGCAGTGTGCTAGTTCAAAAGGATAATATAAATCTGAAACAATTTTTTCTGATTTTCTCAAACTATAAATGTGGTTAAAGGGAAAATATTATGTGGAAAACCCACAAACCAAGCTAGCAAATGATTGTACATCAAATTATTCCTATATTCATTCAAGTATTTCTATGCTTCGGCTACTTGACCTTTGAGCTTCAACTAGATGAATGTGTAGCTTTAAGATAGAGTTACTTCTTGGGCCTTACAATAGGGTGGAATATGATCAAGATTTGTTTAGGCTATATCTTTGTTAGTCCCATTGTTAGGTTCTTATAGTTCATGATTTTAATCTATTATGATTGTGTAAGGGATTTGTAGATGATTTTTCTAACATAATTATTGGACACCATGATTGGAACAACTGGTTGTTGGCTATTGTACACATGAATCATATCTGTTAATGGTTCTTTGTGTTCAAGAATTCGTTGATCAATCTTTGAGATTTATTATCCCAGCTTTAAAAGAGTGATAAAAGATATAGTGAGTGCTATTTTTTCCAAGTGTTTTTTGGGTGCCATTATATTCTAGGAGTAATTTCTGGAACCAAAATATGTTCTTTGCCCCTAGTAAATATTGCAGACACAATCATCTTCTTGGTGAAGGTTTGCTTCCATCCCCATGAGGCACTATTGCATGGTTTCCATTCCCTTGTAGTATAGTGAACCTAATTTAATACAAGTGTGCACTATTTTGGGATCCATAATTTATGGCCCCTACACTATGGTTGTTAGCCGAAGATAGACCTACCTTTGCATATAATAAGAGGCCAACATGAAACAAACATCTAGAGGTTAGGGGGTTGTTCCCTATCCATAATTTATTATTTAAGTGCTAAGTGATGATGGGTATATCATGTAATTCATACCTAGTGTGTCTCTTTCTTTCTCTCCACATTTCACATTAGGAGTATATGCTATAAAATACTAATGAAATCAACTATTGGTCAAATCTAATCAAAATTGCAATATAAAGATTAAAATAGATCTTGAAGAAATATGGGAACCATTTTTTATAGATATTGTACAAACAAAGAGAATACTCTGAAGAGGAAATGCTTCAATGTGGAACAATTGAAGGACAATATTTTACTTTTATATGCACATTTGCAATGTTTTTGATATATTTCTGAGATAACAAAACCATAGAAAGGAAAGCATATAGAAGAAAGTAAAGAATAATGATCATACTTTGAGATATTGTGGAAACTTAAAGGAAAGAATGCTTGGCAGGGTTATCATGCAATCAGTGAGTGATCCTTCATTCTCCTGGTCTGCCCTACATCCAAACATATTGGAAATATACAATAAAATGATAACAGGTCTTTCAAAATCCCCCTTCCCTCAAGGAACACTATCAACCATCCCTTCCACATAGCATTTCACTATTGTATGAGTGGATTGTGTAGGAACAGTTAACATTAAACAAGGAACAAACTCATCAACACATCTTGGAAACCGTTGAATTCAATAATAAATGAAACCTAACACCAACACTATTCCTTTCATTCACTTCTACCAAGAATAAAGCATTTATTTCATTCAACATTACATATAATCATTAGACAGTTACATTTCCTGACTGTGTAGAGGAACAGTCACGACCAACATGATCAAAACTACTTTCACCCTTGCACAAGATATTCCAAACTTAAGTAAAATGAGCAATATGCTAGATCAAATCATTCATATTCATAGTAACCATTCAAAGGATCATTTTGTCAATGAACCCTCTGACTCTACCCCTACGGCAGAGAAAAGAAACCTCAAAATAGAGAAAGGAAACTTAGTAAAACCAGTCTATGCCGTTGTTTGTGAGGGAAACTTAGTCACAACATCAAGTATCATCTCATCATGGTCTATTCACCATGTTTCAACACCCCATTCACTCTGATCTATCAACTTACACCATTCTGCTTCTCCAGGACTCAAAGGCTTGAAACAGTATATGTGGTAAAAATTCATGAAATACTAAAGAAGAACTGCTATTTGTCAGACAAATCTTCATTGTCCCCCACAAAAAACTAAGTAATAACTACTCTACCCTTAATTTGTTTAACAATGCACAATATTAGATAAAGTAGGTTCTATCACACATGGCATGAACTCTCTTCAAACTCACAATACGTTGCATATGTAATACAAAACGCATGAGATTCTAAAGAAGGCCTCACTCTTAATGAGTTATAAACATACCATTGTTTCAGTCTTGCTTGCGAGTTATGATATTTTTGTAAACATGTCATTGGTTCAGTTTAGTGTATTAATTTTTGTCAGATAAATCTTCATTGTCTTCTGATTGTCTTCTTTATATAGTAGCATGTATTAATTGGTTAATAAATAAAGAAGCATTTAGACAATTAGAAGACAATGAAGATAATTTTAAATGCATCTAACACAAATTTTTTTTACAAAACTGAACCAATGACATGTTTACAACAAAGAAATAGAGTGATAATAATATGCTAAAAATTGTATTCTGTTTAATACATGCCAAAGGACCGGTTCCAACAATTCTTAAACATACTTTATCTAATATGATGAATTCTTAAACAATTAAGGTTGGAGTAGACAGAGTTATCACATAGTTTTTTTTTGTGGTACAAGGAAGATTTGGTTGATTAAGAGTGAGGCCTTCTTTAGAATCTCATATAAATTTGGCTGATTAAAATGAGAAGAAAAACATAATTCATTAGTTAAATTTTTCAATTTCATGTATTTTTTCTCCTATTTATTAGGTGCATGAGTTGAAGGTTGAATGTAAGAGTCTTATAATGTTGTGTTACCTTTGGATCTTGAGTTTTTGATAATCTTATGATGATCTTTCTCAACAAGTATTTTATTCTATTGTTGTTTTTTGAATAACATATTGGGCAAATGCAAAACTGTGTACTTCTACAGGACAATGAACACAAAATTGAAGCATCAAACAAGACTTGATTAAGTTGCAGGTGGAATGTGCACTCAAATAGTAAGTAATGTAGAATAACAAAATAAGTAATCTGTCGTGTCTATATTTTGTTATTTTCTAAGATTACATCCATGTTCTATATTCATAGAATGGTTCAAAATTAAAATTTACAATTCGATAAAAGTACTAACGGGTGTTGTTCCCTGCACCCTCAGTCAACAACTTGCCTCCATTTTATTTTTATTTACAAACTACTTTATTATTTGAATATCTTTCTTTCTTTCCACGATAGGAAAGAGTTTCAGGTGGAAGACTACAATAATAGAAGTGTTTCAATTTGGTATACTATACTACAATATCATTTCATAACTAAGTTTTCAATTTCTATATATAATTAGGTTATAGATAATCTAAGTGAAGAAGGATCATGTCAGACAATTCAAATGAAGAAGGTAATGGGGATGCAATTAGTAGATTGTGGTCGAACTTTAAAAGAAAAGACAATGGAAAAGGTTATTGTCCCTATAATATTTGTAAGGGCTTAAACATTAGAAGATTGCTAATCAAAATAGCTAAGAGACATTGTAGGGATAATGGTCACATTGAAGGAGGGTTTGATTATCATCAATTGGTAAGTTTTTCATTATATTTAATTAACAATTGAAATACACTTGATGATGAGATCATTATCATGGTTTGTTTGTGTTCATCATTTTTATATAGGTCGACCTCCCTAGGGGAGTACGTGATATGGACCATGGAGGTGTGAATATTGAGAATATGGCTTTGGAAGTGGAGGATCATGGAGGTGTGAATATTGAAGCTAAAGATTATGATCCCATGGAAGATGATGATGATGCGCCAGATGATGGTACTAATACATTGATCCATGACATATTTGGTATTGGCGCATTTGATAATGATGATCAAGATGAGGTTGATGTCATCCATGATATACCTCTACTTGAGAAGGCAGCCATGCCCCTTTATGAAGGCTCCCAAACAACTCTTCTCTATGTTGTATTGTTGCTGTTGAACTTGAAGGTTATGAATGGTTTATCCAACACATCAATGCCACGTATGCTAAGGTATGTCATATATGTCATTATAGTAGTTAAATGGTGAAACATGTACCATAAATATTGTTAATATTAACAACTTATATTTTTTTCTATAGATTGATAGGTGAGTTCTTGTTACTACCATCGAATATTCTCCCTCGCTCATACTGAGAATTATGTGCCACTATGAAAGATATTGGAATAGAGTATCAAGTAATAGATGCTTATCCCAATAATTATATTATTTATCATAAAGAACATGAATTTGCAATAAAATGCCCTGAATGTCATATGAGTAGATATCGAACAGATCAAATAACAAAAAAGGTGCCTCATAAGGTTCTTCGTTACATCCCCATTATACCACGTTTGCAAAGATTATTCAAGTGTAGTAGCTTGCACAATTTATGGATTACCATGCACGCAATAGGATTTGAGATGACATTATTCAACTGCCTACAGATGGTTCTGTATTTAAGGACATAGAAGAAAAGTGGCCACACTTTATCGAAGAACCTCAAAATCTCAAGATTTCAGTGGCAGCGAACAGTGTCAATCCATTTGGAGAGCTAGATTTGTTTACACTGTTTGGCCTATTTTTGTCATCAACAATAACATTCCTCCATGGATGTCACTAAAGAGGGAGCACATTATGTTGGCAATGATTGTTCCAAGTATTTGATCATTTAATAGTTATCTGCATGTAACTATAAATCTTGCAGTAAAATGGTCACAATAATTATGTAATGTTGTTGTTCATTCAACTAGGTAAATATCAAGTTAAAGATATGAATGTATATATTGAGCCTCTTATCGACGAGTTGGAGTTATGGAAAGGTGTCACTATCTATGACATCTTTAGACCAATAGGAGATAAACAATTTCAATTCCATGCAATGCTTGTATGGACAATACATGATGCCCCAGAGCTAACACATTTTTCTGGTATGTTATGGTGAATTCAAGTTGCACATGATAATTCTAAAAATAAAAATTAACATATTTAATCTAATTGTATCATTACCTTGTAGGTCTTCAAACAAAAGGAAAATTTGTATGTCCAGTTTGTGGTCCAAAGATGAAATCTCGTCATTCAAAAATTTTAGGAAAGCAGGTGTTTGATGAGCATAGACACTTTCTCCACAAAAATCATAACTATCAAATTACCAAAAAACATCATTTTAATGGGAAAGAAGAGACTACATCTAAATCACGGAGAATGACACCTCACCTATGGAAGTTGGAATATAATAAAATTAATCATCAAGGTATTACCATTCTACCTAACAGTTTATGTTTGAAATTTGTATATTTTTATTATGTTTTGTTTTCTGATTATGTGATTGATGATCGTGAATGTCGTCAAGGAAACACTACTGAGCACCTTCCAAAGGGACTAAAGAGTTATCCCAAACAATTTAGTAGGTTGCCCTACTACGAGCAGCTGCAAATTGTACATTTGTTTGATACTATGCATATTGGAAAGAATATAACGGAGACATTGTGAAAGATATTGGATGGAAGGCGTGACAAAGAAACAATTGTCAAAATTTGTAGCGACATTCATGAATCCAGTCATGCAATGAAAAATTTCATTGAATCAAATAGAAATGGAGAACAGATTAATACAAGTGCCCTTCCTTGGTTATTAATAGAAAAACAAAGTGATGCCATAAAAGAAGTCATACAAAAAATTTGATTTCCCATAGGATTTGCTGCAAACATAAGCAGTACCATATCAAAGAAAAGTGAATTTGGGCCAGGGTTGAAAATGCATGATTGGCATACCTTCATCAAGGTAAGTCATGTTCTTTTGTATTTACAATATATTTGTAAACTGCATGTACTTCTCATTGTATTATATGAGAAAAGAATGACATGATTATTTTTATAATTGTTGTAGTATGTGCTACCCCTATCTCTCCCAGAGAACTTCGACAATAACATCAAACAAGTGATATATGATCTTGGAAAATACATGAGTTAAGAAATGATATCTATTTAATTTGTTGTGTATATATATTGTAAAGTCTCGTGTTTATATATTTTTGTGTCTTGAATGTCTTTTAGGTGGTTGTCATCTAAAGAAATCCATAGAGCATATATAAAATACTGAAGAGAAGAATTCCTCATCTAATGTGTGAAATGCAAAAGTGTCTACCTTCAACCTTTTTCAATGCACAAGAACACTACCTCATACACCAAGTTGAGGAGATTGAAATGTGTGAACCCGTACACACTCAGTCAATGTGGATGGTTGAGAGGCACCTAAAATTTTTGAAGGCTTTGGTTCGGCAAAGAATATGTCATGAGGGTTCTATGATGGAAGGATATATGGTATACCAAACTATGGTGTACGTTACTAAATATCTTCCTAAGCTTGCAGCAAAGATCCATATAGATCGCATTTGGGATCTCAACACCATTAGAAAATTTGAAGGGGAGTACTTGGTGGGGAAAGGTAGAATGAGGAAAGTGAGAGGTAATAAATTATAAGATGTTATTATAGTTGTTAATTAATTCTTAATCTTCAAAATTAATTGGTTGTAAGTAGTCTATTTATTTTTTGTATAGCTGCTCGAGAGTGGGATGCAATACATTTGTATATTGCAAATAATCAAGATTGGATGACAAAATAGATTGAATGATGTCATCATTTAGGTCACACATTAACATGGGAAGTTGTGTCTTCATTGGTTAATGAAGCTCATCGTAATGGAGATCCAAATGTTACACAAAAGAAAATAGATTTAGCACATGGTTTAAGAGATTTTCAAGTATGTATAAATTTTTTAATCACTCGTACGTTTATGAACTCTTGATGCATTAATTTATACATGTTTTACATATTTTTGCAGGTCAAACACCACAAGGCTATGTTTTGCAATGGTCATAAATTTCGCATCAAAAATTTGGATGACACAAAGAAAACTTGTGATTTTGGGATAAGTGTAGTCTTTCAGGTGACTAATATTTCATCTAGAAATTACTTACATCCTCGAGAGTCTGAAAATTGATACTATGGCATTTTGGATGATATACTTGAGTGTGACTTTAATTCCTTCACATTAGTTCTCTTCCTCGTTAGATGGTATAGGCTACGACTTAATCAAAATGATCCTGATAGAACTATTATTGAACATGACAATGGATTTCTAATTATTAATATAAGGTGGTTTGAGCCAATTCGGGATGAACCCTATGTTCTTCCAAGCTAATGTGAGCAAGTATTTTACTTAGAGGTTCCACATAAATCGGGTTGGTCATTTGTTGTTAGACATGATCCAAGAGGTAGGTCGATGAGGTATAATGTGATGGAAGAAGAAGATTGCGAACAACTAGAAGATGATGTAGATGATGATCATGAACAATAGTTAGTCGATGATGTTCCTGGTGCAACTTTTCTTGAAGAAGAAGAAGATGATGATGATGATGATGATGATGATGATGATGATGATGATGCTAATGCCAATGATGACAATAACGATGATGACAATGACAGTTGTGGTGATGATGTTGACATCAACGATGATCATGGCAATTAGTTGGATGAAGAATAAGATGAATGACATGAATGAAATGCACAGTTACGTGATCACTACTTAATCTATTTAATATTGATTTCTTGATAGAAATGTGTAGTTATGCAATCACTGCTTAATCTAATTAATTCATGATGTACTTACTATGGGATGCTTATGGTTTTTAATGTACTTACTATGTGGTTTTGAGTATATGTATCATGAATTTTTTTAGCTAACATTAGATAATTGAATTACATATGTAGGTACCCGAACTCCTTCACGAGCATCCCACACAATCTCATAGATCGATAGGTATAAGTCAATACACCGTATAGAGATTAATGTATTTCACAATTTGCAAAATATCTCACATTACTTGTTATCTCTTTCATTTGATGGAGTGCAAGTAGCAGCAAATAGGTATTTGTCAGATGTGTCTTCCTCAAGTGAAGAAAGTGAGTCATTTAGTATGTTTGAATTAGGAAGATCAACTAGAGGTCAAAAGACTAGAAGAAAATTCAATAAACACATAAAAAATTTCCTTGCTCAAGGGGGGTCATGTTCTTATGATGATGAGAGAAAAGGTGACATCGAGGTGCCATCTAGGTACCAAAATCTATAGAAACAATGGGTCCCCAAGGAACTTCCTCCAATAAACAATGATTTTAGTGTTAAAGGCAAGATATATCATATTGCACCATCGTTAATACATGGTTTGGGCCTATTTTCTATGGATGGCATAAAGGTCTCTTACAACAAAGTTTTTGAATTGATGGAGTATGTTGGACCTTATTATGATTACAAAAGTTGGATGCGAATTGTTCAATATAAAAAAAGTATGCATATGTATGCACTCTTGGCAAATTATATTCAACAAAAAGACAATGAGAAAAGTAAAAGAGTGGCTATATACATTGACAGAAGGCCAAAAGTATCAGGAAATATTCTAGGTTTTATAAATAGCATGTGACCTTTGTCAACTATTAAGCAACCCAATTGCATATTTGAGGCGTGTGAGGAAATCATGTATTTGTATGTGCGATAAAATCAATAAGTGCAGGGGAAGAGCTGCTTATTGATTACAATTTGAATCGCATAGATACAAGCAATGTCACTATCATTAGGGTGCAAGTACATACTATGTACCAATAAATAATTGAGTTTTTTTTCCAACCACATTTAGAGAGTCTCCTCACCATCCACCTCATCTCCATCATCAGCTTCTAATGAAATTTATTAATGTAGTCCTTTCTAATTATTGGTTAACTTTAAATAATAACATAGGACCACAATATGGAGCAACCACGTAGAGGGGACAATGATGATCATGCATGCACTTCTTCCCAGTAGGTAAACCTCTTTGTTATTGTACTACAAATTAGATAGAAGAAAAATGTTAAATAAAGTTTTTTATTATATTATTTTCATCACTGTTTTAGATTAATTCTAATAGTGTTAGTAATATTGTTGTCACAGATAGGTGGTTAGCAGAGAAAGGGAAAGGAACCCGCAATCCCTACAAAGGAGTCCTTTGACGAGGACCTAGTTGTTGATTTGGCTAGTTGTGATGAGTCGGCCTTTGCATTTAAAATATACCTCCACAAAATTGGAAAAAGATTGGTTGAATTGGCATCTATATTCCCTCCCACTCTTGAGTCACAAAAGAGGGCAACTAAACTGATGCACCTATCTCAAAATTATAGAGTAAGTATTAATGTAATTTTTAATTATAACAAAAGTTCAATAATACTTTTTATGTTATAGTAGTCTTTTATGTCATTAAAAAATAAGCGGATGTGTTTCTTTTACAACTTTTTTTGCGTAATTTTGATCCTCACAACCATGATGAGAGTACTGCAGTTGGTTCAGGTGGATCGCATGTTGGACTATTTTTTTTTTTACTCTCTAACAATATTGTCCATGCTAATCACTGATTTTATTATGCTCTAACAATCTTATTCTTCAGCACGTGTCAATGATCATTTACTATCGTCGCCTCATATGATGGCAGGCTCAGATGTACTATGTCCTACAATGTCAAAAACACATAGCATGGCCACAAACACCATGTCACCACCTACTCATACATAGATTTTATTTTTTCTATCATTATATATATGTTTATTTCTCTTGAAGTGTTCTTTCTTAGGGCCATTTTGTAATGGATTCAATTTATGCAATAGAAGATGCAACACTTGATGGTGATTTTTTTGGATGTACTAGTATTCTTAGTATGGGAACGGTGAAGGATTGCATATTGCTTGTGAGCGAAGAAGAAGGAGTTCCCTTGAAAATAGCAAAACTTCCAGGTACTTTAAAGATTGGACCTTTCTTTTACTATACAATCATATGTTAATCACACCTTGCATTCAATATGAGAAGCTTACATCTATTGTATTCTTATTTTATACTATTATATAATGATCCCATGATTATTTTTTAGGGAATGATGTTTTTTATACTAAACTTAATGACGAGTGTTTGCGGATATTCGGGCCCACCATCTCTATAGGGTGGAACATCATATCTGAACTAAAACCCCAATCCACTATTTTGATTTCATATCATTGCTAGGATAGTTATCATTACATCCATTTTTGAATCTAACATTGTTTTCTTTCTTAAAAGGTGGAAAACCCAAAATCAAAAGTTAAAGGATGATCTTGTAGAGAGTATGACAAACTTTATTGGACCTCGTGCATTTGATAAGGGTAAGATCCTTCAAAGATATGGGTTATGTTTGAGGTATATTAGGGACCAGTATAGGTGTACATTAACCAAAAACTTGAATTACCACCACCCCCCTTGCATTCTTGATAAAGAGTGGAAATCTCTTATTCTGGATGCGAATTAGAAAATTGAAATTAAAAAAGGAAATACACCACTAGAGAACAGAAGAAAGTATGTGATATTGTTAAGAATGTAATTGCCTACTAAATAATCTTCATATTTATATGAACTAACATATTTCAATCTCTTCATAGATTGCCTAACACATCAAAGGAAACAAAGGCAAGACTACAAAAGCATGGGCAACACAAGCTAGGCTCTAGCAATTATTTGAAACTTGCTGCACGAGTTGTAAGTGTTAATATTGTTAGAATTGAATGAGGAAAAATACAATCTGTAGATGGCTTTTAACACGGAAAATAATTCTTTGATCTTTATAATATTTATTTATAATTTGAAATCTTTTTTTGTTTTGATGAAATAATAAAATAAAATTTGACTATACCAAACAAAAATGTAGGGTGCGGAGTTCAATGTATGTCTCACAAAAGAGGACAAGAGAATTGGCTTCCAACAAGGCTATAAAGTTGTGGCAGAAAGAATAAGAAGTGCACAAGGTTCTACTAATGGATCCGTCACGGTAAGTAAGCTAAATAGATGATATTTCAAATTTAATTATTTACCAATTAGTTTATTTGATGTTAAGTTCCAACATAAAGTGAGTAAATTTGTTTTAAGAAAACAATGATAACATGAATGCGTATGAAATTGAAATGCAGCCTGCTGATTTTTGTCGTACACAACCTGTGTGTGTTGATGAAAATGAGGATGTGCATCACAATAATACAAGTAAACATCTTAAATTGATTGGTGTAGCAATACAAATTTAATTGCAATTGGTGTTTGGATTAATGTAACAATTTGTATTGCAGTTGTAGAGAGTGTAGAGGCCGTTGTTAATGAGCATGTTGAGGTTGAGGCTGAGGCCAGACAAACTGACCTTGATGTTGATGATGTGACTAGATCAGGTAAATAGCTATACGATTAAAGCCTGTAAAGTATTGAAATACTTTAAAATGTTTTTAATTATAATAAAATATTTTTAATTTAACCCTTTTATATGTTATTGCAGATGACCCCCCTTTGCATCAATAGAGAACTAGGCGTGCATTAAGATCTAATGAGAGGGTAGATGATCATCATGATGATATCGATACTCCTCTTAACGATTAATTCTTAAAAACTAGAAATCAAAAGAAAAAAAAAGAAATGATTGTCATCTATGCACCTTAATTGATAATGACTGATTTTTATATGCCAATGAATTTAATTATGTGGTATTGAATGTTCATAAATTTTATAATGTGTTAATGAATGTTATCATGTGATAATTAATGAATGTCACATTTTATTAATGTGTGAATGAATGTTAATGAATTTTATCGTGTGATAATTAATGAATGTTACATTTTATTAATGGATGAAATAATGAATGAATATTAGATATTAATTGGAATTTAGAGTGATGTTAGGGGGGGGGGGTGGGCCAAATGAGCTTCCACCTTCACGTTGGCCCTATTTAGTATAGAATATAAAACTATTCTTAAAACAAAGTGAAGCTCAATAAGTTGGTTGCTTATATAGGGTCTCAAGTGTAGCTTTTATCCCACTCTCAACATTGCAAGGCTTCAAGTGGTGTTCTGATATTGGTTTCTCCATCTCCCACTGACATCTTGTCTTTCTCCTAAGAACTCCCACCGAGCTCTGATACATGGATGAGCAGAAGATGTCCCTTACAGGCTACACATATATAATATGGTAGATCTAGGGAACAAATATACTACAACATAGAATGAGTCAACTTGAATCTATAGTTTCTTCATTCACAATGAAAATTCAAATTACAAGCCATATTTTAGATTTAATATTCATATTCATCTTCATCATGATCATAGCCATCATAGTCAACATTTGGTTCAACTTCATTTGAACCACACTCCATGTCAGGTACCATTATAAGGCATGGAGTGTGGTCATACTCATGTTACCATAATAATGAGTTAGCCTATAAAATTATGAATAAAATACCTCATGTATCATATTATAATACTACAGGTGCACCTAGGATTGGCCCAGGTACCCAAGTTCCTACCAAAGGAACCCAAGTCGAACCCAGAGGAGATCAAAAGTAGAACCAGAACCCAGCCTCAAACAAAGAACTGGATAATTTGGCTTTTTTTTAATTCAAGTTTATTTCTGAGTTCTTCTCCAATTCCAACTTGATTATTCCATATTTTTTTTTCCAATTTTCCTTCTTCCTCACTCCAAATTATGTTATGTTGTTATTTCCTTTTAATTGTGCTATTTCAAGGATCACCACCCATGACTTGGTTAAGATGATGAATGTTGTCAATGCCTTTATTACCAAGGAATCACCACCTACCATTAATGAATATTAATGATCATTGTTTCCTAAGGGTAATTGTTGTTTGTGTATACTGATCACCCAAGTCTTTGGATGTGATTTTCTTGTTGTGAGGTTTGTTAGAAGTGGGGGTATGACATGCTAGTTGGATTATAACATATTGAAATTTACACCATGAAGAAGACAAATGATTAAACAGAAAGAGAGGACCAACTGAACCATCTTGTGGTCAGTCTATAGAACATTGAGAAACAACATCAAGACTCAAGAATCAAAACAATCAAAAGTTTCTTCAAGACCATGAATGATCAACAACATTCTATCAAAAGATAAAACACTAATCTATATTATCATTAAGCCATAAAATATGTCTTTAAAGTTTACAAGAATCACAAAAACTTTCAAGAAACATAGTACTATCCAAAAGGAATACCCTCCAAATGATTGTGATTATGTTGATGTTGATGTCTATAATTTATGTCTAATTATTATGATGATGTTGATGTTGATGTCTATAATTTATTTCACTTACTAATGCTTGCCTAGATTGAATTTTGAATTGCCAGGCTGGAGAACGCTTTCAAATTTTAGGGTCTGTTCTACATGATACTCTTAGTTACAGCTCAAATGAAACTCAACATATTTTTGATGTTGGGCAACCCACTACAGAAACTCATCCGCAAGTGAAATTTAATGTTGTGAATCTTGGCATTGTTAATGTTATTACTTTTCCTCACGTTTCATATTTGTGAAAATGTTTCTTGGCACTATCTTCTTTTTCAATTCCTATATTTGCAGCTTTTTAGATCATTAACTTAAGCATTACATGTCTTTGTTGAAAGTTTATTCTAACACTATATTATATCTTATTCTTATTACAATGTTCTTTGTTGTGGGGCAGGAGGTCAATCTTCATTATCTTCATTGTGGGGGACAATGAATATTTCTCTGACAAATAGCAGGTCTTCATTAGTATCTTATAATAACATGCTAAACTAATAAAGGTGTTATGGGAATTTAATCTGCAATTAATAATAGACTAAGCATATTATTACTATGCTTAATGTTCCATTTAAATGCATTTAACACAAAAAATAAATTTACAAAACTAAACCAATGGCATGTTTACAACAAAGATGTGTTGAGGAGTTTGCTCCTTGTTTAATATTAAATGTTCCTGCACAATCCACTCATACAATAGTGAAATGCTATGTGGAAGGGATGGTTGATAGTGTTCCTTGAGGGAAGGGGGATTGTGAAAGACTCGTTATCATTTTATTGTGTATTTCCAATATGTTTGGTTGTAGGGAAGACCAGGAGAATGAAGGATCACTCATTGATTGCATGATAACCTAGTTTTGAAGGGTCACTAGTTGAGGGGACAGTCAAGGTTTGGATGATTAGGTCATTGGAGGACCCTATTTCTTTGTATTAATTGCTATTCAAATTGGATGCATGGATTTCTTGTGAATTATCAGCTGCTATGTATCCGGCAACTGCATCCGTAAATTTGCATATACTTCTCTAGGGTTGTAAGCCACTTAGAGATCAAAATAGAGAAACTACATCAAAATCATTCTTTGTCCTATTTCCTTTTAACAAAGTCTCAACTATTAATGATACAATACATTTGATTCCCTAAGCTATCAATACAAATGACGTCTAGCTAGAAGCTCACAGGCTGTCCATTTGATAACCACAGTCAAAATTTCAAAAAAATGGATATCCAAACATTTGAAAACCAATGGCATGTTTACAAAAAAGGTCTAATAGAACTCCCAACAATTCTTAAACATACTTTATCTGATATGATGAATTATTAAACAATTAAGGTTGGAGTAGACATAGTTATCACACTTTTTTTTTTGTGGTACAAGGAAGATTTGACTAGGTCAAGTCTTCCTTTGTGCTAGCAGTCTACAGAATTAGACCTTTATTAACAATTGATCATATCAGATAACTAGTATGTTTAAGAATTGTTGGGACTGGTCCTTTAGCGTGTATTAAACAGAATAGAATTTTCAGCATATTATTATCATTCTATTTATTTGTTGTAAACATACCATCGGTTCAATTTTGTAACTTCACTATTGTATGAGTGGATTGTGCAGGAACAGTTAACATTAAACAAGGAGAAAACTCCTCAACACATCTTGAAAACCATTGAATTCAATAATAAATGAAACCTAACACCAACACTATTCCTTCCATTCACTTCTACCAAGAATAAAGCATTTAATCCATTCAACATTACATATAATCATTAGACAGTTACATTTCCTGACTATGTACTAGAGGAACAGTCATGACCAAAAAGATCCAAACATTTGAAAATAGTGAATCGATATCCTTGAGCACAAGCACCAATAAAATCAAATAAGGAAGATAAAGCACGAGCTAGGGCACGACACCAATAGAATGCGGTCATTTCATAGAGCATTCATGATCAAATAAAATGCAATGCATTTGAAATTTGCAGTCGAATATGATGCCAGATGCTCGAAAGATGAAGAAATCACATACCTTCTCTCGCGCTCAGATTTCACTCCTTTATCCAATCAAAATAAAAATGATGAGGTCATTTCACTTTTTTTTTTCATAGCCAAATCTTCCTTATACCACACGAAGAACATGCCATTGGTTCAATTTTGTAAATTTGTTTTTTGTATAATTAGTAATTGACAGATTAAATGCAGATAACACCTTTATCAGTTTAATTAGCATGTTATTATCATATCAGATAAAGTATGTTTAAGAATTGTTGGGACTGGTCCTTTTACATGTATTAAACATAATAGAATTTTCAGCATATTATTATCATTCTATTTCTTTGTTCTAAACATGTCATTGGTTCAGTTTTGTAGATTTGTTTTTTGTGTTAAATGCATTTTTCGTGAGGAGGGGTCTTTTTTTGAGGAGATTGATGAAGATTGTGCACCTCAAAAACCAATTTATAAGGTACCAATCATGTTTTCTATTCACTTATATTTTTGGATTGGTAAATCTCCTTATAAGTTTCATGTCCTTTCTTTTGATTACTATGGATGAGATATATATCTTACATTTAACATTCAACTTCTTCACATTTTAGAACATGTAGTGTGTTTTTTGAAGATTTTACCAAATCAACTTTTAACATAAACCAAAAATACCAAACTGATATCTTGCCCTTTCAACTTGACAAAATATTTGCATTTGACCAATAACTACAAGCAACTGAATGATAAATCCACATACCTATATCTTTGTAAAATACCTGGAACGTCAAAAAGATGGCTAAGTGGCTACCGCCATGATTTTTATCTACTGAATATGGAAAAAAAAAGCACCAAAAAGAATCGAATAGAAAACATAAATGGTCATTTCAGATAGCATTCATGATCAAATAAAATGCAATGCCTTCTCTCACGCTCGATCAGCTTTCACCCGCTCGTTTTCTCCCACTCCTTTTCTCTACAATCGAAATAAAAATGATTTGGCCATTTCAAAATAGTGAATCGATATCCTTGAGCACAAGCACCAATAACATCAACTATTTTGATCTATGGGTACCCTAATGTTGGCAAGAGTTCTTTTATTAATAATATTACTCTGCAAGCTTGAAGAAGCGGTATATTTTGGCAAATGAAGAGTGGAAAGATGATGATATTCCTGAGATCATGGATGGACACAATGTTGTAGACAGAATGGGAAGACATCTTTCTAGCCTGGCCTTGGATCCTTCAACAATTGGGGTAGGATCCAGACCCAGGCTAAAAATATGTCTTCCTTTCTGTTGTGGAATATAGGCTTTGCTGCTGCAACAATGACAAACTGCGATGTAGATATCACAATAGCTGAGAAACATAAATGTAGGCATCATGGTCACAATTTTTTGGAGACACAACATTATTGAGTGTTATTCCCAGATGATGCAAAGCAACCACTACTTTGCATCATCTGGGAGAACCACTCAATTATGTTGTGTCTCCAAAAAATTGTGACCATGATGCCTACATTTATGTTTCTCAGCTGTTGTGTCCTAGTACCCCTTATGACCCTTTACGACCGTTTATGATCCCTAAGAATACATCTTAGAGGTCTTAAAATGTTGTAAAGGGTCATAAGAGGCTCCTAGGAGGGGCTAGGTGAGCTTCCACCTTCATGTGGTTGGCCCTGTTAAATAGAGAATGTTAAACTATTCTCAAAACAAAGAGAAGCTCAATAATTTAAGGTCTCAGTCGACGGAGATGCTGAAAAAATGATGGGAATCAATAATGGAGAGTTTTTAGATTCTGAGAAGACATATATGGAGTGGAGGCCAGATTGAGTACCAATGCAGAGATGATGATTTAGTAACCTACATCTATAAAACCTTCACAATTATCCCTTCTTTGGCCTCCACTCATTCCTCTTCTCAAAAATGGTTATCTAGAAACTTTGGATACTGTTCCTCATCCATGCACAAAATGTGCTAGTGATCGTATAAAATTACTTTAGGCCTCCAGTATTGATGAGATGTACAAGTGTAAAATGTTTTTGTGAGACTGGGATCAATTTTTCCAGTGTACATAAATGCAAGGTGGTGATTATTCTCGACGATCAATAGGTATAAGTCTTCCAGGCCTTACCCAGTAGATAGGACTAAAGATAACACAGCTCAAGAGACCATCATAGGTTGTCTCTTTCTTCGGTCTATATTATTGATAGAATGTTTTATCTTTCATTAGCTCATCAAATCTGAGGATTTGAAAGAATTTAATAGAATATTTTCATGACAACGTATATTATTTAAGTTGATGTTGCACGAATTTATCTACTTTGCGCACTTGTAGACTATGAGGATGGCGATAAAGAAGCATGGCCATGGGAGGAGATTCTTCTTTATCATCATCCTCATAGTCTACAAGTGCGCGAAGTAGATAAATTTGTGCAATGTTAACTTAAATAATATACGTTGTCATGAAAATATTCTATTAAATTCTTTCAAATCCCCAGATTTGATGAGCTAATGAAAGGTAAAATATTTTGTCAATAATATAGACCGAAGAAAGAGACAACCTATGATGGTCTCTTGAGTTGTGTTATCTTTAATGTTCATATTTGTCAATTTTTTGACACTTTATAATTCATTCTGACAGTAGTGCTATACATCCGACATCATTTCCCGTCAAAATATAGGCCAACACATCACCTATCTGATAGATAAAATGTCAGAGAAAAATACTTTACGATAATTATTGTGACAGTAATGCTATACATCTGATAGGGCAACCTGTCGGAGATATACTGCCCTACTATCGCTCTTCTGATAGGTAAAATGTCGCAGTGCAATTTTTGACAGATTGTTCCGGCAGTAATGCTATGTCACCAATGGGTTTATCTGTCGGAAGTTGGTTGCAGATCTGTCGCTATTCCAACAGTTCTAATGTCAGAAAGGATATCTTTTCAACAATTAGTTTCGATAGCGATTGTATATTTTTTATAGTCCTTTGCGTCAGAATTCTAATAGATGGACCGTAGGAAATGCCATAACAAAGTTGTTATCATGTGCAAGTTTCTGACGTAATGGGGTGTCGGTAAACTGACAAATATATCTTTTGTTGTAATTTCCAATGCAAAAATGGTGACGGACACATGTGTCAAAATGCTGACAAATGAGTGTTGCAAATCTGACAAATGGTCATTGAAATTTGACCTCAAATGTACTATTGAACTACTTGGTAAGCAAGGATGACCAAGCAACAGACAAGCATCGCCGAGTGCCAGTGAAATAACCGACTGCCTGGGAGATAACTGACCATGCTCAATAACCAAAGGAAACCAACCAACTATCGACCAACTCAGTCAAAGCAGGAACCAAGCAACACAGACAAACTTCAAAATGTTTTTGGTGACACAGGATTGCCAAGGACCCAAGATGCTCCTGCATCAAACACCTAGGGTTATTTTGAAATGATTCTCTGAAACATTTGGTAGGTATGATCCGAGCTGCATCCAACTCAAACTGTGAAATCCATGAACTATCTTCCATCAGTCTATTCTTCTACTTTACCAAGTATTCCATATATTGTTTTGCTCTTGTACTTTTTCCAACTCTTTCCTTCAAAATTTGTTCAACTTCTTCATTCTTCTTCTTAGGATATTCTGTCGGTACTGTCACTTCTTCATCAAGTTCATGATACTCACACAAATTAGCAATGTTGAAAATTGGTGATATGTCCATGTCATTAGGTAACTCAATCTCATATGCATTTCCACTGTCAAATTTCCTCAAAATCTTGCAAGGTCCAAACTTCTTCATCTTCAGTTTCCCATATGTTCCAACAAGAATTTGACATTTCTTAAAATGAACCATCACTTCATCACCAACATCAAAATTCTTATGTCTCCTTGATCTATCAACTCTATCTTTTTATTTTCGATTATTGTCTTCCAGCTTTAGCTTCACATCTTCATGCAATGTCTTCATATACTCAGAAAATTTTACTCCTTCAACACTTCTTTTATTTTCATCAACAATGTCTCTCAAATCAGATATACCTCTTAGTTGTGTGCCATTCACAATCTCAAATGGTGTTTTTCTAGTACTCCTATTCACTGAATTATTGTATGAAAACTCTGCTTGTGCCAATACAAAATCCCAATTACTCGGTGTGTCTCTAACTAAACATCTCAAAAGATTTCCCAAACTTTTGTTCACAACTTCAGTCTATCCATCAGTTTGTGGGTGAAATGTAGAACTATATTTCAACTCAGTACCAAATTTCTTCCAAAGGGTCTTCCAAAAGTATCCAGCAAATTTACTATCTCGGTCAGAGATAATACTCCTCGGTAATCCATGCAATCTGACAATTTCCTTAAAGAAAAGATCTGCTACATGTACTGCATCTGATGTCTTTCTAATGGTATAAAATGTGCCATCTTAGAAAATCTATCCACAACAAAAAATATAGAATCATTACCTCTTACTATCTTCGGTAAGCCAAGAACAAAATCCATACTAATGTCAATCCAAGGTTTCTCAGGAACAGCAATCAGTACATACAATCCAGTATTCTGACTTACTCCTTTTGCAACTTGACAAAATCCACAACTTTTCACAAATTTCTGAACATCTTTATACAACTACGGCCAATAGTATTTTTCCTTAAACAAATTCTATGTTTTATCAATACCAAAATGTCTAGCCAAACCACTACTATGCTTCTCTTTTATCAAGTTAGTTCTCATTACTCCTCTTGGTATACACAACTGAATGCCTTTAAACAACATACCTTCCTGAATAAAATATTCATCCCATTTAGTATCTTGTTGATCTTGAATAGGTGCTCTGCACTTTCTCCATGGCTTAGAAAAATTAGGGTCAAACTCATAAGAATCTCTCATCTCATCAAAACAAAGAACTTTAATTTTCATCTCGGTCATCAAAGATCTTCTTCTACTCAATGCATCAGCAACTCATTTAGTGACTCCACTTTTATGCTTTATCACAAATGTGTAACTCTGCAAATACTCAACCCATTTCATATGTCTTTGATTCAACTTATTCTGACTACCCAAATACTGTAAAGCCTTATGATTGGTATACAACACAAATTCACTTGGTATCAAATAATGTCTCCATTTCTTCAGTGCTTGAACAATAGCATAGAATTCTTGATCATACATGGAATATTTCCTTCTAGCATCATTCAACTTTTCACTAAAGAAAGCAACAAGTTTACCTTCTTGACTCAACACAACTCCAATTGCACTTCCACTTGCATCAACACATTCCACTTGAAATACTTTACTAAAATCAGGTAATGCCAAAATAGGTAATTCAACAATCTTCTGCTTCAGCGTCTCAAAATTGTTATCAGCTCCATGTGTCCACTTGAATTCTATTTTTTCTCCTCTCATAGTCTCAGTCATAGCATTACAAATTGAACTGAAATTCCTTATGAACTTTCGGTAAAAACTTGCCAAACCATGAAATGATCTTACCTCACTAGCATTCGAAGGTGTAGGCCAATTCAAAATAGCTTCAACCTTTTTAGGATCCATCTTCAAACCATCAGTTGAAATAACAAATCCCAAATACACAATCTCCTCTTTCATGAATGAACACTTTTCAGATTTATCAGCAACTTTTCCTCTTTCAATCTCTGCAAAGCTTGTCTAACATGCAAAAAATATTTTTCTTTGGTCTTACTGAATATCAAAATGTCATCAAGATATATAATCACAAACTTACCCAAGAATTTCTTCAAAACTTCATTCATCAGCCTCATAAAAGTACTCAGTGCATTAGTTAAACCAAAAGGCATAACCAACCACTCATACAAACCTTCTTTTTTCTTGAAAGCAGTCTTCCATTCATCACCTTCTCTGATTCTGATCTGATGATACCCACTTTTCTAATCAATCTTTGTGAAATAATTTTCTCTAGTCAAACTGTCCATTATGTCATCCATTCTCGGTATAGGAAACCTATACTTTACTATTATCTTATTGATTGCTTTGGAATCAATACACATTCTCCACTCTCCATTCTTCTTCGGTGCCAATACAACAGGTACTACACAAGGACTCAAACTTTCTTTGATCAAACCTTTCTCCAGCAACTCTTGAATCTATTGGTTCAATTCCTGATTCTCGGTAGGTGTCAACTGATGAGGTGCCTTATTCAGAAAACTAGCTCTAGGGATTAGATCAATGGTTCTTTTTGGTGGCAAACCATTAGGTACATTATCAAAAATGATATCACTATACTCGGTGAGTAACTTATCAATCTCTTCAGGGACATTATCTTATGTTTTCTTACTTGGTTTGTTAGGGATCACAGCAAAACATACATCATTCTTTTTCAAAGAGTTAACAAACTTCCTTCCCTCCATCAAACAAACTTTCACAGATGTGCAAACATTATTAACAAGTTCTTCCATCAATGGTAACAAGATTTGTTTCTTTCCATCAACCACAATAGTATACTTATGCAATCTCCCATCATATATGGCATGTCTATCATATTGCCAAGGTCTACCCAACAAAATATGACAACAATCCATATGCATGATATCACATAACACCTTATCATAGTACTTTCCAATCTTCAAACTCACATAACATTATTCACTTACCAGGAGTGTATGCTCATCTTTGATCCATGAAATTTGATAGGGTTTCGGATGTTCCAACCTTTCCAACTGTAACTTTGTGACCATCTCTTCAGATGCCAGATTCTCTGAGCTACCACTGTCAATGATTACCTTCCAAACTTTATCAGAAACTCTACATCTAGTCTTGAACAAAATTTTCCTTATCAGATCTTCTTTTTTTCTTTCATTCCATAGTGCTCTCCTTACCATTAAGTTATTTTCTCTCTCAGGTTCATTCGATGACTCTTCTTGCACCAAAGCATTTCTACTGCTACCAGCCTTCTTACTTGCATGTGTACATTCAAAAGATCTATGTCCTTCTTCTCCATAATTGTAGCAAGTTCCTCAAAAACTTTCTCTACTATAACCACCTCGGTAGTTACTGCCTCTGCCTCTACATGAACATTCACCTTTCCACTCGGTCTTGCCTTTGTCCAGATTTGTCTTTTCTAGTTTAGATCTACCATTTTCACCATTAGATATACCTCTTCCTCTAGGGAATCTACCACCTCGACCCCTTTGTCTTTGCTCATGTCTTTTGTTCAATTTGTCCTCGGCCTTCAATGCAAATTGATAAGCCTCTTCAATGCTCTCCAACTTGACCATACTAATTTCCTCTTGGATGGAAACTTTCAAACTATTCAGGTATCTACCAGTTCTTTCCACATCATCTTCATCATGTCCAGATCTGATATCTAATCTATAGAATTCCTTAGTATATTCCTTTACCGAGCTATCTTTCTGCCTTAAACTTTGCATTCACCGAACTAGGTTAATCTTATAATCACAAGGTAAGAACTTTCCTTTCAATTTGTTCACCATTTTATTCCATACCTTGATTTTGTCATTGCCTTTCCTTTTCCTATCCAGCTGCAGATGTTCCCACCATAAGGATGCATGGCTTTTCAACTTTGTGCGTGCAATCTTCACTTTCTTGTCTTCAAGAATATTTTCATACTCAAAATACTTTTCCATCTCAATGATTCAGTCCACCAATTTATCAAAATCTAGCTTTCCACCATACTCAAGAGGATTGAAATGTGGTGTTGACTTCAAACTTGTCAAAGCCTTCAAAAATCTTTCTTCACCTTGATCCATAATAGGTGCAAGTTCTGCATTCGCCTATTTTTTCTCAACTTCATCATCACTAACATCTTCAATATGTCTCCCTCTTTTTTGAGCTATTTCAATAGCTTCTAACCTAGAAACAATCTACCTTAGCATATCTACCAATCCTGGATCTCCATCTCACCTCCCACGAACCATCTTGACAACCCTCTGCAATTGCAGGTCAGATCGCAATCTGCTACCCTACAACAATCAACTAGGGCTTCAAGAGGAACCTACAAACCTAGATCCACATACCTAGATCAATATCTCACCTTGCTTTGATATCACCTGACTCAAGGCAAGGGCCAAGAGGGGCCAAACAATGGCACACCCTACTGATCCAAGCCTTCTCAACACATGCGAAAGCAAATAACAACAACAGTGAGAGAGAGAGAGTGCAGCAGCTTTCATATATTTTCATCAAATACAATGATACATGTCAGGTTGTAAGGCCTTCCCGGTTAGGGCCAGATATTATAATGATTTATAGAAGTCCTCAAACATGCAAGGATCTTCCAATAATCTCTAATCTTACTATCTTCTCTTCTTCTCTCCAAAAACTACCTCCTAAACTACAACCAAACAACTACATTTATACAAGAGTCTACCAAACTGAGTCAGCCTTTAAATCAAAAATCAATGGAAGGAATGGTCAGATTTGAGACCACACGCTTCCCAATGATGGATTCCAACATTAAATCTATGACCCATAATAAATGCACAAGTCGGCTCAACAAGAACTAAAAAGAAACTACTCGGTAAGCAAAGATGACTGAGCAGCAGACAAGCATCATCGAGTGCCAGTGAAATAACTGACCGCCCAGGAGATAACTGACCACACTCGGTAACCAAAGGAAACCGACCAACTACTGACCAACTCGGTCAAAGCAGAAACTAAGAAACACAGACAAACTTCAAAATGTTTTTGGTGACACAGGATTGTCAAGGACCCAAGATGCTCCTGCATCACATACCTAGAGATAGTCCTATTCACATTACTTAATTCTCCCCGTAGTGAATTTTAGAGTCACTACAACATTTGGGGTCAAATTTCGATGCCAATTTGCAATGCCAGTAGAATTTGTGTATGTTTTTTATGTTTTTGTTTGTAAGTGCCCCTGACGGTGTCATAATAGCGATGATATTGTCGTAATTGCGACACCCATTTGGTTATAAACAAAAAAAAAGAGAAAAAGGAAGTGTCATTTGTAATTTGTGAATGCAAAGAGCTACTGTGAAGATGACACTGCATTTCTGTGTGGCACGAAGAGGGCATTCAAGTTAGGCATGCATGAAGAGGCCGACACCATGTGGGAAGAGGGCACTAGCACTTAAGGTAGGCATTCGAGCTTTGTCTTCTCGTTAACTCAATTTCAATGGCATTGTTTACATCTTAGCATTGTTAATAGTGGCATTGTTTACATCTTAATTAGCATTTGGAATGCTCGATGACCCGCGAGCTTTGAGAGTTAGGGCATCGTTGCTATTACCTTCAAGGCATTGTGTGAAGTGTTTGATCTCTTTTTATTTATTTTGTTGTTGATATTCACTATGTGGTACTCCCTATTTGTGATCATTTCACGAGGAAATATCTTGATGGCTCACAGGTTGCAAGCTAGGGCATCATACATTGTTTATGAGCTCACTGTTTAATACTTGCATTGTTTACATCTTATCATTTGGAATGCCTGATGACCCACGAGCTTTGAGAGCTAGGGCATTGCTTCTATTACCTTCAAGACATTGTGTGAAGTGTTTGATCTCTCTTTATTTATTTTGATGTTAATATTCACTATGTGGTACTCCCTGTTTATGATCATTTCACAAGGAAATGTCTTGATGGCTTGCGGGCTGCAAGCTAGAGCATCATACATTGTTCATGAGCTCATTGTTTAATACTGACATTATTTACATCTTTTCATTTGGAATGCTTGATGACCTGCGAGCTTTGAGAGCTAGGGCATCATTTCTATTACCTTCAAGGCATTGTGTGAAGTGTGTGATCTCTCTTTATTTGTTTTGTTGTTGATATTCACTATGTGGTACTCCCCATTTATGATCATTTCATGAAGAAATGTCTTGATGGCTCATGGGCTGCAAGCTAGGGCATCATACATTGTTCATAAGCTCACTGTTTAATATTGGCATTATTTACATCTTTTCATTTGGAATGCTTGATGACCTACGAGCTTTGAGAGCTAGGGCATCATTTCTATTACCTTCAAGGCATTGTGTGAAGTGTTTGATCTCTCTTTATTTGTTTTTTTGTTGATATTCACTATGTGGTACTCCTCGTTTATGATCATTTCATTAGGAAATGTCTTGATGGCTCGTGGGCTGCAAGCTAGGGCATCATACATTGTTCATGAGCTCATTGTTTAATGCTAGCATTGTTCATGAGCTCACTATTTAATATCTGGCATCATGCAAAAATACATTAATACACTTACTGTTTTAAATTTGAGCTCGGGCATCATGCAATGTTATTGTTTTCATTGCATACTTGTTGCTATTGTGCACCATATATTGTTTTATACATTGTTTATTTCATTGAAACCGTGAGCTTGGCATTTGTAATGTATTTTTTGTTATTGGATCAATGCTACCATGTTGTTGAGTCTGTGTATGGCTTGAATATGCACATGCATAATTGTAGATAAGGATCAGTAATATGGTTCCAAGCATTGCTTAGATCCTTTGGATCTAACCCCATCTTTTCCTTCCTTGCAGGTTTTGGATCATACAAGAGCATACTGGATGGAACCCCGGGTCAACACTTCATTACTTCATGCAATGTCTGGTACCTTCATTATTTATGTTCATCCACTTATGTATGTTTTCATTCATTCATATTCTTCTTAAAGTTGGCTATTAGTGACCATATAGGACCATTCATGATGTTTTTGGGTCATTTGATGAAAAGATGTAAATAGGGACATCAATAATAAAATAGGGATATCTTCATAGGAATATATTAAGATTAATATTGTAAGTAAAAACATTACACAGTGGCATTCAGATTAAGTACAATATGAATTCACATGCCTTTAATTATGATACACTTTTGAAATTATCACTCATTGGTCATTTGACAATTCAAGATATAAGTATCCGAATATAAACTATTGCAAAAGGAAGAAACCTATATGTATCTATCATCATTTAATACAAAATATAAAAGTATCCCACATACACACAATTGCTATTATAACAACCATCCTCTAATCCCATGGTGTACTAGTCTCAAGGTAAGAACAATTTACTTAAGCCATCATATAAGTATCATCCTAAAGTTTAAATATACATTTACTATGGATATACAACACTGAGCCATAATAAATTACAGAGTTTCACTGCAATTTTTATGTCCACTTACAATAATAAATTACAGAGTTTCATTGCAATTTTTATGTCCACTGCCATTAAAATATCTCACTCCTCTTGTTATATAGGCATCCTTCTCATTAAGTGTTTCCATTAAAATATATCACTCTTGTTATATAATGTATATGCATACTTTTTTTAAATGTCATACTTGTTGCTCTTAAATATTATTACCATTTCACTCAAATTTACATGACATTAAAACCAAGCCCAAAATGTATACATACATGTAAGTATAGGAGAAGCTGGATTCTCCAACTATTGAAAAAAAAAAAACTATACCAATAGTAGCTTACGAGAAACTATACTTGTGCTTACCACACCATACCTCAACATCATAATGCTTATCATTTTCAAGCTTGAGCGAGGCTTCATACTACGCACTATCCACAGATTTGTATGCAATGCTGATTTAGGCTGGAGGTAAACTACATGTGTTATGTAAACAACATGGTTGAATGCAATCTCTTTTGCATGTTTTCAAGAGTTTTCCCACCAATACAAGCGTAAATAACGCATTGAACATAATCTACAAACACTGCATGGTATGAAGTCTCGTTGAAGCTTGAAATATATTCACTCCTCATGTTATTTGTCAAAATTAAATTCAAATATTTCTCAAAACATTTAATCTTGTAGAATTAAGATATCCTTATCTCAATAATAAAACAATCTTCCATAATAGTTTTTGAATCACATTAACACACACTCATGTTTTGTAGCATAGTTCATTTTATAAGTGTATGGTTGATGTCCCTATTTTGAAGTGTTTGATCGTTTCTATTACCTTCAAGGCATTGTGTGAAGTGTTTGATCTCTCTTTATTTGTTTTGTTGTGCATATACCTTCTTTGATCAACTCTGATATGCACAAGTGATGAACATTCATATTTTCCTAAGCAGTACTTTGAGCTTTCCTGCAATACATGTACTATTGTGAAAATCATCACAAGTCCATTTGTTGCAGGAAAGCTCACAGTACACATGTCTGAATGACATTGTTTACATCTTAGCATTAGGAATGCTCGATGACCCGCGAGCTTTGAGAGCTAAGAAATCATTGCTATTACCTTCAAGGCATTGTGTGAAGTGTTTGATCTCTCTTTATTTGTTTTGTTGTTGATATTCACTATGTGGTACTCTCTTTTTATGATCATTTTATGAGGAAATGTCTTGATGGCTCGTGGGCTGCAAGCTAGGGCATCATGCATTGTTTATGAGCTCAATGTTTGAGCAACTCATGTCCTTATTTGATTGGTCGGTTCTCTGTTTGTTATATTGAGTTTACATCATATATTTAGTCTTAATAAATATCTTATAAAACAACATAAAACTAACCCAAAATACTTTATCTTAATAAAATTTTAATAAAACAATATATTTAGTCTCAATAAAATTTTATAAAATAACATATATTGTGTAAAGTGTTTGATCTCTCTTTATTTGTTTTGTTGTTGATATTCACTAGCTATGTGGTACTCCCCGTTTATGATCATTTCATGAAGAAATGTCTTGATGGCTCATGGGCTGCAAGCTAGGGCATCATACATTGTTCTTGAGCTCACTGTTTAATACTAGCATTGTTTACATCTTTTCATTTGGAATGCTTGATGACCCACGAGCTTTGAGAGCTAGGGCATCGTTGCTATTACTTTCAAGGCATTGTGTGAAGTGTTTGATCTCTCTTTATTTGTTTTGTTGTTGATATTCACTATGTGGTACTCCCCATTTATGATCATTTCATAAATAAATATCTTAATGGTTCACGGGCTGCAAGCTAGGGCATCATGCATTGTTTATGAGCTCACTATTTGAGCACCGGCCAATCAAATAGGGACATGAGGTGCTCAAATAGTGAGCTCATAATGACATAAACAATGCATGATGCCCTAGCAAAACAACAAAACAAATAAAGAGAGATCAAACACTTCACACAATATATGTTGTTCTATAAGATTTTATTAAAACTAAATATATTGTTTTATTAAGATTTTATTAAGAAAAAGTATTTTGGGTTAGTTTTATAAGATTTTATTAAGACTAAATATATGATGTAAACTCATAATTATACTTGATATATATATACTTCAAAGGAGGAATTATGAAATATAGTTGTAGGTAGTTATCTCCTCTATAATAATGGAGGAGTGAAAGGTAATGATCAATGAGGTTGCTGCTATTAGATCATACATTAATACACTTATTTTTTTGAATTTGAGCTCGGGCATCATGCAATGTTATTGTTGTCATTGCATGCTTGATGTTGTTGTGCACCATATATTGTTTTATACACTGTTTATTTCATTGAGACTGTGAGCTTGGCATTTGTAATGTATTTTTTATTATTGGATCGATGTCGCCATGTTGTTGAGGTTGTAGATGCATTGAATCACCACTGCCATTTTATTTTGATAGCGGCAATATAACAAACAAAGCACCATCCAATCAAGTAGGGACATCAATACAGATGATGCAGATTTGTGTACCTCTTTGTTTCGATGTAGCTTACTCACTGCATGCAATCGGGCCTCCTTGGGGCTACCAACCATGTTGTGATGTTATGATCTTTACTTGAAATCACAATAGTGACTCACCAAGTGTTCATGCAGACATAAATGCAGCAATTTACTTTCTGCAACATTCTTCTGAGTGCACATGTCCTGTAGCATGGTTTTTCTTTCAGAAGTGTATGGCTTGACTATGCACATGCATAATTGTAGATGAGGATCAGTAATAGGATGTCATTCATTGCTTAGATATTTTTTATCTAACCCCCATCTCTCTTTTCCTTGCAGGTTCTGGATCACACAGGGGCACACTAGATTCATACCCGGGTCAAAAATTCATCACTTTAGGCAATGTCTGGCACCCTTATTATTTATGTTCATCCTCTTATGTATGGATGTTCTCTTGCATTTTCTTCTGAAAGTTATTTTCCTTGTATAGTATATACAAGTTATTTTTCATATATATACATGTAATCTTTAGATGCAAAAATTTATTTTCCTTTACATGTATCTTTGCATGAAATAAACACAAATTAAACAAGATCATCTAATAATGCAAACTAGGGTACTTGATGTTACATAGACCTTGCTATAACTTTGTCCTAGGCCCTCCTAGAATCAAAGAGGCTAATCTCTTATCCTTAAGGGTGCTATCATATTCCCCTTCTAAGAAGTTTCAAACTCCTCCTTTCTCCATTCAATCTATGACACCAAGAATATGATAAAGTTCACTGTTCTAGGAACCTCTTTGTCCCTTTTAAAAAAATTTGTCTGCTGCCTGGCCTAAAAAGGCTACTAGTTTTAGTAGGCCTAATTGACCTTTTTCTGCAAATAACTCCAAACTTCTCTGAGCAAATCATCCAACTAATTATGGATTTGAATACCCTTTTGGGAGGGCTTTAAGATTCTGTCGGTCTCCTTTTCCCATACTGTCCGTACAGGGCCTACTGAAAATGGGGCAATAAATGAGGGTTTGGTAACTCACTGTCTGTAATAATGAGGGTTTAGTATTTTCCCTTGCATCCACAATCCTCTGAGCTCTCTCTGCATTGGAGATTCTTGATCATGCATCTGACCTCCCCTCCACATCATTTGAACCAGGCTTTGAGCACCCTTAATCACTCCATCTGCTCTACAACAACACACTGGCCCCTAACCAAACATTGATAGCTTACCTAGGGCATTAGTTTATAGATACATCCTGAACTTTCTAGGGCCCCTCCTTTACACAACATATATTACAGGGAGTCTAGACATAAATCCCATAGACTTGTACAGATTGTACGATGGGAGAGTGCTCTAGCACTCCATTATTCAAAGCCCTGTCAGTAGTAACCCAAGATAGGTCAAAATAAAGAAAACTATGAAGACTAACTCAAAACTAAAATGAAATGCTAAATAACTATCCTAGAAATTCAAAAACATTAACAATCATCACATGCAAACATTATAGTCAGATATTCAATCCATTTCTTATCTCTATCAACACAAAAATGTATATCTTTGTCAAAGGAAAACTAGTTACACAGTCTAACTGCAACCAAAAGTTTGCTCTCCGTACTGCACTCTTCCCTACGCCTTGAATTATGATTTTCAAAGTTTAAATAGCTCCCTCCTCGATGTTAGGGCCCATGGATTGAGCTAGCTATCTCTTGAGCCGGTTACATGCTTTTGCAAGAAAAACTGTCATGACAACTTTCAAAGTTGTCAAGCAACTTTTGGTGGATAGACAAACCACCACACACACCTCAAAAGCACTCAATCCTTGATTAAGGGTCATAAAGGCCATTTTAAAACCTCTAAAACATTAAAGAGGCCATTTGTTCAACTTTAGAACATTGTCCTATTATAGGCAACCTAGCAAAGTTGGCTAAGACTGCTGCAACCAGGCTCCAAAAGACACACCAAGGACTCAAAAGAACAAAGAAGAACAAACACTAGCTAGCACACCTAGAGAGACCAAATAGGCTTCTCCCTAACCTAGTGGCTTGGCTAAGGCCACTACAAGCCAAAATTTAAGAACACTAGGTACCAAACAGCCCTACCTAGGTTCCCTCACCAGTGTTGTAGTCCTTTTGAATCTTAGGATGACATCTCAATTGGGAAAGGAAAAATAAAACCTTTCGTAGACCAATAACAACCAAGGCATATGGGTGCTCTTTTGTTGTACAGTTATACTCATAAAATATATGTACGGTTATAAAATTTCATGCCTTAAAATTTTATAACATAGTTCCTCTTCATCAAAATAGAATGGAAGTGGTGATTCAATGCATCTACCCACATTCTATGTGCTTTGAGCCAATGAAATTTGTATCATCACGATGAAGTAATAATGCATTAAATATCTTACTGATGTCCCTATTTGATTGGTCGGAGCTCTATTTGTTATATTGCTACTATCAAAATAGAATACCAGTGGTGATTCAATGCATCTACAGCCTCAACAACATAGTAGCATTGATCTAATAACAGAAAATACATTACAAATGCCAAGCTCACGGTCTCAATGAAATAAACAATGTATAAAACAATATATGGTGCACAACAGCAGCAAGCAAGCAATGATAGCAATAACATTGCATGATGTCCGAGCTCAAATTCAAAACAGTAAGTGTATTAATGTATGATCATATATTTAGTATTAATAAAATCTTATAAAACAACATAAAACTAACCCAAAATATTTTTTCTTAATAAAACAATATATTTAGTCTTAGTAAAATCTTATAGAACAACATATATTGTGTGAAGTGTTTGATCTCTCTTTATTTGTTTTGTTGTTTTGCTATGGCATCATGCATTATTTATGTCATTATGAGCTCATTGTTTGAGCACCTCATGTCCTCATTTGATTGACCGGTGCTCAAATAGTGAGCTCATAAACAATGCATGATGCCCTAGCTTGCAGCCCGCGAACCATCAAGACATTTCCTCATGAAATGATCATAAACGGGGAGTACCACATAGTGAATATCAATGGCAAAACAAATAAAAAGAGATCAAACACTTCACACAATGCCTTGAAGGTAATAGCAATGATGCCCTAGCTCTCAAAGCTCGCGGGTCATCAAGCATTCCAAATGAAAAGATGTAAACAATGTTAGTATTAAACAGTGAGCTCATGAACAATGTATGACGCCCTAGCTTACAGCCCGCGAGCCATCAAGATATTTCCTCGTGAAATAATCATAAGCAGGGAGTACCACATAGTGAATATCAACAGTAAAACAAATAAAGAGAGATCAAACACTTCACACAATATATGTTGTTTTATAAGATTTTATTAAGACTAAATATATTGTTTTATTAAAATTTTATTAAGACAAAGTATTTTGGGTTAGTTTTATGTTATTTTATAAGATATTTATTAAAACTAAATATATGATGTAAACTCAATATAACAAACAGAGCACCGACCAATCAAATAGGGACATGAGTTGCTCAAACAGTGAGCTCATAAACAATTCATGATGCCCTAGCTTGCAGCCCGCAAGCCAAACTCGAGTGCCCTCTTCACGCCACGCAAAAGTGTAGTGTTGTCTTTGTGGCAGCTCTTCGAATTCTCAAAAATTACAAATGACACTTTCTTCTTTTTTTTTTGGTTTATAACCAAACTAGTGTCGCAATTAAATCAACAAATGTCATCAAAATAAAATTGAGTTAATGAGAAGACAAAGCTTGAATGCCTACCTCAAGTCATGGCTGCAATATGAAAATCAAATGCTAAGGAACTATGTTATAAAATTTCAAGGCATGAAATTTTATAACTGTACAAATATAAAATTTCAAAGAATGAAATTTGACTTCTGATTTGACCTTGATAATGTCCCCTCCATTGCTTATGTTTGATCATGCCTACCTTGTGTTGATGGGCATGGTGGGTTACTATTGTGGATGCATCATTTGGAAATGATCCCATAGCAACACCAGATGGAACAACAACATATGGTGTTGTTGTTGCACTATTTGGATGATGCAGTCACAACAGTGATTCACCAGGTGTTCATAGAGACATAAATGTAGGGCTTCATTTGGATTCCAGCGCCTATACACTGCACATGTTTCTAAATGCACATGTTATGTAGCATAGTTCCTTTTAGAAGTGTATGGCTTAACTATGCACATGCATTATTGTAGATGAGGATCAATAATAGGGTCTTAGGCATTGTTTAGATCCTTTGGATCTAACCCCATCATTTTTTTTCTTGCAGTTTTTGGATCATACATGAGCATACTGGATTGAACCCAGGGTCAACACTTCATTACTTCAGGCAATATCAGGTACCTTCATTATTTATGTTCATCCACTTATGTATGTTTGCATGAAGCTAATGAAAGGAGGCATCTCAATGATGTTAAATCACAGGGGATTCTCTTTGTTCCCTGCAATGGAGTGAGTTAATTCTGAAAGTATAAATAGATAATTTTAACAATGTATAAAGTCATTCACAAGATGTAATAAAAACACTAGTGGCAAGGCACGAGAACTATTTGACGAAATGCTACAATAGTGGTGTCCCATGCAATGCTGAGATGTTTACTTATATGCAATGCTGAGATATTCAAAATATTGTTGGATAAATAGATAATTTTAACAATGAATAATGTCCTTCACAAGATATAATAAAAACTATGGAGTGAATTATGTTTGTCTGATTATATAACTATTATCTTATGTCAGGTATCCCACACAGTTTCATGGATTGTCAGGTACAAGTCAATACACCCCATAGAGATTAATGTCTTTTATCATATGTAAAATATCTCTCTCATTGCCACATGTCTTTCTCATTGCATGAGGTGCAAGTACTAGTGAAAAGGTATTTGTCAAAATTGTCTTTTTCGAGTGAGGAAAATCTAGGAATGGAAGAAGAAAGTGAGACATTTAGTACGTGTAATTCAATGAGATTGACTCGAGGTCAAAAGATCAGAAAGAAATTCAATAAACGCATGAAATTTTTCCTTTTTCAAGGGGGGTCGTGTTCTTATGATGACGAGAGCAAAGGTGACTCTGAACTGCCATTTAGGTACAAACATCTACAAAAATAATGGGTCCCCGATGAACTTCCTCCAATAAACATTGATTTTTGTGTTAAAGAGAGGATATATCGCATAGCATCATCTTCATTACACAGTTTGGGCTTATTTTCCATAGATGGCATAAAGGTCTCTTACAACAAAGTTGTTGAATTGATGGAGTATGTTAGACCTTGTTATGATTATAGTAGTTTGATGCAGATTGTTAAATATAAAAAAAGTATGTGTAGGTATGCACTCGCGACAAATTATATACAACAAAAAGTTAGTGAACAAAGTAAAAAAGTAGCCATATACGTTGACGGAAGACCAAAAGCATCAGGGAATATTGCAGGTTTTATAAACAGTACACGACCTGTGTCAACTAAGAAGTAACCCAATTGCATATTTGAGGCACACGAGGGAAATCGCGTATTTGTATGTGTGATCAAATCAATACGTAGAGGCGAGGAGTTGCTTATCGATTACAATTTAAATCGCATAGATACAAAAAACCTCATCACTATCATGGACAAGGTGGTACACATTTTGATAATTGTCTATTATTCAACGTAACTTAGAATAAGAACACGTGTTTTAACATGTCTGAATGATTTTTTTTTGAAATACAGAGCTATAGTATGGATCACAGCCACACGATACGCACGGCGGTGATAGTTCTCATGGGACTTCTTCTTCCCAACAGATAAAACTCGTTGTTGTACAAATGCACATACAAGAAAAATGTTAATGCGTATTTTTGTTATGTTAATGCATATATTTTGTTGTTCTACTATTTTGAATTACTTTTAAATAAAGGGCTAATAACATTGTTCTCACAAACGAGTGTTGATCAGATAAAGGGAAAGGAACAAGTAGTCCATGAAGAGCCGCAAAATGAGTATGATCCATTCGATGTTGATTTTTTATCAGAGGTTGATCCTATGGTTGCACTGGAAAGGGTCATTCATGCAATATCAAAAGAGTTAGCTCGAATGGCAAATATTCAACCTCACACTCATGAAATACAGAGGACAGCGGATATGTTGATTGGTCGTGTTCAGAACTATAGAGTAAGTATTAATGTAGTTTTTAATTATAACAAAAGTTCAATAATGATTTTTATAGTATACTATTTTATTTATGTCATTAACTAAAATATATATGTGTTCTCTTTACAAGGGATGCTAAATAGATTAAAGGGCATTACCTCAGATGCAAATACTTCGAATGGTACATCGCATGGTTTATCCTCCATCTTATCCATGGTTATCCATATTTTTTTATGCTCTAACAATATTTTTGTTCAGCACCTATTATTGAACCTATGTTGAGTACGGCGTCTGGTACGAGGATCAAATCCATAGAGGTAGTTCCACCTGAAATGTCGGCAAGTACACCTACTATTGGTAAGTAGACTCCTATTTTTCTCTCTTATTTATCATATGTTTATTTCACTTGAACTATATATTCTTTCTTAGGGGGCATTTTGTAATATTGGATTCATTTTATGTAGGAGGCGATGACGCAATTCCTGGATGTACTCATGTTAAATGTACGAGAACAATACAGTGTGATCAATTGCTCGTGAGCAATGAAGATGGACTTCCCTTGAGAGTAGCCCAACTTCTAGGTACTTTAAAAAATGATTATTTCTTTTACTATACAATATAATACTCATAAAGTAATGCACTAACCCCCAGTGTGGTCCCTTGCAATAACTAATTATAATAATCTCGTAATTATCTTGCAAGGAATAATCTATTTTATAAAAAACTTAATGATGAATGTTTGCGCATTTTCGGGCCGACCATACGCACATGGTATCATATTTTGATTTCATTGCAAGATTAGATTTTGTTTCATCCATTTCTTCAAGTATATTAAAAGGTAGCTTCACTTCATTTATGAATCTAACAGTTTTTTTTCTTAAAAGGTGGTCAGTACAAGATAAAGGGTTAAAAAATAAGCTCATTGACTCTATGACAATACTTTTTGGACCCGAAGTCTCTCATAGACTTAGACTCCTTGACAAAGCAGGCACTATTTTGAAGTATATTAGGGACAACTACAGGAGCCAAATAGAACACAACCCTTATTACGAGTGGCCTCCCTATATTCCTATTAATGAGTGGGAGGATCTTAAAAAGGATGCACTTGAGAGAAGTGCAAGACATAGTGGACGAGTAGTATCACCCAAAGAAAGAAGGTACGTGATAATGTTAATAATGAAATTATGTACTATTTATTCTTTGTACTTATGTGATCTAACATACTTCAAACATCACATAGGTTGCCTGACACAACAAAGACAACAACAGCAACAAAACAAAAGCACGGGCAACACAGGGTTGCCTCGGGTGGATATTCAAAACTTGTTGTACGAGTTGTAAGTATTAGTAAATTAAAAATTGTATGCAAATATTTATAATTAAATTGCAATCAATTTAGTTTTGATGAAATTCACTACAATAAAAATTCATGATACCAATAAAAAATGTAGGCCTTGGAGTTCAAAAAACCGATTACAGAAGAGGACAAAAAAATAGGCTACAAACAAGGCTATAAAGTCGTGACTGAACGATACCGAGCAATGAGTGCACAAGGTTCTTCAGCTGGATCTGTTGATCAAGTAAATAAGCCAATTGATTTTTATTTCAAGTTGAAAACTTTACCAATTACCGTATTTGATGTTAAGTTCCAACATAAAGTGAATATATTTGTTTTAAGTAAGGAAACACTGATTATATATTTGTTTAAAACTTTAAAGTGAATATTTATATGTAGTAAAC
The DNA here is from genome assembly GCA_027943335.1 of Chamaecyparis obtusa. NCBI lineage: Eukaryota > Viridiplantae > Streptophyta > Pinopsida > Cupressales > Cupressaceae > Chamaecyparis > Chamaecyparis obtusa. The sequence continues at coordinate 338,400 of BSBK01002482.1, read as the reverse complement.
TGAATGATTAACATTTCTCAGTATTTGTCTTGTATTTATATGTATATATTGTCGATAAATACACTAATTATTTACATTGGAATGCAGCATGCCGATATTGATACTACACCGGTCGAGCACGATGGAGGCATCAATTCTAATGTGAATTGTAGTACTCAAGGTATACATTTTCTATTCGAATTTTGATTAATGAATATTTAATACAAGCAAACATGTTAAATTGAATTTGGCATAGTAATAAAAAATTTAATTATAATGTGTTGGGATTAATAAAACATTTTGTATTGCAGTTGCAGGGGATGTAGAGGATGTTGTTCCTAATGAGCGTGTTGAGGTTCAAGCCATCGAGCAAGATGATGTGGTTGGACAAGGTAAAGAGCGTCACGTTTATATTTTTTAATGTATTGAAATGCTTGTAACAATAATGAATATATTTTAAATTAACCCCAATTATGATAATATGTTTTTAAATGAAGCATTTTATTTGTTATTGCAGAGGACTCGCCTTTGCAAAGAACAGTGAGATCACGTGCACAGCTGAGAAGAAATGATGCTCTGGACATGGATACACCTCTGCAACAATATAAGGAAGCAGAAAAAAAGAGAAAGCCAAAAAAAAAAATTCTCATTTATGCAACTTATTTGATAATTACTGATGTTTATTTACACGTGTTTGAGCTTAGTTCCATGTTTAGACACTGAGTTTCCTTTTATACACTGTTGTAATGTTGGAGGGGTTTTCGCTAAATTTTAGTGGATTTCATATTTTGGGAGAAATTAGTATTAGAATGTTCAATGGGTTCTTTTCTAAAACACAATACTTAAATCATCATCTTGTCTAGAATGGTTAATCAATTGTTTAAGGTGGATTAGTTGTGATGATGAGACGTATCATTTAGATGTTAACTGTGACATTCTCTTGGTTTCAGGCAATGCAGAAGGAGACGCCTAGTTCAATATGCAATCTCAATCCATATACATAAGATATCAGGTGGAGCTGAAAAACATAACAGGGTTGCATTTTTTATAGAGGTCTTTAATTGTGTATTTTAAGTTATAGATCATCGCGAACATTGTAATTTTGACCTATTAAAAAAATGTAAACGTGTTGTGTTTTTCAACTCCATCTACTATCCGTGCATATTCTGCTTGTGTTGCACGCGCATTCTCGATTCAGAGTGGGAAAAAACTTATTTTCGATGCAAGGGAGAGAAGCCATACACATAAGTGATGAAGTTGAGGGGAGATGAAGGAATACCAAACATTGAATTTGGAAATTTTCATCAGAGAAATTGCAGTGGAGGTCTGATCAATAGAGAAGATAGTAATGACCGCAAGAGAATGAATAGTGGTTACAGTTGTACTGGGGAAGATAGTGGAGGCCATCCATGAAGAAACTTACCGATAGAGATGCTGTACAAGAAACAAAGGAGAAAAAAATGTAAACGTGTTGGGTCTTCACAATTCCACCTACTATTCGTGCATATTCTGCTTGTGTTGCATGCACATTCTCAATACAGAGTGGGAAAATCTGATTTTCTATGCGAGGGAGAGAAGCCAAACACAAAGAACATGCAAATAAACACAGTAGCTACAAAACATAAATGTAGGTATCACAACAGCTGAGAAACATAAATGTAGGTATCATGGTCCCAATTGTTTGGAAACACAACATAATTGAATGCTATACCCAAACGATGCAACACAACCACTACTCCTGCAGTTCTAAGCGGACACTGCGGGATTCAAAAACCAAAGATAATGGTTGTGTTGCATCGTCTGGGTATAGCATTCAATTATGTTGTGTTTCCAAACAATTGGGACCATGATGCCTACATTTATGTTTCTCAGTTGTTGTGTCTCAGGACCCCGTATGACCTTTTACAATCCCTAAAAATACATCTTAGAGGTCTTAAAGTGTCGTAAAGGGTCATAAGAGGATCCTAGGAGGGGCCAGATGAGCTTCCACCTTCACGCGGTTGGCCCTGTTAAGTAGAGAATGTCAAACTATTATCGAAACAAAGAGAAGCTCAATAATTTAAGATCTCAATCAACGTACGACAAATATATATTTCTTTTTAAAAAATAGTGAGAGTCATCGCAATTACAACGGAAACCAAAGAATAATCGATGACAAAACTAAAAGCGACGACTATCTGTCGGAAACATCAATCACTTCAAGGAGCAATGATCACTTCAGCTCGCCTCAATAAGTCTTGACCCAAGATCAAGTCATATCGATCCATCTCAATGGCTACCAAAAACCAAGTCGCAAATAAACACCACAGACCGCACTGCGAACTTGTTGTGAAGAGGCATCCAATGTCTCATAAGTCACATCAAACGACCCACTTTCTGTAATCCAAGTCTCTCAGCTCAGTTCACCTAGAAGAAGACAAGTCTCTCAGCTCAGTTCACCTAGAAGAAGACTTCTCCCAAGTCATCACAGACACCATAGTGATCTACAAATCCAAGTCTCTAGACTGGACTCAATAATGTACAAGCCGCTACTGAATCTACTGTAAAGTCATCTCTAAATGACAACTAAATCTACAAGAACACCAATCGAGTCAAACTCGATCGACAAATATATATATATTTTTAAAAAAAATTGTGATTTACGTCGCAATTACGACGACACTAGAAAAGCGACGACAATCTGTCAGAAATGCACAATGGATAACCATCGCACCAATAGCATTTCCGTCGGTAAACAATCTTTCAATGACAGTTAGGCGTCGAAATATTATGACAGTTAACCGTCGCAGGTACATCATTTCCGTCGGTAACTAACTACGTTCGACGGAGATCCGTCGAACGTGGGACGGCTACAAGTAGACCCGAAGGGTATATTTGTTGTGTTGAAAGCCCCTTTTGCGATGACTATAGACATTGCATGTACGACGCCTATCGTAACCATCGGTATTTCCGACTGCAAAACTGCGACACTAGGTGGTGTCGCTTAATTGACGGTATACTGTCTGAATTTAGACAATCAGCCGTCAAAAAAAGGTCTTAAATGTACTAGTGAGTATTGTCTCACCTCATGTGGTAGAATCGTGTGTACTCACTAAGTGGGACATCTAGTGCATACACACTCGCCAATTGCTCACACACTTGTCAAGTGATCTTGCAAGTGTCTCATCCTTGGAGGAGTGGTCATTTGTTGCATCCAACTTGCCTGCCTCATTTACCTTACCCATATATGCAAAGTGCTCTATGTACATTACTCACTCTCATTGCAAATAATAGATATGACTACTTGTACTAATTTGGTTTCACTTGTAGAAGGTTGTGGATTTTGATTCTAACTGATCCCAATATTATGGTGGGTCAAGCATATCCTACACCTACCAATGACTTGGATGTGTATATTTACACATCAATGTTATTGCTAACCATCTTGATAATTCCTAATTAATACACAAAATTGTCTTCCTAGATGATTTTCAATTTAAAGGAATATTCAAGTTTCAAACTATGGTCTAAGGGATGGATTGATGTTGATAATACAAATAGTTGTGTTTACCACTTTTTCTTGAAACCAAATGAGTATAGTTTTACCCATTAGAATGTGTTCAGTTGTTTCCATCACCACTTAGTTCTTCTCTCCACAACTTCAACACGCAAAGATTTCTTTCAACATAAATTCTATGTTGGTTTAGGTTTTGCACCTCTAGTTCTTAATCCCATGACCAATGCTCAAGAATAAATCCAAATTCGGTAATTTATTTTATATATTCATCATAGTCATCACATATTTCATTGTTTATCCAGCCACAACCTCTATGGAAATTTGATGTCACTTGAATCATGAAATGCAAGGACTCAAATTTATAACACAACAGCCACGCCAATAATGATTATTACTTGTACTAGCATTACAAAATTTATAGCCAAAATAACCAGCATGAATAATCGAAATTCAAGCAAGCTTCTACCATTAAACTTTGGTGAATAATTTTCCCCCAGGTAAGGTTCAGGTCTGGAATGCAAAACTTTTCTTTGCCAAGCATGAGGAAATGGCAATTGGATAAAGTACAGGCTAGCAGAAAAAATGGAAAGATTTTCATTGTAATTGCAATGTACATCAATAAGTTTTATTTGCCTAAAGTAAAATGGTTAGAATTAGGGAACAGTTTGAACTGAAGTGTAATCAACTATGTGAACATTTTTTCCCCACTTATTTTTTAATAAATGTAAGATAAATATACAAAATGACTCAAAGCTTATAAGATTGACAGCTAAATATGAATGCCTGATACAATAGAAGCAAAAATAACCACCAACGGAAACATACACTTAGATAATACTCACCAAACACAAAAAGAGACCCTGCACCATCTTACAAGCTAGAGAGATCCTGGAATCTCGTATTTCCTGGTCCCGTAATCCACAATCTGCACCCTAGGCTCCAAATTGGTGTTCTGGACAGCCCTAGCTAAAAGTATTGATGAGGCCAGAGATGTGGCTAGTGACCACCAAGTTTCCATTCCTAACCACTATCCTCATGTATTTCACATACACTGCCTTATCATGGTAGAAACAGATAAATCCTCCTGACATGTGAAGAGCTTATCCCCATGGTGATTCAAAGGGCATCCAAACACCTTGTACCCTATTGACATCTCTTTAGACATCAATGTGTCCTTCACATAACAACCATTTAAACCCTTCCTCACAGTTTGACAGGAATGAATGTACTTGTACTATCCACCAAAAAATGACCACATCTGCGACTTCTGCCTCAAACTTTGCTATAAAGTCTTAGACCAACAATGCACACATGCACATCACAACATTACTTGACAACCCTTCTGCACCTAAAATCTCCTTGTAAACCCTTCCTCATAGTTTGACAGGGAAGGATGCAGTATCCACCCATGAATGGCCACATCTGTAATTCTTGCCTCCAACTTTGCTACAAAGTCTCGGCCTACAATGCATCCATGGCATTTCACCATTACTTGCCAATGTTTCTGCACCCGAAAATTCTCCCGCAAGCTCCGAGGAGTCCAAACTAGTAATTTCAAATGTGTCGAAGTCTCAAGCCCAAGACCACACTCTTGAAAAGATGACTGACTCTACTAGTGAACATACTGCCTACTGCTCAGAACACCATCCTCCATCTTTCACAATCTGAACACCCATTTGACAACAATGGAGATATACATGCTTTTATGGAACTTATCACTTGGGAAGTGAGCGTCATAAATTAGGGAACAAAATTGGGAGTGGTAAAGATTTGCCATCAACCTTGCTAATATTTTAAAAATGGTATGTATCCATTCATTGCTCTTCTCACTATTTGCTATCTACCCCGACATTAGCAAGGTTGCTTGCAACTGCATTATTTTCTCTGAAACGATGATTGAAATTAAAAGTCTCAAAAATTATTCTTGTCTTACTTCTTCAATGATGATATAAAGACAGCAATCTTGTAGACCTTTGCCAATGCATCTTGATCTATTTACAAAGTGATTTGCAAGTTCCCTTCTATTTTGAGGTGCACATATCCTACCATCTTAGCGTATTTAACTCCTTCCAGAAGAGCTGTGCTTTCCACCTCACTGCTTGTTTTTAAGCCAAGAAATAGAGAGCCCTCTTTTGCAAAGTCGTCCATATGATTGTGCAATAGATGATTCACAATAGAAAATCTGCCCTAGCTATGCAAAGATTTCTTTGTTATGCTCCATCAAAATTCAATTTCAGGAATCTTCCTTCAGAGGTTGCCATTTACACCATTTCTATTCTTCTTATTTGCTATTAACCATTTGGAGAAATATGCTAGTTGGATTTTCAAGCCATAAGATTTATATCTAGGAGTGATAGTGTATACAAATAAAAGGCTTCTATTTTAGACAGTAGCATTTAATCCTCACATTTTATAATTCTCAGCGCATGTATCCTATTAATAAGAGTCGGCACTTGTATTCTATTTATTACCAATAAAATGGTATCATCTGCAACCACATTTTCAAGTTGATTGGCATCTTCAACGTTATATGGAGGTCAGGGATCTAAATTTTCTTTGAAAAATTGCATTTGTATTTCCACCTCCTGTATATTATATGTTGTGTTATCGGGTTGCTTGAATGAGTGACCAGTTAAGTGGATTCAAAATTACTCCATTATTAACATCTGAAATGCAAAATCCTTATATCGTGGATTGGTTTCATTTCATACCCATCTTTCCCTTGTATCTATGGCCAAGGATCTTTATTACTTATCTGTAACAAAGTGTAACCACTCATTAGCTGTTGCACATAAATGTGAAGTAAATGTCAGTCTCTTTCTATTGAAATAAATCACATCTACTTCTACACTGTGAGGACCTAAATCTACTCAACTTTGGCAACTAATCAGAAGCTTCAAAGCCTTACTCATACATAAACAAAAAATGTAAAGAATGGAAGAATTGGAGGATACACTGAAAGCCAACATTCATAATCTATAAAAAGCAGAGGGTACTCATTCATAATCTATAAAAAGCAGAGGGTACAGTAGGACAGAGATGTCCATAGTCACGACTCCCACCAACATTCCTAATCTAACTTTTCTTCTCACTGGGTGAGAGAATACTCTGAAAGCCAACATTCATAATCTATAAAAAGTAGAGGTACAGTAGGGACAGAGATGTCCATAGTCCCGACTCCCACCAAGATTCCCAATCTAACTTTTCATCTCACTGGGTGAGTTTTTATGTTTCTTCGGTCCCATCCACCAAACTAAATCAATCTGAATCTTTTAAAACAACAGATACTGACCCTGGGCAACTTCCTAAGTAGGCTGAATTAATCCTGAACTCATCGGCTCATTGAGGGAAACTAATATATTAATCTATTGGATGAAGAACATCTGACTTGATTTTTTTTTAAAACATCTTTTCGAGGGTTCAAATCCTATTTTTTTGAGACTGGTGCATACTAAAGAAGGCCGAATTTTTTCTGTTGCAGAATTGTACATCATGATTAAATCAATAGATGTATTATTAGCAACAAAAAAATGAGTGAGGATGTCACATCTAAGGTTTCTTTCAAAGCTAAAAGCAGGCACCTAAATACATAAAAGCTGTGAGGCCAAGCCAATCAACATTATCAAACATGAGCCAATTCACAAACTGCTGCCAGATTTTGCAATGATACTACTTTCAAACAATTCAACATTCAAGATCTTGTATAAATTCAATGAAGTTTTGAATATGAAATTTGGAACACCTTTTTCAAAATATCAAGTATTTAGAATTTACTGAATTTTCAATGGGATTTTACTGCCTTCATATAGACAAGAAGAAGAATTAATGAAACAAGAAACAAAAGAATGGATGGAGTCAAAAATATTGCTCTAATTAAGGGCTAGAAGAGTCTTCTGATTCTGCACATATTTTACCCCACGGTATCCACTGCTAACTTCAATAGGAACAATCGTCTATTTCACATTTCAAACAGGTGCCACTTCGGCCACATTAGGACCTATGCAGATTTCTTAATATCTATTTGAGGTGAGCCTTAACTAAATAGGTGGTATATAAAATAATGTGCTCCTAAGGCTAGAAAACCAGCACTATATGTCAAACATATTTCCTTATTTATAGAACATTCATTTTATCTCTTTATATTTGTTGATCCCTTAGATGTCAAAAGTGGCATGTATGGTGTACCAAACACAGCAGATAAATTTAACCCTACCTCAGCAAAAGAAATTTAAGGTCTGCAGGGCTGATACAAGAAACAAAACTTCTCAATAAATTTTGTTTTCAATTCATTGCATTCAATGATTTTTATTATGAAAATCACTAGGAAAATAATGGAGATGTCGGGCAGATATAATTTCCAAACGCTTGGAGTAATACCAATTAATATGGAGATTTTAAAAAAAATGCTGGTAAAAGCAAAGCAAGCTTGAACCAACATTTATGGACCCAGTGTGACAATAAGATCAGGAGGCCGACCAATTCTTGTGTGTGCTAATAAGAGCAGAAAGAAGCCCTGCACTTGCAAGAAGAAGAGGATTTGATATGGATCCTTTGCCATCACGAATATCGCTCAAAGCCATCAAACCATCAGCGAAGTCTTGTATAACGGAAACCAACTTTAGCACCTGCTTTTCACGTAACTGACTAATCTCTGCAGTGTCCTTGGTCGAAATGTTTGATTCTCCTTTGGCTGCTAAAACAGACTGCTTTTCCCTTAGGGCTAAGATCTGCATGCTCTTCAAGGAAATGCTTCCACAATAACCTATAAATTCACACCAAGCACTGATCTTCTGCACTTTGGCAGCATACTGCTTGTCGATGAGACCAGCTTTGATCAGCCATGTGAACTGCTCCACAAAATAATAAACACCTTCTCCTCCATATGCTAAAATCCCTAATTTTCCCTCTGTTGAATCCAAAGAAATTTGCTTTAGGGCATTGTAATCCTGTATGAACTTGCCCAATCTGAATGCTTTTCTGCTGACACCAACACTGGCCTCAAAATCTTTAAGCCTTTTGAACAGAGAGGAATCTTTGGAGACAACAGAGGATGCCAGAACTACTTTACTCGAATACCTTGCAATCTTGAGAAGCTTGTCAACTCCATCCCTTCTGGCCAAATAAGCTTCCAAATGATCTGCAAAGTCCCTCTCTTTTTTAGCTCTGTTATTAGTACTAGCAGTGCTGCTACTGCTGCCGCTACTTGTAACTACTGCCTTGGCATGCAACTCTGCATTTGGGGAGAGATTTTTCTGCAATTCCATGGATATGGATCTTCTTTAATCAGGTGTCTACAAATACCACATGATTTTTAGGGGAGTTAATAAAAAAAATGACTCCAATATAAGAATCTTATGATTGCAAATTCACAGAGAAAAATAAGTCTTAGATAAATCTGTACAATACATGCAGTGCATAGACAATCTGAAAGAAAAAATAAAATAATGAAAAATAAAGACGATACACAATATTTTCACCGGAAAACCCCTTCATAGAAAAAACCCACCACACTAATTTTTTTCTCCATCATAAAAACCCAATTTCATCATAAAAACTTAATTTCAGAAAAAAGTGGCCAGATATTTACAGTTTGAGCCAAGTAGACGAGATCTGAAGCAAAAGGCAGTCGAACAAAGCTCCTATGATTTATCTTAAACTAAAACCCCATAAAATTAATCTTCTAGACCGGTAAACAAACTTTTATGGTTCCATACCTACAGACTATTTTGGCCTAAAGGGCATTAATCACACCTCCTATATTGCTTTTTATTAAACTCTGGATCTAACAGATCACGCTGGGCTTTATTTGCGCTTCCATGCTTCTGGGTTATCCTTAAGGTGGAATCTACACATACCAATTTGATTATTTGATTGGGTATTCAAAATTAAGCCCCGTAAATATTTAGTTCTCATTTTTTTTATATAATACTCTTCATCTGGTGTAACTGATCACTCTGAAAGATAATATGCAGAATAAATATTAGAAGTAAAACCGATGACTCAGAAAGGTTATGCAACTCGATTGGATTGAACTACTTAGTATCCAAACTTTAACAGATTAATGCTTCACAAGCAAAATATGAGTAATAATGAAACCCTGGTTTTTTGTTTCAGAAGCTAACCTGTTAAGTAAAGGTGCGATTCCCTTGCGTTCTTCATGCCAGCATTATTACCCAGCTCCACAGGTAGTTGTCTTTTTTTTTCATATCTGATTGTCCTAAAATAAATAGGTGGGGGCAAAGTAGATCAGAGAATCAAATACGCTGTTTGTGATCAGCACGCATAATAAGGAAACAGAATGCTTACATCATTCGTGTGCAGAACAGAACAATTATATGGGTTTGCTTTCTGAATACACTAACACTGCTAGGAAGAGATTCATTTCGATCAAACTTCTTCTCATTGAACATTTTGGGGTAGCAAGAAATTGTATGGGATGATTCTGGACATATAAACTTTAATTCGACTGTTTCTACATGTCAAATGATTAATATTTAATAATAAACATATTATTAAATAACAATTACTAAGTAACATTAATTATTTAAAATTATTAAATTTGAATAATTTATTTTATTATTTGATATTTTTCTGTTGTATTGTTATTTGTTATGCTAATTATATTATTATTATTTTTATTATTATATAAAAATAAAAATTGAAATAAAAGTAAAAAATTATATAAGTTTGTCAAACTAAAAACAACTTAGGGCTAAAATATAATTTTAAGCAAAAATTAGATTTTTGTGTATATAATAAATAAAATAGTTTTAAAGTAAAATAAATTAATTCTTAAATAAATATAATAATATTAAAAGATTAAACTTTTAGGTATGGGTGGACAAGTTAATTTGTTTAAGAGTGTTACATTGTTAAAAGAAGGAATGATCAAGAAGGAAAAGTTCATTTGATGTTAGGAAAGCAACGGGTCGAACAACATATAACGAAGTAAACTTCCAAGCATTATTGGGATTTATTGTAGGTAGAAAACTTAAAAGCAATAAGATTCAACTTGAAGGAGATTCACAAATTCTTGTGAATGTTAATCAAACATGTCAATCTCAAAATAGGAGGTTGGGAAATTAGGTCAAATTTATCATAGGGGAGATGACATCCTATAAAGACTTATTCATCCTACATGTGTATTGGGAAGGTAATGAGCTAGAGGATAATGTTGCAAAGATAACGGTTGATATGATTGTAAAGGATGTAGAGGTAAAATTGATGGAGTGGCACAAGTTTTGTAAGCTAGGTCATTGTTTTCCAAACATCACATTTATGTTAAGAGAATGGTGTTTCTAGATTTGATTGTGTTCAATATTTTTGCATCAATGTTTCGGATCACACTTCCTAATCCATCAGCAAGATGAAGAGAGGCAAAGGAACCATATAAGATGTAAAGTTACAGATTTGTTATAAATAAAAGGGGATGAGAGGAGTGAGAAATAGGTAAAACATGGGTAGAGAGACAAGGAAGGTAAAAAAATTCAAAAGAAAGGCCAAGAAGGAAAAAGAGAGAAATAATGTACAAAATGACAAGATACTCAAGGATTACAAGGGGGGGACAAACTGCAACAATTCAAAAATGACCCCTAATCTTGTTTTAGAAAAGGAAGATGTTGAATTTCTTGTTGATGTCATAGAGTTAGTGGAACAAGACTCAAAGGAATTAAATGCGACTACCCTAGTTAATAGATTTATTGGCAAACACTATACCAAGAAATAAATTTGTGATTGAGTGGATCGAAATTGGAAAAGTGATCCAGTCTTAAATTTTCTTCCCGTAGGTTTTTTCCGTTATTATATTTGAATCTAAATTTCAAAGAAATAATATTTTGGAGGTTGAAGACTAGCGATTCAGATCATCATTTTTATATTGTGAAAATGGATTAAAAAAATGTAATCCTTCCCTGATGTAGAAAAACCATTATGAGTGAGATTATACAGTTTCCCTCATGAGTATTGATCTAGGAAATTATTTTTCTTAATTGATGACTACTTCAGACATATAATTGATGTGGATCTGTGAAATGGTGAAACCCTAATCCTTACCAAAATCAAATTGAGTACAATCAAGAAAATTCCCAAGACAACCAAACTTTGGGTCAAGCTAGTGGTATTATAACACCTCTGCCACCCTAACACAACAAACAAGTATTATGACATTGGCTTAAACTTGATGTTAATAGGGTAAGTCTATTTGATGTAGTAATATCCTTTCATGTTTTCCTTTCTAGCTATGTGGGTATGATAATTAAATAGTTGTGTATGTGTGGAAGTGCTTAACTAATCTATTATGGTGGACTATTTATGATGACTTTATAATTGAAGACTTGATGATTATATTGATAACTTCGGACATTTTGATGTCATTAGGTATATTGTTTATGATTTATGATACCCTTATATGTGTTTCCATATTTTTTAATGTGTTAAGGACCTTTCAGGACTTTAATGTGTTGTGGAGTATTTATGATGCTTTGATGTTTTAGGACTTGATGATGATGTCATTTAATGATATATGCATATGATGGATACATTGATGTTGTTAGGATCATTACTATGTTTTCTTTATGATTATGATCTATGATGATTATGTTTCATGCTTATGATATATTTTTATGGACTAATCCATGTGATTTAGGTGTTGTTGTTGAGGATGATTTAGGATTATGACATGCTTTATGGTACATGCTTATGTTGATCTTTTGCATGATGTGTTTGTATGAAGAGGGATGATATCATATTACTCATTTGTGAGGCTCATACGATTTTACGGTACCCCTTTCACTAATTGTATTAGCTAACATACTATATATATGCATATACGTTATTGTTTTGTGCAAGTGATTATGTAGGTACCAGGCATCAACTCCACCTAGCTTTATAGGTTTGATCATGCCTTTATAATCATCGATGGTGGTTGCAGAGAGATAGCACTAAGGCTCAAAATTATACCTAGCTTTAACTATTGTCCTTATTTAGGGACAACCTAATCTTAATTTACCTTATCAGAATTATCAGAGAGATGATATTTGTTTAACTTGTCATCAATAGTTGTGTGTGAGTCTTGGTCTTGATATCTTTTGGTATTAATTATTGGTGTTATGAATATATTATGTCTTAAAATGTTATTAGATGTGTTTAATTTATTGATATTAATTATTGTCTAAATGTTATAAATTATATTGAGGATTATTTATTGTGATAATATTTTTTAGTAATAAATATATTTCAAATTATTAACTATTAGTTAATTGGTAATTTATTATTGTGAGAAAATAATATTTATGTGGAAATTAATCATTCTATTTCAATTTCATTTATTGATAGATAAATATTTATAGGTCGTCAATAATTACTAAATCTATATATTTTGTGAGAGGAAAGTAATTATTCTTTGAGGATATCAATTGGGGGTATTAATTTAATATTCTTGTTTTACTATTTTATTGGAATTTTTTGGGATTTTCTAAGTGGGTTTCTACTTTTCTTCTTGTACATGGTGTAGAAGGCTTTTTCTATTGATTTTTGAGTTCATTTTGGAAAAAAAACTGCTAGAGTTTTGGCAACCATTTTTTGAGAATTGTTAAATTGAGATTTTCATTCTTGTTTTGGGGGATTTTGTATTCTTGAAGATTTTTGTTCTTTCTTGTGAGAATGAAATCTAAAAAAAATTGAGGGGTCTTGGATTGCATTCTTCAAGATTTTGTTCATTTTTGTGAGAAGTTTGATGTGGAGATTTCTTCATTGATTGGAGTGAGGGTTTTGGTTTTGATTGGATTAATTTTGGTCTTAAATTTCTGGAGATTGTTGTTGTTGTTGTATTGGAGATTTACTTCTTCATCCATTCTCCTTCATCCTTCTTCTTGATCTTCACAAGACCTGAGGTAGGGATGGAACCTCTTTTTTTATATATTTTTTTTGTTCATACTTTTAGAAATGTTTTGATACATTGGAATATTATATTAAATCTTTATTTCTCACTACATTGAGATTTTGAAAGTATTACTTCAATTTTGTGCAATTTACCCTATTCCATTTCTAGTTTCCTTAAGGCTATTTTTTAAAAAAATGTTATTTATTTTCTATTTTTGGATTATGGGGTGAAAATAATGGTTTGCTAGTCCAACAGTCCACTTTTCTATTGTAAATGCATAATAGAGTGTAAATGTGTAGAAAAAAGTGATGAACATACAAAATAATGATGTAAATATGTAGGAGGATGTAACATGTGTCACTTTGTGTTTTTGTCTTGTTTAGATAGGGTTTGGGTTATTTTTTAGATGCATACCAAAGGTGTAGGGACCTAATTAGTCTCTATATTGTCATTCTTTTGTGTTTATATGATTATATTTGTGTTGGTTTCATGGTTCATATGCATAATATCCCTACTTTTTACAATGCACTCATATATGCTTCTTGTTTGGGGTTTAGGACTTGCATATGTGAGAGGCATTGTAAGAGTTCCTAAATTAGTTTCTTTTGATCCTATTGGTCATTATGGAATCATAATGTTAGGTTTCATATTATATGTTTTTCTTATGCTCTTGTTATATTGTTTTGAACATTATGGGTGTTATATCTAGATGCATTATAGGGAAGTGGATCTCAATGGGGGCCAAGGACCTAAAGTGGCCATTCAAGGTAACCCATTAATGAGTTGTAATCAAGTGATAATACATAAATTGGGGTTAATATACAAAATAATAAGGATTCCTCAATCATGTATTGAGTGCTTGTATAGGCTAAGGGTGGAGATGAGATGATGCATGTCCATCCATGGTACATATGGAGCTAGCATGATCAAACTTCCTTGTCTTTATGAAATGATTATTAAGTTTTGCATGAGTTCTCACTTTGGGGTTGGGGTCCATAGAGACTATCTAGGATAACCCAAGAGGGAGGGTGATATGATGACAATCTTTGTAAACATATCCTAGATTCTCCTCCATTGGATTTTTGGTTGCCTCTGATAGCTGGAAGTATTTGCATTATAGTTGTGAGCTCTTGATTCTCCTTGATGTATTTGGAGGTTTGGTCACATATTGTACTATCCTATAAAGTTAGCACCCATTAATTGGTGGCTTTAGGACCTATTAGACCCATTTTAGTGATTTCTAGATCTAACTGTATTTATGCTTGATTACTTGCTTCTATCATTTTCTTTCTTCAAGACTTTGCACATTGCCCAAGCCCCGGATTCACTTTGAAATTATCCCTGTCGGGACTAGGCCAACCTAAGTCAGCGTTGTCTTGGACAAGATCGACCCAAATTGGCCTTATCCTTGGGCATTGATTTTAAGTGGGCTCCAGCCCTAATGCGAGGGTGTTTTATTTCTTGATTTCAGTTGTGGTTGGCCCGACAATATTGAATCCCAAAATTAGTATAAAAGGATATCAAGGCCTCTCATTTTGACATCCAAGACTATTGATGATTACGCAAGCAATCCACTCTTGTGCAAACTATTGGTGATTTTAAGAGCAAGTACAATCAAGGTAATTGAGGATTCAGACTCAAGATTTGAAGGCAATAACCCATTGAAGATCTCCACATCTCCATTTCTTCAATATCCATTCAAAGGAAATCTTCCATAGTTGATGCAAGTTTCTCTCTCATGGCTATGTAGAGGAATTTCCAAGCTAGCAAGAAGATCCAAAAGCATACATACATTCAAGATCTAGGATTGGAAAGTGTAGATCCATTGCATTTGTGAAGACATCCTTGATTCTACAACACATTTCAAGAAAGCATACAAACATATTTGTGGGTTTATCAAATCCTAACATCCATCCATGAGGGTTTCTCATGCAAGGTGATGCTTACATTTAATTTTCTTACAACATTTTCCTTATGTAATTTATATTTCATTATAAGGTTGATTCCTATACAGGGGCTCACCTTTCCACAAGCTCTTCCCCTTTTTTGTGTGTAGGAACAGGTTTGCAAAGTTTCAGATTCAGAATTTTAGAGTTACAGAACCAATGGTTAATCCTTTACAGAATTTGTCATATTTGGAGTTGCTAGAACAAGGCTGGATTTCTTAGACTAGGTTGACTTGAATTAGCACAGTCTTGGGAATTTGCAAGATTCACAGTCAGAAGATACAAGTGTCAAGGTTTTGGATCTAGAACAATTTTTGTTCCTGACAAATTGCGATAATAAAACCCATATATGAATTTCACGTGTTCCCTCCTATCTTTCAAGGTGAGTTCTTTCTTTTCATTCTCCTCTAGCATTTACTTTTATGCATTAGATCTAATATTACATCTTGTTAGCAGTCATTTCCTTAGTTATAGAATCAATTTCCTTTCATACATTTACATATCTTGTCACACACATTTCAGATCTCTTTAAGGAAAGTAAACCCCCAATTCCTCTGCTCTCATTTGGGATCTTGCATTAGCACCCCCTCATCCTATTTGGGTTGTGTTGATCTAATTTTATTGGGGTGAGCCTTTGGGAGAATACTTACTTTCCCAAATTAACAACTGCCCACAAGAACTTGGTGAGTGATCTATTATTCTCTACATATCATTGCTCACCATGTTCTTATGTACATTTTAGTGAACTCGACTTATAACATTTCCATTCTAATTTTGGTGTTAAATTCCCTTTCTTGCAATTACATATCTATATCTAATTTGTATGCATTGTGGTAGTTATTATTTATATTACATCTTTACTACATTGTATGCATTCATATCTAGTTTGAATTTGTTAGTTAATGTGCTTTTTCTAAAAATTCTTTATTTTTGCATATTTCTTTCAAATCTCATAATTGCATTGCATTTATCTTTTCTTTCGTTCCTTTTTGCATGAGTGTTATCACTTTGATTCCAACCTATAGAATTCTAGTTAGAAAAATTCATAGACATATGGGTTATTTTGATCGTGAACCCTCCTTTCCTAGGAATCTTGATGAGACCAACATGCATCTTAGTGATTCTAATCCTATCCTGGAGAATAACTCTTCTCATGATGAAGATGAAGTCTTAAGGGTTCCTCTTGACCAAGTCCAAAAAATTTCTCATGATGTTGAAAAGTTTGAACAATAGCTAGCTCAAGAAAACCACAATCTTGAAGCCCTTTCTATTGTAGAAGGCATAAGGAAACCTATTCATAATGATGAATAGGGTGTTAACATTTTGTATAGCATTTCTCATCTTGTTCATTCCAATTCCAAACCTTTTAGGTATTGTGCTCAAGGTTTAGGCATCACTCCACCTATCATAACAACTTCAATCCAAAATTCTAATCCTACACATGTGAATCTTCCTAATCCTATTCTCCCTTCTCTTCCTTCAAGTGTGTCATGTGTTTCATTTCCTTCATCTATGCCTAATTACCATAGTGTCCCTTTTTCCTATTCAAACATTCCTTCCATTTCAAACAATTTTCCTAATATTTATCATGTTTCTCCTCCCACCATTTCTTCTACCACTTCTACGTTAATAGCTTGGCTCAAACTATGTCTTCTTTGCAATAACAAATTGCCTCCATGAATCAATCCAAGTTTAACATTCCTACTTGTGATATTGATAGTCCTTTGCCTTTGGATATAATCCATGTTGTTATCTCACAAAATATTGAGAATCCTCATCTTGAGACCTATAATGGTAGGGGTGATCCTTTGACTCGTGTTAAGACTTTTCAAACCTTGCATAGTGATTTCTCTCATGACCATAGGTTCATGGAAAAAAATTTTACTAGAACCTTTCAAGACAAATCCTTGTAATTGTATTGTTCTTTGCTTATGTATTCAATTGGTTTCTTTCACAAGATTTCTAATGCTTTCATCTAACAATCTCAAAACAACATTGGTCCTCAAATTTCTTTGACTGATTTGATGCATTATAAACAAGGAGTTAAAGAAAAATTTAGCGACTTCATTGGTATATTTAAATATTTGCACACTTATATTTCTTATCATGTGCCTAATGTTGATGTGCAACACATTTTTATTGCTAATTTACAAAAATACATAAGAGATAAGCTTCTTCTTTTTGAATTCTCTTCATTTTCTTAATTATGTGTAGTGCTTCATCATTATCAACTACAAGTGAGTCAATACGAGAGCACCTCTCCAATGACTCATGTTCCTGTTGATAAGAGTGATGTCGCATCCAATTTAAAAAAAATTCAAAAACTAAAATCCTTCATCAAAATCAACAACTCCTCCCACTAGTACATTTGACATCATTTTTCGGTCGTTATTTTCGACCATTAATGAAAATGGTTTAGGTTGGTTGGGGTATAGAAGGAAAAATTTGTTTTTTTTTAATCTATCCCCGTGTTTATCAAACTTTCAACGAATATATGCCCGTCAAAAGTTTGACAAACACGGGCATATTAGTTAAAAAGAACATTTCAATCATTTTCATTTTCACGGCAGTGAGTGAGCGCGCGAATTGGGATTTTCACTGAGCTAAGGAGCTGAGCGGACTAGCGGAGCTTATTCCTGAACAACGCTCAATTCTCCCAAGGTTAATAGCACATTTCTTATCTTCCAGAGTTTGAGGTATGTTAATCCGTGACCGTGTCTGCTATATTTTGCATTACCACATATTGCATTGTCATTTTCAATTCTTGTACTCATCTCTGGTATTGAATCAATGTGATATATGAATCAATGTGTATGTTTAGTGGTGTTTGAGTATGGTTTGTAAATGCTATGACCGAGAATTATGAAAGTTGTGACTAGGGTTTAGGATGCAGCGCCGTATAACCAATGCATAATCAATGGTTTTGGAATGTAGTTTTGAAAAAAAAACAATCACTGAGATTTTAATGGCACGGTTTTACCTTTGTATTTGTCCTGCATAGAAATGCCACTGTAAACATGGTACTCATGGTTTATTTGAAATACTCGGCAAGGTCTGAACATCTTTTATAATTGCAAGGCCGAGTTCAACCTACAATAACCTTTTCTTCAAATCCTCCCACTTACTCTTTGTTGTAGACACAGGGCTCACGGTCTTATGACTGTTAGAAACTGGCACGAGCCTATCTCCTTGTGTTGGAATGACTATTACAAACTGGCACGGTCTTATGACTATTACAAACCAGTGACCCCGCACACACATACTCCTCTCGGGTCTCGGTGGGAATGACCATTGGAACAATACTGCAATCCTTTTCATAAGGACCGATATCAAGAATCAGCATACGCTAAATCAAATAGAGACATTCCAAACTGAATTGTAACAATAAAGATACAACTCACAACTAGATACAGCTGCCCCAAGCAAGCTAGTTTCCATAATTGGACAAGTTGAAAGGTGTCATGAAGAACCTATAATGACTGTCCCAGAATGATAGCATTTTGGTGAGTTAATTTGTTTGTGTAGAAGTATGAATGGATTGGCCGGATCAATGGATTGGAATGGATTCCATTGGTTTTGCTCAAATAAGTTGTCTAGTTATTTTGGTTTTCCTCTGTTATTATAGTTTAAAAGTAGTAGTTTAAGGAGGCATTTTGAAGTTAGACCCTAGAATGATCAATGTAGAGGGGCTTAGAGGGTCCTTAGTTTTGAAACCCTGTTTTAGAATTTTTTCCCCTATGTGGGATTCAAACATGGTGCTATTTGGTTTGGTTTTATTTTTATCTCAGAACTCTAATATAGTTGGTATTTTGTGACAAAAACTTCCTTGGCTTAAACTTTATGTTTCTTTTAAATATTATTAGTAATATAAATTCAACTATAACCCTTTGTTGATAAAAATAAATAAATAGAATTACAATGTAATCAAAAGTTTAGTTAGGTTTTTTTGGTTAACCATTGTGTGAACCTTTCCCCTATGATCTAATGCAAGAGATGTTTTTGAAATAATAAACTTGATAAGCTTTTTTATCCAAAAATGATTTAGTAGAATGAATGGTTGACTTACATTCTTATCCTCAATAGTAGTACATTCTTATCCTCAATAGTGGTAGAATCTAGATATCTAAATTGTATTATAGACCTCATTAATGATTTATTTTTTTAGTTTTAAAGAAATATAAAAAATTATGCCATTGGAAGTCACTAATCATAAGATATACTTAGTAATGAAAAGTAGCATTATAAGGAAATCGCACATAATCAATCTTAAATTAATTTGAACAAGTTATTTATGCCAAATTCTTTACTTACTTGCGACTACCTTTTAACCTTTACAATTTGGTTGTCTTTCAAACCATAATTTTCTTTGTTCCCAAAACTTGCTCCCTTATTTCTCCTTTTCACAAAGGGACATTGTAAGGCCCAACCTTGGGTGCAACGATTTCAACTTCTTCTTCCTTTAGTGGGATCCATGGTTATGAGTTAGCCAACTCAAATCGAGGGAATGTGTAACGAGGCCCACGTTATAGTGTCAAAATTGTGCTCTTCAAAAGATTGATTAATATCTTGATATGCCTAGATCTTGGATATTTGGTATGTTTGAGGTCCATCCTTCAAGAATTTAGACTTTATGACTTTTTGATCTTGTTTTATCTTAAATATCTTATTCATTTTATATTTGTATGGTGTTGGATATTGAATCTATATTCAACTATGGCTTGATGATGTTACATGCATAGAATAACTTTGATTGTGTTTATGATGATGTTGTTGTGAATGGATGATTTATTAGGTTATCACATTTCTTATGTGGTTTACATGCATAACTTAACTAAGGATTTTATTCTTGATGTTTTGAATGTTTTCATTACATGTCGTAATAATTGAATTTATATGAAATTGAGATGCCATCAAATATGATTGTGATGATTTATTGAATTATGCAATGGGTGTAATTATTGATCGAATGTATGAACTTGAATGTATTTGGTTTTATGTTGCATTGGCTATTATTGTTATTATGATGGATTAATGCTTGCAATTGAGTGTGCAAGTGATTTCCATTGCTAATGGAAGTTTAGAGGTCCTCTTTGAAACATTAAATCTAATTATTCAAAGAAGATGGGTTATAGTCCATGTGGAGGGACTATGACTCACATGTGTTGTGTAATGTGGTATGTGGATTAATGTTATTATAATGATGTGAATTTGTGAGTAGTGTGTTGTGCATTTTGTGTGGTGTATGTGTTGTTGGGTGTTGAATGATTGAATAAAGTTGTCATGCATAGTATTAATTTTTTTATGTCTTTCTCTAAGAGTTTAAAGATGATTACAAATTGTTAATTTCTACTTTATTTTGTTGTTTTTAAGGTCCCAAGTAACATGGTCATGAATTAGATATAACTTGGGCTATGTGTTTTGATTTATAACTTTAAAGATGACAAAAAAATTGGGTCAAAGAGGTGTAACCACCCTATTCCATTCACTAACATCTTGTTAGGGTTATTGGTCATGTGGATAAGCCTTCTACAACTCACTATGAGGGATGACACAAGAGGCTCCTCATGAAGAGGAATCTTCTAGGTGGAAACTCTTGGAAGTCCCTCAAGAGGTTGAGTGTCAGGGGTTAGCTCACACGTGTTAGAAAAACAATAGGGTTGACCTTGAGATTTGATGTCGAGGTGACAATTGTCACCCTCACATTCAATGTTGATATTAGGTTTTCTATTTATTCTTACCTTGTGGGGTTGGTCATTGTGTAACTTATCAACTATTGGAGACAAATTGAAAGAGTTTCTTGGAGAGTTGGATAAAGATGATTAAAAGTTTGCAGATTTCATTAAAATCTACTTAAAGTTTTGTGAGATTTGAGAGGTGTACGATCTATACCTTTAGTTGTAGTTGTATTAGTATAATGAATTAAATGGATGTGAACTTAAATATTGTGTGTGATTGCAATGGATGCCATTTTATTATTTATTTTTTGTGTTTGGGTTGAGTATTGAGGTAAGATTTTCTCCTAGATTGAAAGCACCCCATATAATGGGGTTGAGTGAGAGGGACCCTTTATCAAGAGATTTTTTATTATGAGTACCCATACTTTATGGTGAATTTGGCATGGGTGGAGGTTTTTGTTACATGACTTGTGAAGAATGAAATATTTGTGGTGAATTTTGTCAATGTTTTTTGATTAAAATCAGCAACCTAACAAAGGGGCTAACCCTTACACAATCATTACGTAAAGGCGTCAAAGAAAACAACAAAAAATTAGCAAGGGTGTTGGCTTTTACAAGTATAGGTTGTCTATGACACACAAATAGTAAAGGTAATAACAAATACAAGATACAAAACATAAACAACACACTAACATAAAGGCTAGTAGTCCTCCTCAAGAGTGGGAGGGCAACTCATTCACCACATGTAGAGAAAAATGTGAGTTTGAGGAACTATTTTTTCTACGTCATCGGACAACCGTCCAAGAAATATTGTCCTTAGGATCCCCACCACAAGGAGTAGTAGCTAAAGAGACTCTATTTGGACAATTGTCAACACAAGGGCAAGAGTGTTGAGAAAGTTTTGTATTGTCAGTTGAAGATTGGAGCAAAGGAGTAGTAGTTGAAGAGAGGTCTTCATGACTAGAAGGGCCACATTAGTAGGACCAAGAGTGATAGGAGCAAGAGTGATATGCTCATGTACAACTCAGTTTACAAAAATAGCATCACCCAAATTTGCAACGTCCCTCAGATTTGCAAATGGAGATTCATCGAGATGACTGTCCCAACTAGAGAATCACAAATTTATATTATAGGTTCTTCATGGAACCTTTCAACTTGTCCAATTATGCAAACTCATGCCTTGCCTGGGGCAGCTGTATCTAGTTGTGAGATTTTCATATTAGCAGTTCATATTGCACTATAAAGGTCTCGGTGCAATCCAAAACCAATTCTCATACCTTCCACAGTACTAAAACCAATCATGCAATATAAGATTTATGATTCTCTAGTTGGGATAGTCATCACACTATTTGTGGACCCTTTGTCTATCTAGGAGATTTTTGTATCTTGAAACATATGAATTATTCATGTTTGTGCATCCTCATTGTCTGTCTCATATTCATGTGTAGCTGATTTAAACAATAGATTCATCACTACAATGAGAAAGTTACCACCAGTACACATCAAACATAAGGTGCATTTGATTGAAAGATTGGTCATTGTCCCTATAATGACTGTCCCAGAATGACAACATTTTGGTGAGTTAATTTGTTTGTGTAGAAGTATGAATGGATTGGAATGGATATGGGTAGAGTATAGAAGAGTTTAGAATGATGTTATAAGAGTTTCTTGTGGATGAGAAGGCAAAGCCATAGTGCTTAGGGGAATAGTGTCTCATATTCATGTGTAGCTGATTTAAAAAATCCATTGAACTGTACCATAAAACTGTATCAATAGTTGAAATAAAAGTAATGATTCATATGTTTCAAGGTAATAATGCAGTAATTGGGGAAGAACATCTAAGTTATTTCATCAATACTACACATAAATATGAGACAGACAATGAGTATGCCATGATAAAATTGATTGTGAATTCCTTAAAAGAAAGTGCCAAAGAATGGTACAAAAATATCCTAGATAGTAGTACTATTTTGACTTCATATTCATATTTCAACATATTTCTTCTAAATAGTGTGATGACTATCCCAACTAGAGAATCACAACTTTATATTACAGGTTCTTCATGGAACCTTTCAACTTGTCCAATTATGCAAACTCATGCCTTGCCTGGGGTAGTTGTATCTAGTTGTGAGATTTTCATATTAGCAGTTCATATTGCACTATAAAGGTCTCGGTGCAATCCAAAACTAGTACTCAGTACTAATACCAATCATGAAATATAAGAATTATGATTCTCTAGTTGGGACAGTCATCACACTGTTTGTGGACCCTTTGTCTATCTAGGAGATTTTTGTATCTTGAAACATATGAACCATTCCTATTTGTGCATCCTCATTGTCTGTCTCATATTCATGTGTAGCTGATTTAAACAATAGATTCATCACTACAATGAGAAAGTTGCCACCAGTACACATCAAACATAAGGTGCATTTGATTGAAAGATTGGTCATTGTCCCTATAATGACTGTCCCAGAATGACAGCATTTTGGTGAGTTAATTTGTTTGTGTAGAAGTATGAATGGATTGGAATGGATATGGGCAGAGTATAGAAGAGTTTAGAATGATGTTATAAGAGTTTCTTCTAGATGAGAAGGCAAATCCATAGTGCTTAGGGGAATAGTGTGATGACTGTCCCATATCCATTCCAATCCATTGAACTGTACCATAAAATTTACAACCAATAGTTGAAATAAAATTAATGATTCCTATGTTTCAAGGTAATAATGCAGTAATTGGAGAAGAACATCTCGATGCAATCCAAAACCAGTTCTCGTACCTTCCACAGTACTAATATCAATCATGCAATATAAGAATTTTCATCTACCTTCTTTGTACAGGTTTATACATTATTATGCTATTAAGTGATTGGATACCAAAGTTCTTGCTATCGTATTTTAGGAACATCATTGATGAGACATTCATTTCACAACCCACTCATAACTTTTCATTTTTAAAGGTAAGAATTGAGGAATGTAGAATTGTGTGAAAGTTAATGTTGATTTGAGGCATATATTATTAAATTTTTTTGGTAAGTTAGTTCAAACATTAGGTTTTTGGTATTATACATGATGAGCAATGTGTGACTGTAAATGCACACACACACAGAGAGACTATCATTTACAGTCACACATTGCTATTATAAAGGTGGCTTCATAGCATTATATTGAAACCAAGAAACTCTAACATCATTCTAAACTCTTCTATACTCTGCCCATATCCATTCCAATCTGTTGATCCAATCCATTCATACTTCTACACAAACAAATTAACTCACCAAAATGATGTCATTCTGGGACAGTCATACCATGTCCATAAAACTGTACCAATAGTTGAAATAAAAGGAATGATTCATATGTTTCAAGGTAATAATGCAGTACTATTTCTTCATATTCATATTTCTTCTAAATAGTGTGATGACTGTCCCAACTAGAGAATCACAACTTTATATTATAGGTTCTTCATGGCACCTTTCAACTTGTCCAATTATGCAAACTGCCTTGCCTGGGGCAGCTGTATCTAGTTGTGAGATTTTCATATCATATTTCTCTCAGTAAGAATATTAGTTGTGGCATAGGATCCTTCAACTGTTTGTGGACCCTTTGTCTATCTAGGAGATTTTTGTACCTTGAAACATATGAATCATTCCTGTTTGTGCATCCTCATTGTCTGTCTCATATTCATGTGTAGTTGATTTAAACAATAGATTCATCACTACAATGAGAAAGTTACCACAACTATTCTTACTAAGAGAAATATGAGGGCTTCTAGCAAATATGTTAAGAGATCAGATATGAAAATCTCACAAGTAGATAGATTACTAGTATTGGAAGTACTATGGACTTGTAGAGGCAATTTAACAGTTTAGGAAACTAAGAAATGAGTTGTCATTATGGTAAGCCACAAGAATGGTGTTGGGAGTATTATTGGAGGTGCTTAACATTGGAAAGTTACCATGTTAATGTCATTAAAAAAATAAAAAAAATTAAGGCCTACGAGATTTTATGATAATGTTCTATTTGAAATAGGGTGCTCAAGTTAACAATGAAATAAAAAAATCCATGCTTGTATTCATATGATTAGGAGAGCTTTCTTTGTGTTTTCATTACTTAAGAGCAGCCTATATATGGAGGTAAGGAGTCCTACAATGTTATTTAGTTTCCCTAGTTATTTACCTGATTTTATTTATTTAAATATACTCTTTACAACTGTTTTTCTATCTATACACCCTCTATTGCTATTGTAATGGAAAAGCATCGAAACCGTCCATTTGTAAACTTTGATTTGGTATGATAAATGTCCCTTTGTGTTGAGAAAATGGTTCTTCAGTAACGATTTGTATCTGCAGGTTGCAAACAAATCATCCTTCTTCCATTAACGAGTCATTCCATTCAAGAAAGACCATGTCTGACGATATCAACACACAAAAAAATAGGGAGACAATTGCTAGACTGTGGTCTAACTTAAAAAGAAAAGGTGATGGAAAATGTTATTGTCCTTGCAAAATTTGTAAGGCCTTAAAGACTCGAAGATATCTAATCAAAACAACTGAGGAACATTGTAGGGAACATGGTCACATTGAAGGGGGAAACAAATTTCGTCCATTGGTATGTAGTTTAATAATTTATAAAATACCTAAGACATGATTTGATGATGACATAATGGTCATGGTTAATATAAGGTCATCATTTTCATATAGGTCAATGTCCCCGAGTTTCATGTTATGGACCATGACAATCCGAAGAATGTGGATTTCCAAATGAGGGCACATGGAGGTGTGAATATAGAAGTAGAAGGTAATGATACCATGGAAGAAGACCATGATGATGAAGAAGATCATGATGATCAAGATGATGATGATGATGATGTTGACGCAGAGCTTGATGTACCTATACTTGAGAAGGCACACGAGCCCCTATATGAAGGCTCTGAAACAACTCTTCTTGTCGTTGTATTGTTGTTGGTGAACTTGAAGGTTATGAATGATTTATCCAACGTAGCAATGACACGTATGTTAAGTTATGTCATCTTTTTTCATTATTTTAGTCATAATTCCCTTACAATTAACATTGGGTGAATCATGTAGCAATTAATATTCTTTAAATTAACATTCTTTAAATTAACAAATTATATTTTTGGTCGTAGGTTGATAGGTGAGTGTTTGTTACCACCATCAAACATTCTACCTCGCTCGTACCGAGAATTATCTGCCATTATGAAAGATATTGGAATGGAGTATCAAACAATACATGCTTGTCCGAATGATCATATTATATATCATAAATAGCATGAATTTGCAATAGAATTCCCTATTTGTCATATTAGTAGATATCAATCAGATCGAATAACAAAAAAGGTGTCTCGCAAGGTTCTTCGACATATTCCCATTATTCCACGTTTGCAACGATTATTTAGGTGCAATAGCTTGGCACAATTTATGGATTACCATGCACGCAATAGAAGTCAAGATGACATTATCCGAATGCCTGCAGATGGTTCGACATTTAAGGAAATAGAGGAAAAATGGCCACACTTTAAAGAAGAACCTCGTAATCTCAAGCTTTCATTGGCAGCAGACGATGTCAATCCTTTTGGAGAGATGAGATCTACTTACTCGGTGTGGCCTATTTTTGTTATCAACAATAACATACCTCCTTGGTTGTCCATAAAGAGGGAGCACATAATGTTGGCACTGATTGTTCCAGGTATTTTTTGATTTAATGGTCATCTAAATTAATTTATTATTAATAATCCATCAAAATGGTCATAATAATTATGTAATGTTTTTGTTCATTCAACTAGGTAAGTACCAAGTTAAAGATATCAATGTATATATTGAGCCCCTTATCGACAAGTTGATGGTGTTATGGAATGGGGTTACTATGTATGACATCTCTAGACCAATAGGACAAAGACAATTTCAATTTCATGCAATGCTTGTATGGACAATACACAATGCCCCTAGGCTAACACATTTTTGTGGTATGTTCTCTCCTTAACACCTCTTTTTTGGTATGTTATAGTGCCAACACAAAGTTAACACATTTAATCCAATTATACACAATCTTGTAGGTCTTTAGACAAAGGGAAAATTTGCATGTCCAGTTTGTGGTTCAAAGATGAAATCTCATCATTCAAAAAGTTTAAGAAAGCAGGTGTTCGATGAGAATAGACACTTTCTCCATAGAAATCATAAGTACCGAATTACCGAAAAACATCTTTTCAATGGGAAAGAAGAGACTACATCAAAGCCACAGAGAATGAAATCTCGCCTATGGAAGTCGGCATACAATAAAATAAATTGTCGAGGTAATGTCATTCCATCTGATGGTTTTTGTTTCAAATTTATATTTTGATATTGTGTTTTGTTTACTGATGATGTAATTGATGCTTGTGAAGGTCGTCAAGGCATCAATGACCAACTTCCAAAAGGACTAAAAAGTTATCCTATGCAATTTACTAGGTTTCTGTACTAGGAGCAACTCCCAATTGTGCATTTGTTTGATCCTATGCATATTGGAAAGAATGTAACAGAGACATTATGGAAAATCTTGGATGGAAGGCATGACAAAGACCAAATTGTCAAAATTTGTAGTGACATTGAAGAATCCAACCATGCAATGAAAAATGTCATTTGATCAAATAACAATGGAGACCAGATTGATACAAGTGTCCTTAGTTGGTTATTGTTGGAGTAGCAGAGCAATGCTATAAAAAAAGTAATAAAAAAAATACGATTTCCCACAGGATTTGTTGCGAACATAAACGATCTCATATCAAAGAAAAGTGAATTTGGGCCAGGGATGAAAACACACTATTGACATATATTTATTAAGGTAATTCATATTATATACATTTATTATAAAGGTATTCACTATATATTTTTATACTGCGTGTAGTTTTCATTGCATTCTTTTATAAAATATTGACAAGATCATTTTACAAATATTGCAGTACGTTCTACCTCTATCTCTCCCACACCACTTCGCCAACAGTGTCAAACAAGTTATATATGATCTTGGAAAATACATGAGGTGGTTGTCATATAAAGAAATCAATAAAGAAGATATAAAATATTGGAAGAGAAAAATTCATCTTCTTATGTGTGAAATGCAAAAGTGTCTACCTTCAACTTTTTTCAATGCACAAGAACACTACCTCATACATCAAGTTGAGGAGATTGAATTGTGTGGACCTGTACCAACTAAGTCAATGTGGATGGTTGAGAGGCACTTGAAATTTTTGAAAGACTTGGTTCGATAGAGAGCACATCCTGAGGGTTCTATGGTGGAGGGATATATGGTATACCAAACCATGGTGTACATTACTGAATATCTTCCTAAGTTTGCAACACAGATCCATGTAGATCGTATTTGGGATCCCAACTCCATTAACAAATTCAAAGGGGAGTACTTGATGGGTAAAGGTAGATTGAGGAAAGTGGGAGGTAAATCTAAGATGTTGTTGTAGTTAATTAATTCTTATAAATCTTCAATATAAGTTATTTATAATTGGTGTATTTTTTTTTATACAGTTGGTCGAGAGTGGGATGCAATACATTTGTATATTGTGAACAATCTTGATTGGATGACGGTATGGATTGAACGATGTCAACAAAATGGTTTCTCATTAACATGGGAAGGTGTTGCTTAATTGGTTAGAGAAGCTCATCGTAATGGAGATTCCAATGTTACGCCAATGGTAATTGATCTAGCACCTGGTTTAAGAGGTGGAGAGGTACGTACAAATTTATTAATGATCATGACTCGACATATGTTTCGTATCAACTCACAATGCAAATAAGTTACACATGCTTGAAAAATTGTAGGTCAAGCACCACAAAGCTATGTACTATCATAGCCACAAATTTCGCATAAAAAAGTTGGATGACACATAGAAAATATGTGATTCTGGGATAACTACAGTTTTTGAGGTCACCAATATATCATCTAGAAATGACATACATCCTCAACAATCTCAAAATCAATACTATGGCATCTTGGATGATATAATTGAGTGCGACTTTAACTCCTTCAAAGTAGTTCTATTCATCGTCAAATGGTACAGGTTACGACTAAATCAAAATGATCCAGATAGAACTGTTATTCAACATGATAATGGATTTACAATGATTGATACAAGGTCATTTGAGCCAGTTGGAGATGAGCCCTATGTTCTTTCAAGCCAATGTGAGCAAGTGTTTTACTCAGAGGTTCCACATAAACAGGGTTGGTCATTTGTTGTTGGACATGATCCAAGAGGAAGGCCGATCAAGTATAATGTTATGGAAGAAGATATTGAAGATGATGAAGAAGCAGATGATGAAGATCAAGATGATGGTGATGGTGATGATGATGATGATGGTGATGATGATGATGTTGATGATGATGATGATGGTGATGGTGATGATGGCAATGATGATGGCGATGATGGTGATGATGATGATGATGATGGTGGTGATGATGGCAATGATGATGATGATGATGGTGATGATGGCGATGATGATGATGATGATGATGATGATGATGATCAATGACATAATTGAAATGATCAATGAAATGATTGACATGATTTATCGCTTTCAATTGTAATGATTACATATTTATTATGTTCAATTCTAATGATTACAACATATGTGATTTATAATTAACAATGTTTGTATTGTGTTTGATTATCACCCTTTTTGCAAACAGGCAATTGACTACAGACATCATCACCCCTTCTGTTGATGATCTTGCATTCCATATATAAGGTAAATTTGTTCATGTTTACGATGTTTCATATTGTTCATGTTGTCTTCTAAGTTATTTGTAGCATACGTATCATGTAATTTTTAGCTAACTTAAGATAAATGATTAACATATGCAAGAAATTTGACCCCTTTGGCGTGGATCATGCACAGTGACATGGATCAATAGGTATAAGTCAATAAATAGACATATTTTTCTTCTATTCTTCTTGTTTATCGCTAAGCACGTATGTTATAAATAGACATATTATATAATCATATAATATATATATATAGACAAAGAAGAACTGTATAGAAATATAATTATATAATCACTTTCAACTTAGTACATTTTATATCTCATTTGATGGATTGCAAGACCCACCAAATAGGTACTTATTAGATCTATCTACATCGAATGAGGGAAATGAGGGAATGGTAGATGAAAGTTCTACATGTAGTATGGCTAAAATAGGGAGATCAACTAGAGGTCAAAAGATTAGAAAAAAATTTGATAAACGCATGCAATTTTTCCTTGATAATGGGGGATCATGTTCCCATGATGATGAGACCAAAGGTGACATCAAGGTGCCCTTTCGGTACACACACATTGAGAAAAAATGGGTACCTAATGAGCTACCTCTAATTAACACTGATTTTTGTGTTAATGAGAGGATATATCGCATTGCTCCATCCTCATTACATGGTTTGGGCCTATTTTCCATGGATGGGATAAAGGTATGTTACAAAAAAGTTGTTGAATTGTTCAAGTATGTCAGTCCATGTTTGACTTACAATGATTGGATGCAGATTGTTCAATATAAAAAAAGTATGCGTAGGTACGCACTATCAGCTAATTATATACAATGGAAAGAAAATGATCAAAGTAAAAGATTTGCAATGTACATTGATGGGAGACCAAAAGCAACAGGTAATATTGTGGGTTTTATAAATAGTACGTGACCTTCCTCAACTAATAAGCAACCCAATTGCATAATTGAGGCGCGTGAGGGGAATCAAGTTTTTGTATGTGCGATAAAATCAATAAGTGCAGTGGAAGAACTACTAATAGATTACCATTTAAATCGCATAGATATAAACAAAGTTACTATCATGAGGGTGGTAAGTACCTATATACCATTTTATTAATAAGTTTTTTTTTGCTAAGTCTATTGCTTTCAGTTAGCTGAAGTTTTTATGTTTAATCTTTGTCACGGGATGATATGGATCCTGCACATGATAGAGGCCACAAGGATGCTCCTCCCACCCATTCTTCAGCAGGGGTAAACCTTATTGAAATTGTACAAATTAGATAGTTGAAAAATGTTATATTGTTACGTTATTTTATTTATGGTTTTGGAGTTTTTATGATAGTTTTACTGATATTCCTATCACAATTTGATGTTCAGGATAGGGGAAAAGCACCTACAGTAAATACAGAGGCAATAGCTACCCCTTCTAATGATGATATAGCAGAAACACCTAATGTAACAATTATGTTGAAGAAAAAAATAAAAAAAATCAATTTAGAAATAATGAGAATTTTGGATGAAGCAAATATTCCAACCGAGGAGACGCTGAAGAGGCTATCTAAATTGAGAGCTCAAGCACATCGTTATGAAGTAAGCAATAATGAATCTTTAGTTATAACAAAAGTTCAATAAAGGTTTATATTTTATACTCTTTATGTTGTGAAGTAAAATTTGTAATATGTGTTCTTGTTATAGGATTTTTTGGCAACTGATCCAGAACTTGGTCAAGGACAATGCAGTGAGGCCAGTACTAGCAGAGCTCCGGCCACCACCGGTAAAATAATCCTTTAGTTGACAAGTTACAAGGAATTTTTTATTTGGAACATTCAAAAACTTCTTAAGTTAACTCTTACTTTTATTATTTCAAAATGTCTTTGCTAACAATGTATTGTTCAGGTCATCAAGTGCAGGAGACTCCTCCTAGGAGGTCAACGGATGTCCATTTGAGATTGTCGAGTGCAATGTTGGCAATAAGGGGCATGCAAACATCGACACCTTCACGATCTATTCTAGCTGGTAAATCCTTGTTTTGCTATATTTGGTTTTGTGTTAATTATGAGTTGATAATTTGTACTTTAATCTTCAGTGCATCACATAGTGGATTTTTTTTTGGAGTAGGAGATACACCAATGCCACCATCTGGTACACCAGATACAGATCAGAGTACATGTATTGGTGATAATTCACCATCATTTCCTAGAGCTACTTGTGTTTCTAGCACGGGAGTTATGTAGACATCATTGTTGATTGACAATGATGAATCGATGTCTTTAAAATGTCCTAAGTTTCCAGGTACTTTAAATAATTATTTTTTATATTGTAATATGCATTTAACTATTCATAACAAGCTTTGGATTGATTAACCCATGACATTTTTTGCAGCAAACGATTCATTTTATAAGAAGCTTTATGACCTCGCACTGCAAATATTCGGGCCCACTATACATACAAGGTGGAACATCATAAGTGAACTAACTTTATCCCACAATTTTTTTTTCATATCATTAATTGGTACAACATTTTTCCTTTCATTCAGGTCTTTTCTTTTACTAGGTATATCTAACAATTTTGTGTTTTTTCTTAAAAGGTGGAACTTGCAAGAAAAAAAATTAAAAGATTAGCTCATTAAAGATTTAGAGCATGAGTTTGGTAATAATATTTTTGATGAGAAGAAAATTTTAGAAAGAGCTTGCAAACATCTTAAGACTGTGAGGGACTCATATAGAAAGAGTCTCATCCAGAACCCAAAGTACCAGCATCCTCCCTTTATTCCAGTGAGGGATTGGAATGAGTTCATTTTGGATGCAAAGGAGAAAGGGGATGCTCAAAGAGGAATTACACCAGAAAATGTGAGAAGGTATGCAATAGTATTAACTACTAGTACAATGTAATAATGCACTAATTAGTGATCTTTATATCTATATCATCTAACATATTTCAAAATTTTCATAGGTTGCAGGACACATCAAAGGCAACAAAGGCCAGGCTGCAAAAGATTGGGCAGCACAGACTTGGCTCTGGTGGATATTCAAAAATTAAAGCACGAATTGTAAGTAGCAGTAAATGAATTGCAGAGAAAAATTATTTATAAAATGCAAATAATTTTGTTTAATCAAAAAATGCAGGGCTCTGATTTTAATTTAGAGGCCACGGAAGAACACAAAAAAATTGCCTTCAAGGAAGGCTATGAAGTCATGGCTAAACACCTATGGCAAGCTTCCAGTGGCCCAACCGAAGAGTCTCCTGCATCATGTGCACAAGTAAATATGCCAAAAAATATATTAGAAATTGAATACTTGAGCAACAATCTATTTGATAATAATGTGCATAACATTGCAATGCAGCCTCTTAATCGTGACACAGATCATACGCCGCATCATGAAGCCCCTAATGTGCATACTATCCATGGAGGTGCTCATTTTCTATTTAAAACTAATTATGTAATTATTAATACAATTTAACATCTTAAATTGAACTTGGTGTAACCTTTTTGTGTATATTTTAGAGGATATAGAATCATGTCATGCTGAACAAGTGCCGGAGGATGTTCAGACTGATCACCATGTAGATCATGTGGCACATTTAAGTAAAGAAAATCTATGTTTTGTTCTTTTAAATTAATTATTTGATTTATAGTTCTTTTACTTAAATAAATACTTGTAATTCACTAATATAAAATGGTGTGAATTTAACTCATGAAGTAGTTGTTATTGCAGCGGACCCCCCTTTGGCGCAATGGCCTTGTGTTCCTGAACAAATGAGGAGGAGACACGCGTTGGAATTAGAACCAGTAAAGGAGGGGAATGATGAGGACATTGATCTTCCTCTTAGAAATTACATGATTAAAAAAAATAGCAAGAAACCCAAAAAGAAATGATTGTAATTAACATTTTTTGCTAATGAAAGAACGTTGTCTTAATGGATGTAATTTTGTACTAGTAATGTTGATGAATGATGTCTTAATGGATTCTTCATGAATGTTGTGTGTTAATGAATTTTATGTGTTAATGAATTATTCATGAATGTTGCGTGTTAATGAATTATTCATAAATGTTGTGTGTTAATGAATTTTATGTGTTAATGAATGTTATCATGTGATTATAATGATTGAATGTTATATTTCAAAAATGGATGAATGAATGAATGAATGTTATTAAATGTTAATGGGGAATTTAGAGTGATGTTAGGGGGGGGGAGTGGCCAAATGAGCTTCCACCTTCACGTGGTTGGCCTTGTTTAGTAGAGAATATTAAACTATTCTTGAAACCAAGTGAAGCTCAAACTTTAAAGATAAGCTTAGAGTTAATAGTGACAACCAATTAGCAAGTCGAAATGAAGTTCTTCGTTATAGATACCTTTTTAGTTTTTAAAGCACAATGTCATGTTTTAATATTGTGCAGTTTTTTTCTTAAGTCAAAGTATTCTTTTATTATAAGAACATAATGTATGACCATTTTAGTAACTATTCTAACATCGCTTTATGACAAATCTTGTTTTGGCAAAGATGGCGATAAGTGGTGTTGTCTATTCCTTGGGAGATTAGATTCCACAGGTCTTTATCTCAAAATCATTTACATGTGGTAGAAATGCATACTTACAACCATTTCATTCTACATTTAAAAACATTGATGACACTCTAGACAAAAAATAATGCTCATGCTATTGACTTGACAGTGCTATGAAGGCAAACCAATTTTTGAATTTGAACGAACCCGGATGTTTAGATCTAGTCTCCTTGGATTTAGTCTTCATGGTTCTTTGTCTCATTAGTACTATCATCCTAGTGAGGTAACACCTTTGCCTTCTTTCTTAGTCTCTTAAAGTTCATACTTGTTTAATTTAAATAATTTTTTAGTTCCTTGCAAAAAGGGTATGACAAACAAATATGGTTATACAGGCTCTATTTCCTTTATTTGAACTTGATGTTATGATTTATCATTTGACATTTTATTATTTTGATGTTGAACTTGAAGCATATGATGAAACAATGGTATGATCATGATGTTATGATTACAAGTTTATGGTGTTTTTGTTCTTTATATGATATTATGTGACATTCTAATCTGGATTCATGCTTATAGCCTATATCCATTCATAATGTTTCTCCAAATCATCCCTTTGTTGTTGCATCTTTGCTATCAAAAATTGAGAGAAGATGGCACTTTTTCATTAATATCAAAAAACTCATACCATAATTTAGGAGAGCAAAAGGAGATCATTTTTCTTGACAAGAAAAGAACTAAAGCATTGATATTAGTTTTCAAAGTGAAATTTACATTGTTAGAAGACTACAATCCTCAATCATCTTGTTAGCACTCAAAAAAAATTTCATGGCTTCTGGTCTTTCCCTTTGATCTCTGCAACATTTTTCATGTCTCTGGCCTCAAGCCCTAGTTCAAAAATTTAAAAATCTAGTCGTTGCATGAAAAACCTTTTGTTTTACCCTGGCCCTGTTCTATTTTAACATTACCTTTTTCGGGCCACTTAAGTTCCTAAAATGCACGTGCTTAATATTTCCCTAAGTCTAGCGCCCGGCGGGCTTTAATATTTCCTAAGTCCTAATGATTTAATTCTTCCTAAGTCCCTGCGCTAAAATTTTTCCTATAGTTTCAGCTTTAATATTTTCCTAGGCCCGGCTCTCTGACACCATCTTAATCCTACGGTTGTCATAAGTTCGCAAGGGTTTTTTTAGGGGCTTGCAATCTTACGATGGCCATTGATTCCTTTTCATGATGTAACACTTCAAACAGGTGGGTCCACTACCACATAAGCACAAATGGCGCTTCCCTATTGGCCAAAAGAATCAATGAAGTGGCAGGGTTGTCAAAGTGACCTATGAACGAAGAAAAAATTGTGTCCACTTGCTAGATTTTGTGACATGGTGGTCTCTCATTCGTTGAAGTGTCTTATGCAGCACGGTGGGGTCACGTTCTGTGATATCGGCTAAGATTCTAGATCGATGGTTGGCATATAAGTGCATAGAATCTTTTGAGCCCTTCAGATCATGCACCATCCATTCGATTATCTAGGCGTTCAAGTCAGTAATAAATGGTGGGTCCAAAGTGACACGCAAGCACAGTTGGCAATTTTTGATTGGTCCACAAGGTCATACGTTGGTAGTTGTTAGTGGGACCTGGTTTTTGACTTGTCAGAGGGTACTGATATCTGCAGAGAATCAACGACGGGTGTAAGTTCTCATGGGATGTGTCAGAGGTTTGAGATCTTACGCTGGCCGTCGATTTTACTTTTCTCATAGGTGATAAAGTGAAGTGGGTCCACTGCTACATGTACTCATTTGGTAGTCGCTGATTGGTTGAGGAGGGATGATGTGGAGTTTGTCAGTGGGACCTGTGTCAGAAAGATTGATCAACGGTTGGCACGTGATCTCATGGAATATTCTTCATCTTTCAGATCATGTGCCAGCCATCCATTTTGATGTTTGAGGGTCAGTGGGTCCTGTGTCAGAATTCATTGGGTGGTAAGCAATGAATGGTGTGATGATAAGTGGCATAAAGTGGGCCCAGGCAGAGGTCTTAAGTCTAGCAGTCTGGATAAAAAGGTTAGCACCTCCGAAAAATTTCAAAAGGTTTTTTCATTCACACAATAAAATGGAGGTGCTCCAAATTGACTGGCGATTCAGCGAACACTGTGTTCGTGTAATCGCTAAACTATCTAGCGATGTGCTAAGGTATTCTGCGAACTGGAAAGGGTCTTCAGTCGTCGATTCACTAAATGTGACTAAGGTATTTTTAAAAGATAAATCATAAGGCCCATGAAAAGACAGGATCTGACGATCACAATATAAAGTTGACCTAAGTTTAAATATTGACCGTTGATTTTCTGTTGGCACTTTGAAACTAGCCATTTAAATTCAAATTCAAATTTTGAGAGGGTTTCCAGGGACAGGAAGGACTGAAATTGAATGCTTTTATGGCCGGATCTGGTAGAATTGGTTTTGTCGACTATTGCAGTGTGGTCTAGGGTGTTCCATGATTGTTTGCAGCGGTCTGTACTATGTTCTTTGTGCTTGAGGCATGTTGCAGGTGGCTGAACAGGTTGACAAATTCAGCATTTTTATGGTTCTCAGTACTTTCTTAGGGAATTTGTCATGATTGAGGATCACTCCGGGATCTGTCTTCTCCTGGTTGCCTGGGTTTCTTCCCCTGTAATAAATTTTTGACTATTTCTAGTTGGTCTGGTGGGTGAAACCCTGACCCTAGTCATCCATAGCTTGTTGCATCCTATTTTGGGATTTCAAGATGACTAGGGGGTGTATATATTGCAGAAGTTTTTCTGTATTAGGTTGTTGTTGATGTTATATTGAAATTCAATGTAAAAGACTGAACAAGGAGAGCTTGGATTTTGTGTTTTGTTCCTAGCATTTGTCATTTTGGTAATGTATTGATTCTAAAGTTAATGAGAATACACCTAAATTCCTGTCTCAAATTGATGATTGTCTTCTTGTTTTGATTGTGAACTCATATATGTTAATGTCATAAGGTGGATTAGCATATGGTAAAAAAAAAGTATTGTGAGATCATCTTGGAGTTCCTAACAAAGTTGGGATTAAAGCCTTTAGGGTGATTTCAGTGGGTTCATTGTTGGATTGGAATTTGATGATCAGGTTTGGGAGTGAGGGGAGTAATAGGTAAAGCACTTACTCTGAGTTCATGTGTATTTGAGTTAAGGTTTCAGTTAATATATGTTATCAAGTGACTCTTTGCCCTGGGTTAAGGCACTGATCTATTCTTTAGAGGCATTCCATCATCATCAATCACACACACACACACACATTTAAATGATAAAATCTTTCAATCAATTAGTAAGGGGTATAAATGTCTATTATTTAGTGATTCCTTTCAAGAAGTGAATCAAGGGTACACCCGCCTAAGCATCTTGGCTCAAAGTGTAGGAGGATCTCTTTGATCCTTGTTAATTGGCCCTTTTACTTGTAGACTTTGGAGTGGTGATAGAGTCAGTGACATTTAGTTGTCAATCATAGTGTAAACCTACAAGTTGAAACCAAAAGGACAACCAACACGTCTCATGCCTTCTCTCTTTGGAAATCCCAACCAATGGGCTTTGGATTTTCACCTTGTTCTCATTCATGTTTTGTGGACATGCTAGTTCTGTACATGGGAATGTCCAGGTTTGTTGGGGTATGTCATACCCAGAGAGTTGGATGTGTTATCTTTCCCAATTTCAACACTTTATGATTCTCCAGTTGGGATAGTCATCACACTGTTTGTGGACCCTTTGTCTATCAGCTAGGAGATTTTTGTATCTTGAAACATATGAATCATTCCTGTTTGTCCATCCTCATTGTCTGTCTCATATTCATGTGTAGCTAATTTAAACAATAGATTTGTCACTACAATGAGAAAGTTACCACCAATACACATCAAACATAAGGTGCATTTGATTGAAAGATTGGTCATTGTCCCTATAATGACTATCCCAGAATGACAGCATTTTGGTGAGTTAATTTATTTGTGTAGAAGTTGTGAGATTTTCATATTAGCAGTTCGTATTGCACTATAAAGGTCTTGGTGCAATCCAAAACATGACTGTGCATAGGGATTGCAACATAATAATTTCAATTCACAAAACTCCTTCAATCAAATCTGCACTAATATTGTAATTTCACATGAAAAAATAAAGAAAACTTGTCAGTAAAATAGGTACCTGTCTCTGTGTTGTTGATGCACTTCGAATCATTACTGGAAATTATTTGAACCACTTCATACTGCACATTAATGTTTATGTTCATTTCTATTTTTCAATCTTTGGTTCTTAGTCAAAAAGGTTTCAGTGCATCTGTATTGGATTGCTAAAACATCTCTATGGTGGACCTTCACTAATTGGTTGCTTGCAGACTTCACGTGGTTGGCCTTGTTTAGTAGAGAATATTAAACTATTCTCGAAACCAAGTGAAGCTCAAACTTTAAAGATGAGCTTAAAGTTAATAGTGACAACCAATTAGCAAGTCGAAATGAAGATCTTCATTGCAGATACCTTTTTAGTTTTTAAAGCACAATGTCATGTTTTAATATTGTGCAATTTTTTTCTTAAGTCAAAGTATTCTTTTATTATAAGAACATAATGTATGACCATTTTAGTAACTATTCTAACATCGCTTTATGACAAATCCTATTTTGGCAAAGATGACGATAAGTGGTGTTGTCTATTCCTTGGGAGATTGGATTGCAGAGGTCTTTATCTCAAAATCATTTACATGTGGTAGAAATGCATACTTACAACCATTTCATTCTACATTTAAAAACATTGATGACACTCTAGATACAAAATAATGCTCATGTTGTTGACTTGATAGTGCTATGAAGGCAAACCAATTTTTGAATTTGAACGAACCCAGATGTTCAGATCTGGTCTCCTTGGATTTAGTCTTCATGGTTCTTTGTCTCATTATTACTATCATCCTAGTGAGGTAACACCTTTGCCTTCTTTCTTAGTCTCTTACAGTTCATACTTGTTTAATTTGAATAATTTTTTAGTTCCTTGCAAAAAGGGTATGACAAACAAATATGGTTATACAGGCTCTATTTCCTTTATTTGAACTTGATGTTATGATTTATCATTTGACATTTTATTATTTTGATGTTGAACTTGAAGCATATGATGAAACAATGGTATGATCATTATGCTATGATTACAAGTTTATGGTGTTTTTGTTCTTTATATGATATTATGTGACATTCTAATCTGGATTCATGATTATAGCCTATATCCATTCATAATGTTTCTCTAAATCATCCCTTTGTTGCTGCATCTTTGCTATCAAAAATTGAGAGAAGATGGCACTTTTTCGTTAATATCAAAAAACTCATACCATAATTTAGGAGAGCAAAAGGAGATCATTTTTCTTGACAAGAAAAGAACTAAAGCATTGATATTAGTTTTCAAAGTGAAATTTACATTGTTAGAAGACTACAATCCTCAATCGTCTCATTCCTTCTCTCTTTGGAAATCCCAACCAATGGGCTTTGAATTTTCACCTTGTTCTCATTCATGTTTTGTGGACATGCTAGTTCTGTACACGAGAATGTCCAAGTTTGTTGGGGTATGTCATACCCAGAGAGTTGGATGTGTTATCTTTCCCAATTTCAACACTTTATGATTCTCTAGTTGGGACAGTCATCACACTGTTTGTGGACCCTTTGTCTATCAGCTAGGAGATTTTTGTATCTTGAAACATATGAATCATTCCTGTTTGTGCATCCTCATTGTCTATCTCATATTCATGTGTAGCTGATTTAAACAATAGATTCGTCACTACAATGAGAAAGTTACCACCAGTACACATCAAACATAAGGTGCATTTGATTGAAAGATTGGTCATTGTCCCTATAATGACTGTCCTAGAATGACAACATTTTGGTGAGTTAATTTATTTGTGTAGAAGTTGTGAGATTTTCATATTAGCAGTTCGTATTGCACTATAAAGGTCTTGGTGCAATCCAAAACATGACTACGCGTAGGGATTGCAACATAATAATTTCAATTCACAAAACTCCTTCAATCAAATCTGCACTAATATTGTAAAATAAAGAAAACTTGTTAGTAAAAATAGGTACCTGTCTCTATGTTGTTGATGCACTTCGAATCATTACTGGAAATTCTTTGAACCACTTCATACTGCACATTAATGTTTATGTTCATTTCTATTTTTCAATCTTTGGTTCTTAGTCGAAAAGGTTTTAGTGCATCTGTATCGGATTGCTAAAACGTCTCTATGGTGGACCTTCACTAATTGGTTGCTTGTAGACTTCACGCCTCTGCTGAGCAGCCTCGCAAATTTGAATCCTCCATCAAAAATTATGTGCAATTCCTATAACATATTCTCCTTTATGCAAGTCACAAATTTTATTTTGCTAGTAAAAAACTTTGCTCCACACTCTACAAATATCAGTTAGCCATATTGGGAGCAACTTGATTTCATTTGTTCATTGAATGCACTATTATTCTTGTATATGGAATAAGAGTATCCATCCTCTTTATGAAAATCACTAATAGAAGTCACATCATAACTTTACCCATTTCTTGCAAAACTATTATTTTCTATTTTCCCAAATGAAATCATTCCTCCAATAACAATTGCACTTGAACATACATCATCAACATTATCAATAACATTTTCAACTTGTAACACCAGTAATAATGTTTCCATCCAGATTCTACACCCCTATCTAATTATCAACACATTCTTGATCCAAAACAACAATACATTACCTTTCATAAATTTAATGGCTTATCAATTTTTCATTACTATGCAAGTACATTATGTGCCATCTCATAACACTACCTCTAATTCTCCTTATATATGAACTGCAATTCAATACAACCACAACTTTTACTGTCACTTCAAATGAAATGAAACACCTTTTATTGTACAATTTTCAAACACTTGAAGCAACCCATTATATAACTTCAGATATCAACTTCATCAATCATTTGAACTCTTCAAATAGTGAAATGCATCTTTATTACAAGTCCCCATGAACAAATGTTGACATTGAACACAAATTTCTTTCTCATTGTAGCTGCAATTTTATCAAACTTTGGCTATAAACAATGATTTCACCATAATATAAGAAGGTTTTACAATTGAACCTCTACCATATGCAGTGATTTCTATTATTTTTACCCCCTGCAATCTATTATTTTTGTATTACAACTTTTTTTGTGATGCAAATTCATCTTTGTCAAAATGTTTTGAACTTACACATTGCTTTTCATATTGTTGTTGTAATTAGCCATAACTCATCCAATCAAAGCATCTCATGCCACTTTCATAACTCTCTTTTCATTTTGTGATCTACAGCTTTAACATTGTCATCTATTATAGTTTGGTGCTTTGATAATGTCTTAAATTTCTATATAAACCAATACGATTAATGGACATTATATAATGCCATGGCCAGTAGTGATAAACTTCAGATTTCCTTCACTACATAAACTTTGCAAAAGCATCAACCCTTTGTGATTATTGTTCATTATTTCAGATTGGTTGTCT
Organism: Chamaecyparis obtusa; assembly: GCA_027943335.1. NCBI lineage: Eukaryota > Viridiplantae > Streptophyta > Pinopsida > Cupressales > Cupressaceae > Chamaecyparis > Chamaecyparis obtusa. The sequence goes on along the minus strand of BSBK01002482.1, from coordinate 296,633 downwards.
TCATTCTTGGAATTTGATCAACTCTAATGTTTTAAATTATTAGATTTCTACAATCTATATATATTGTGGGATAGTTTTTCTAGATCACATTCTGTGATTCATCATTCTTATTTTTCTTTTCCTTTTTTCCTCGTGCATCTCGATGATGGATCATAGAGTGGGATCCAAAATAGTGATGATAAAAATTGTTCACACAATCAAATTCAAAATCTTTTCTTTTTGTTCTCTTGCATCTTGATGATAGATCATAGAACCTAATCCAAAACATTGATGATAAAAATTACTCACACAATCGAATCTAAAAATAACTTTCACATTACTCTAATCCTTTTCCCAAATCTCCATTGTGTCCATTCAATCGAGGACTGAAAATTTCTTCTTGAAGATTTGAATTGAAACTTTGTGTAGCTGGATAAATAATAGACCAAGAAAGAATTAAAAACAAGATGATTTTTTGGATAAATCTTTGACAATTGATCTTGCATTATCTCTTTGAGCTACAAAAACTCTTGTTTCATGCTTCCACAGTTGCATGCATGTCCATAGGGGCATTTGCAGCTATACTATCTGATATAAATCACCATACTCTCGTGTCTTTTAAACAGACTTATTGTGCATTTGCAGAAATCATTCCATTCCATTAGATGACATATCTTTGTAGCATTCTATACACAAATTCACGCAATGTCTATGTTTCCATATTTTGCATGCATACAGGAAGATTGAAGCTACAATGTCTAAAAAATATTCTTTTGTTGACTGTGCATAGGTGAGTTAATTTGTTTGTGTAGAAGTATGAATGGATTGGAATGGATATGGGCAGAGTATAGAAGAGTTTAGAATGATGTTATAAGAGTTTCTTGTGGATGAGAAGGAAAAACCATAGTGCGTAGGGGAATAGTGTGATGACTATCCCATATCCATTCCAATCCATTGAACTATACCATAAAACTGTACCAATAGTTGAAATAAAAGTAATGATTCATATGTTTCAAGGTAATAATGCAGTAATTGGGGAAGAACATCTAAGTTATTTCGTCAATACTGCACATGAATATGAGATAGACAATGAGTATGCCATGATAAAATTGTTTGTGAATTCCTTAAAAGAAAGTGCCAAAGAATGGTACAAAAATATCCTAGACAGTAGTACTATTTCTTCATATTCATATTTGTTCTAAATAGTGCGATGACTATCCCAACTAGAGAATCACAACTTTATATTATAGGTTCTTCATGGAACCTTTCAACTTGTCCAATTATGTAAACTCATGCCTTGCCAGGGGTAGCTGTATCAAGTTGTGAGATTTTCATATTAGCAGTTCGTATTGCACTATAAAGGTCTTGGTGCAATCCAAAACTAGTTCTCGTACCTTCCATAGTAATAATACCAATCATGCAATATAAGATTTATGATTCTCTAGTTGGGACAGTCATCACACTATTTGTGGACCCTTTGTCTATCTAGGAGATTTTTGTATCTTGAAACATATGGATCATTCCTATTTGTGCATCCTCATTGTCTGTCTCATATTCATGTCTAATTCCTTTCTCTAATTTCCTCTCCTTCACTCACTACACAAAAAGGTAATTCTCTTATTACTAGACTTTGTCAGGGTGGGATCTTCTCTTCTTATGGTGTGGTAAGATCAGGATCCTAAATCAAGACTACTAAGGCTAGGACCATCAACATCAAGATAGGGTCACTTTTTCCTAGAGATTCATAGGAAGAAACAATCAAAAATCCCTATACTTATGTCTAAAGGTGCATTGATTGAAGTATGAATTGTATGAGAAGGGTTTTTCTGAAAAAGGAGAGTGATCTAAAGGTCCAATTGTTAAGCTTGAGTTATATCTTAGAAAATAGAGCTTCCTAATCAATTTTATTTTTCTATTGTCCACTAGAGGGGCACCTAGGTGAGGGTATAGATCTTCTTTGGAAGCCCAAAATGTGAGAAATGTCTTAATAAAGGCACTAGGGGTAACACTAATAGCACATACTATGGGTAGGGATTTACAACACACCTGGGAAACTGCTTCAAACATAATGGGGACACCTACTAGTGTACAATTTATTTTTTAAACAAAATTTTATATTCATCGAACTTTCGACCTTCAGACAAGCAATTTTGTGACCGAAATTCCATACCCTCGATGCTAGTTTCCACGAACATACGTGGATAACTCGACGACAATGAGGAGGAAATGGTCAAAATTTTGACATCGACACAAATTGACCCCATCGAGGTGGATGGTCCATTCTTATATTTCCAAAAGGTGGTTCTGGTGGATAATTCGATGACTAGAGGCATCGAAAGTTCGACGATAAATCACTATGTAGATAATTCAATGAAAAAATATCAACGAGAGTGATAGTCATAAATTTGACTAATACCTGTAGCAAATTCGACTTTTTCTCATCGAAATTTAGGTCAAAATTTTCTAGTGTCCAATGCTATTGATGAAAAAATGGCAACAACATCCAAAGGTGTGGCTCCTTTGTCATCCATTTTTAAACTTGCTTGTAATTTTACTCAAATTTCTGAATCTTTATATAATGTGATGTCAAAGTTAATTAATGCTAATGTGTTAACACTTCCTCTTGTCAAACCCATTGATCCTTCTAAACCTAAATCCAAATACTTTGATCCCAAAGCTTTTTTCCAATACCATCATCAACCTAGCTATGATATTGAGAACTATTACTAGTTGAAAACTGTTATCCAAGACCTTATTGATTCCAATGATATATCTATGCAGAGTGTAAATAAAAATGGGAACAAATCCATAGCACCTATTAACAAAAACTTTAAAATATATACCAATCATTTTTCATCCCATTCAACCAATACCATTGATCAAACCCAACCTTCTTCTTCTCCTTGTATTGACTATGTTGAACAAAAATAAAGAAGCTCTCATGTGGTCAATCAAGTTGAGAAACCCAAACCTAAAACTAAACCTAAACCTTCACCTTAGTTTTTCATCACCTTTGAATCTTCTAAGACAATTAAAGAACCTAATGGTCCCCTATACATTTTCATAATGGTTAATGGCCTTCCTTCACGTGGTATCCTTATTGATCTCACTTGCATGGTGAATGTGATAACTGAAGAAAAACTCTATATTAAAGGATTAAAATGTGACTTCTATGATAAATATAATGTTAGGATCCAAACAAGTAATGGTTTATTTTATCCTTATCATGGTTCCATTTTATTTCCTATTGAATTTGGTGGCAAAATCATAGATGCTCCCTTTATTACATCCTAAATTCTGATCAATTCCAAGTCAAACTTGGTCTTCCTTGGCTTACCTCCTTGAAGTTCATAGATGCTCCTATTCATAAATGTCTTAAATTTCCTCATAAGGGGAGAAATCATGAATGTTAACCATAGTCTTTATCATCCTTATGTTCCTTGAGACTCAGTTGACCTTGATTTATTTTGGCCTTCTATGCCTCAACCAACTCAAACCCATCTTGGATCATCTCTTTTTCTCATACCAATCCTATAAAGTATACAAGATTTGTGATCTTAGAAAACCTAAGGATGATCCTAGATGTGGAATTCTTCCTACACCCCCTATACCTCATCTTCCTATTTCTTATACACATTCTTCTCAACCCATCTCTCAACCTAGTGTGGTTCCTTCTGTTCTCCCTACTAAGGAAGAAAAGGACCTGATGTTGATTGATCCTATCCCAAGTCAAATTTATAGAAAAACCAAATGTAACTATCATGCTTGTGATTGTCATCACAAGCATGATGATAGATCTTGTCAATGTGCTTCTCAAAAATATTGCTTCACCTCATACACCTCCTCATGCTTCTCTTCCATTTGACCAATGCATGCTTGAGCCCACAGAGGAAGTGGATTTAAACAAGATCAAGATGAACAAACATGAAAATGTTATTTGTATCTTAGACTCTATTACAATTAATTTGGATGACAAAGATACTCTTGATGATGATATTCTTGATGCTATCAATTATATTCATGCTAATGATTCTAGTGACTATGAGATTGTTAATATTGATCATGATTTACTAGTTATACTTTCATAATAGTTATCTATCACTCCTAGTGACAAACACAATGACCTATCTTTGCAGTATGGTCCTTGTTTGGAACTAGCTATTGTTCCATCTACTCACTCTAACAAAACAAAAAAAATAACACCTAAATAACAACTAATTTTTTGTCATTCATTTTTTGTCACTGATGTCAACATATGTTTTTATGAAGAAAACAAACTAGTTATTACAGTGTACAGATACTGGACGGTTGATTCAGAATGAGAAAACACAGTTTTGTGCAGAGGGAGGTGTTGTGATCTTATATCTAAGATCGCATGTTGTAATATTTCATATTGGTTGAGTAACAGAAGATTTGGTGAAGACTAGTTTTTGGACTATGACAGTGGAATTTGACAGAGTTAGTCTCTGTGTTTTGAGTGTATCTTACAAGCGATGTGGATTTAGTGTATGTGAGCTTAAGGGATGTCAAATAAGGTATTGAGGAATGTTCTTTGATCTTAGCAAGTCATGGGAAGCATGATGACGTTAGTTGTGGTGTGTGTTCTAGAGGAGAGCTATTTGGGGCCGACTTTAGATTTGTAGCGTGTATTATGGATAGCGAGCATGGATTACAAATATTGGACCTTAATTGTTGAAGTGTAATTGTTGTATACTTTTTATAGATACCATGTGTATCTTAGCAAGGTGGTATGTAATTATTTGTATATTAAGAAATTCTAATTGGCCAACCTGATCATTTATTTTAATAAGGTATATATGTAAGATCCTTTCTTTTGAAAAGATAGGTAGTGTGTAAGAAATGTAAAACAGGATAGTGGAAGTTGTGAGCTTGTATCAGCTGGATCTAGAGCAGAGGATAGTTTATACTTCATTGGAAATGATCAAGCAAAGACATTTTCTATCAGACAATTCAAAAGGATTGTGTATTTCCTTTATATACACCTGTGTAGTGAACAGTGAGTTATGGAGGTGGACATAACCTTCTTTGGGAAGTGAGCCTACATTTCTTTGACTCCTAACAGGGTTTGTCCTTTAACAAGGACTGTGTACTGTAATGTTGTAATAAGATCCTAACAGGGATAGATCTTTTAACAGGGATACTATACTCTTAGTACATCATTTATGGGTGTTAATTCCCACCGGGGTTTTACCTTTAACAGGGTTTCCTCGATAACAAAATATTGTGTTATTATGTTGGCATTTACTGTTTTATCATTTGATTTGGTGTACCTAATAGTTAAAGTTTAAAGTTTAATAATTTTTCTCACTGTATCATCTTAAAATGGAAGCACTTCCATGTTAAGAGCATTTAGCCCTCCGAGTAAGTGGTTTGGGGTCATGTCGAACGCCTTGAATGGATATTCGACTTGGATCTGGATTTTCCCCTTGTTCTACCCCATTTTTCCACTTCTTCTAGCACTTTCCTGGCAATCTGGATTATGAACCTGAGGTTTCTGAACCTAAGGTCAAAGTTGACCTTATGGGGTCAAGGTCGACCTTGACCTTGACCTAGTCAGGGTCGACCTCGACCTTGACCCTAGGTTCCAAGATCTTTGGGGTTTTCCTCCGGTTGCAGGATTTCATCAAAAATTTGTCTTTTCCCTCTTCAACACCACTATTTCTCAGATTAAGTGTCAAATTCTCAAATTAATATTTGAGGTGGACCTTTCTCGATATTTGTATAAGAATCCTAATTTATTATTGGAGATTAGCCTTTCTCGAGTTTTGTGCCTAGTACTCAAATTAACTTTGGGGTTGGTCTTACCTCGAATTTTGTAACAAGGCTCTTAAATAATTATTTATTTTTATATTAAAGGTGGTTCCCTCCTAGAGTTTTGTGTCAAGACTTTAATTTAATTTCCTTTCCATGTGCACCTCTCTATAGTTTTGTGTCATGGGCCCTTAATTATTGTTTTCTATGAGGCCCCTCTTGTGCCCTAGATCACTATAAAAGGGAGCCTTCCTCTCTCATTTTGACATCTCATTCTCACCAAGCAATCTCTCAAGCTCTCAAGTGCAAGCAAGAAGATCAAGCATTCAAGCATTCAAGCATTCAAGCATCCAATTCATCAAGGAGATCCATTAGTAGCCATTGAAGGATTCAAGCTCTATGGAGCTCTCTTGTTGAAGATTCATCCATTTTCTATTCAAGCCTTTTCCAAGTTCAAGATCCATTCAAGATTGGTGTTGAAGATCTAAAGACAATTGATTGGAGACATCCTACATGTGATTCTACATTCATCCATTCTTGTGGATTCAAGGATTCGAATCCTCCACAAGGGTTTCAACTCAAGAAAGGTGAATTGTTCCATTTACTTTGTTTATTCCAGCAATTTCAATTCAATTTCAAGGTTAATTCCTAAATTGGGGTTTGACTGAGGCAAACCCCCCAAACAAACAACCAAAAACCCTCTTTTTCTTGTAGGTACAGGTGCAAAACTTTAGATCTAAGAGTAGATTTGGATACCCTTTTCACCGAACTTCCGAGATCCACGAACAAAGTCAAAGTCAACCTTCATTTTCCTAAGGTCATCCTTGACCTTTTAAAAGGTCAAAGTCGACCTAATCAAATCTGGGAAAGAGATTTCTGGGTTTTGTAGATCTCGTAGTTTTGGTTCAAGAACACAAGAATCAACAATTTTTTAGATCGTTTGATAGGGTTTTCAACTGATTCTTTTTTGGAGGTAAGTACCTTTATTTCTTAATTTCAATATTAGTCATCTATATTTACTTTCTATATCAATACAATTTCATGTAAGTGTAAAATATTGGTTTTGGGGTCTCTTTTATGTGCAATCCATTGTTCTAGGACCCCATACACTATTTTATCCTTTACATTTTGGTGAACCCATTTTATGAATCCTCTTTCTATTGTGGAATTAGATGCCCTATTGTGTGTTTGATTTCCTTTTCATGCTTATAGATCTCATTTGAATGCATTTGGATTTATCTAGATCTATTTATTATCATGTTGCATAAGTTGTTTCAAATGTTGCATGGTGTTACACCTAGAAAGACTTCATTTATTACATGTGATCTGCATCATATTTCTCTTTATGAAAAGGAGTTGAGGATTGATGTTAATTCTTCTCCTACTAGATGTCCTTCTTCCCCCTCTAGGGATCAAGCTTTAGTGAATTATGGCAACCCTACAATTTACTTTATTGGTAGGGATGATAATCCTCCTATTTGGGATGAACCTTTGGATTTGGATGTTGATTACTCTATTCCTTATGACACCATTGTGGATGATCCCTTGGATAATGACATTGATTTATCTCCTCCTTTCAAAGAAGCTTTGATACAAGAGGGTGATTCATTACATGATGATAACTCTTTCTCTCCTTATGCGGATCTTTTAGTGAAAGAAGATGATATCATAGATCCTCTACCTCCATTTGAGATTCCTTCTAGTGATGAGGCATTAGTGGAGAATGATATGAATTCCCTTAATGCTCTCCCTTTTAGTGATGATCCTATGGAGAATCAAGATCTTACCTCATCTAGTCCTAGGATGTCCTCTTTTCTTCCTTCATATGAATCTATTTGTAGTGTTGAGATGACTAATATGGTTTATCCTAAACCCTTGTTGATTTTCAAAGGTTGTCCTCACATTACTGTCAAAGGTAAACCTATGGAGTCTTTCAATGATCAAGATTCTATAGCTCACACATATCATACAAGGAATAACCCTCAACCTAATCCGGTGGTTTTTACTTCTTTGCCACCTTCTCAACCTATTCTTCCTCCTCCACCCCATCTTCCTAGCAAGGAGTATGATTTGATAACTCAATTGCAAAATACTCCTGCCAAGATTTCTTTATGGGAGCTTCTTCAAACTTCACCTACCTACCATGAAGCCTTGAAAAAAGCTCTAGCAACTCTTCCCACTCTACCTCCTAATGAAGAGAACATTAATAACTTCATACAATGCATGCATGCTACCCCAGGTCCTCATGATATTGTATTTACTCAAAAGGATTTACCCTCTAAAGAAGTTCAAAATCAGTATGATGCTCTTATGGTTATTGTTTCTATCAATAAAAGTATCATTCGTAGAACCTTGATTGATAATGGATCTAGGCTTAATGTTTGTAGCATGGACATGCTAAAAGCAATTAACGCTGATCTTTCAACTATTCAACCTGACAATGTTGCTATTCGTGGCTTTGATAACATTTCTAAGAACACCTTAGGCATTATTACCTTACCTATCAAAGTAGGGCCAGTCATCCTGAATACGCCTATTCATGTTATGCCTGGACCTCTCAATTATAATCTTCTTTTGGGTAGACCTTGGTTGCATGAGATGCATGTCATTCCTTCCACCCTTCACCATAAAGTCAAGTTTATACATAACAATGGGATGTATATGCTTCATGCAAATGATGCACCTAATCCTTGTCTGAATATTCAAACCCACACTACTCCTACTCCTAATAGTAATCCTTCTTCCTCTAATGCTCTTCCTGACGATGATTGGGGAACCTTGGATTTTACTCCTACCTTTATTGGAGAGTATAAGGTTAATGATCTTGATTTTATGAAGAAACAAAGAGAGTTTGAACAATGAGTTTTTACTTCTAACACCCTTAGTAATAACTTTTTTGCTGCTTCTACCCACAATGAATCTGTCAAATCTACCAAGGATGATATTGTGACTACTGATGTTCCATTGACTCCTTCTGATATGGCTTCGTTTTATGGTCCTGGTTATCATTTCCTAGTTAAACAAGGATTTAATGGTCAAGGATGTGGTAAACATAAACAGGGAATTCAAATTCCCTTACACACTGGGGGGCATGAGCATTCTTATGGATTGGGATTTAATCCTCGACAACAAATCAATGTTAATAACATCTCCAATAACACTTCAAAACATGATGAAACTGTGAAGGAATTTGACCAAGAAGTTCTTTTGCATAGACTCCTTCAAGCTAAGATGATTACTAGACCTAAACACAAAAAGAAACGTAGTTCACACTTGAAGAATCTTCCTTTTTGTTTATATCATAGATTTCATGATCACCCTACTAATGAATGTCAAGCTTAACATTATAAGATTAGGCATATCATTAATAGTAATGTTATTTCTATACCATGTGGCAATGAGTTGTATTTCAATCCTATTTTCTCTAAATAACATTCATATTCCTATTATGGAGCTCCACATTATGTAAAGAATGGTAGCCTAATACTTGGGGGCTCATTGTCTTGCATAGTGTTGCGAGCAATATAATAGGTCTCCTTCCATCCTTGTTCCTACACTTGGGGGGCAAGGATGACATCTCCTTCATTTCTATCTTTTTGGGATTCACCTTTTTCCTTGGTTAAGCAGTATCTATCTATTATGTGATATCCAATCATACATGAAAATTTTGGTTTGCATTAAGGATCTATGTCCTTGATCATAACCTATTTTATTGTTTGACATTGGGTTTTCATGGTGGATAAATCTCTCACCTTGGAAATTAAACAATGTGCTATCCCTCACAAGGGTTACTTTTTCACTTCTTGCATGATATCTCTTTGCATTCATCCCTTCCATGGCCTCATAGGAGCTGTGACCTTCTTGGCTTGGACTGTGTGTTGTCTATGGATATTGTCTTGACGCTGAAGAAGGCTTTATCCTTGTTCTTTTCTTTCCTTAACATGTCAAAATAGTATGTTTTTTCCATATTAAGGAGGGGGGCATATATACAGCCTCCCTCACTCTATATTATGTATTTTTGTTCTAACCTTTTGTTTTGCAGCATGCTAAATCTTGGAAGGTAACGCACATAAGTTGCTAAATCCTGAAGGGACACGCATTTACAATTTCAAATATGCTAAATCTTAGAAGGTAATGCACATAAGTTGCTAAATCCTGAAGAGACACACATTTCCAATATCAAATATGCTAAATCTTGGAAGGTAACGCACATAAGTTGCTAAATCCTGAAAAGACACGCATCAATATGCTAAATCTTTCGAAGGTAACGCACATAAGTTGCTAAATCCCAAGGAGACATGCATTTCATATTCATGGTGATACAAGAAGGTGGATCCATGGGTACTTTATAAAAGCCATCAGAAGATGCACTACATACATGCATAAAGCTGCCAGAAGGTGCACAACATTATGGGGTGACTATCAAGTGTTTTTCTTGGTCGGCCATCCTATTCTTTTGTGGTTCACAGTGAGATATACACATCTTACTAGGAAAGCTAACCACTCCTCTCTCTCCTTTCTCTCTTCTTCTAGTGATGTCTCTCTTATTAAAATCTTGGAGTTGATGAAGACTCGAGTCCCTGGGGGCTTGAGGATTCCTTTGTCCCTTTGATTTCAATAAGATTATCTTTTTCTTTATGATCTCCTTTACCAAGAGTTTGCATCGAGTCCATACTCTTGCTAAAGTGGGGGCTTAATGTATCATCTTAAAATGGAATCACTTCCATGTTAAGAGCATTTAGCCCTCTAAGTAAGTGGTTTGGGGTCATGTTGAATGCCTTGAATGGATATTTGACTTGGATCTAGCTTTTCCCCTTGTTCTACCCCATTTTTCCACTTCTTCTAGCACTTTCTTGGAAATCTGGATTATGAACCTGAGGTTTCTGACCCTAAGGTCAAAGTCAACCTTATGGGGTCAAGGTCGACCTCAACCTTGACCTAGTCAGGGTCGACCTCGACCTTGACCCTAGGTTCCAGGATCTTCAGGGTTTTCCTCTAGTTGCAGGATTTCATCAAAAATTTGTCTTTTCCCTCTTCAGGGCCACTATTTCTCGGATTAAGTGTTGAATTCTCAAATTAATATTTGAGGTGGACCTTTCTCAATATTTGTATAAGAATCCTAATTTATTATTGGAGATTAGCCTTTCTCGAGTTTTGTACCTAATACTCAAATTAACTTTGGGGTTGGTCTTACCTCGAATTTTGTAACAAGGCTCTTAAATAATTATTTATTTCTATATTAAGGGTGGTTCCCTCCTAGAGTTTTGTGTCAAGACTTTAATTTAATTTCCTTTCCATGTGCACCTCTCTAGATTTTTGTGCCATGGGCCCTTAATTATTGTTTTCTACGAGGCCCCTCTTGTGCCCTAGATGACTATAAAAGGGAGCCTTCCTCTCTCATTTTGACATCTCATTCTCACCAAGCAATCTCTCAAGCTCTCAAGTGCAAGCAAGAAGATCAAGCATTCAAGCCTTCAAGCATCCAATTCATCAAGGAGATCCATTAGTAGCCATTGAAGGATTCAAGCTCTATGGAGCTCTCTTATTGAAGATTCATCCATTTTCTATTCAAGCCTTTTCCAAGTTCAAGATCCATTCAAGATTGGTGTTGAAGATCTAAAGACAATTGATTGGAGACATCCTACATGTGATTCTACATTCATCCATTCTTGTGGATTCAAGGATTCGAATCCTCCACAAGGGTTTCAACTCAAGCAAGGTGAATTGTTCCGTTTACTTTGTTTATTCCAACAATTTTAATTCAATTTCAAGGTTAATTCCTAAATTGGGGTTTGACTTAGGCAAACCCCCCAAACAAACAAACAAAAACCCTCTTTTTATTGTAGGTACAGGTGCAGAACTTCAGATCTAAGAGTGGATTTGGATACCCTTTTTGCCGAACTTCTGAGATCTGCGAACAAAGTCAAAGTCAACCTTCATTTTCTTGAGGTCATCCTTGACCTTTTAAAAGGTCAAAGTTGACCTGATCAAATCTAGGAAAAAGATTTTTGGGTTTTGTAGATCTCGCAGTTTTGGTTTATTAGTGCAAGAATCAATAGTTTTTGAGATTGTTTGATAGGGTTTTCAGCTGATTCTTTTTCGGAGGTAAGTACCTTTATTTCTTAATTTCAATATTAGTCATGTATATTTACTTTCTGTATCAATACAATTTCATGTAAGTGTAAAATATTGGTTTTGGGGTCTCTTTTATGTGCAATCCATTGTTTTAGGACCCCATACACTATTTTATCCTTTACACTCACAACTAATTCACCCCCCCCCCCTTCTCAGTTGTGTTGGTGTACTGTTATTCCTAACAAGAAGTGCTAATTTCATATCCTTCAGGTGTAGGAGAAAAGACAAAGCGAGCAAGAGTTTTACCACCATCAATAGAACTTCAGTTCTATACTATTAGGATCCAAATGAAACTACATATTAAGTTATATTCTTTAGGGTTCCAATGCCAGTAGAAGAAAAACTACTTCCCACTCTAGTCAATTCAATTTACCTTGCTAACCTAGAACTATAAACATGAACCCACTCACTAAAGGCAGATGCTTGTCCAAATCCTTTTACAAATGATATAAGTAAAAGTGATAAATTATGTAACTAAAAATGCTACAAGTCAAGATGATACACATATGAATGATATAAGTGAATATGATACATGTCCAAATGTATTAACTCAATAATATGGTACTGCAGGCCCTAAAAATGTATCAACGATATATCAACAATGATCCATAATGCAGTCTATATGATCATGAATGTCACTAGCTACTAGCAGCAATTGCCTCATGATCATCATCATGACCGCCATGGTCATCATCACCATTGCATTCATCATCATCATTATCATCATCATCCTCAACCTCGATATCTACATCATCATCATCCTTTGCCCTGTGATCTGGATTAGAACCAAAATATTTTGGATCTATATCTTGAGGATCATCTTCATCTTATATTGGAAGACCTGAGTTCTTCCCAAAACCAAAATTATTTTAATGAAAAGTTATAATTTATTTAAAGTAATAAAATATTTATGTTTTATATATCTAATATTCTAACATATAAATGAAATCATAATCATATTAGATGAATCAAAAACTAAAGTGGAATTAAATAGATAAAAGAAATGTAGTTCTTAGCAAACAAATAGGAAGTTGATTTGTTCTGCCTTGGCTACAAGAAAAATAAGAAAACAAAGTTCCAATGGTTGCAAGATCAGTCATAGAATAAAGTTCTTGTTGAACCACAAAATTGTAGGTCATTTTTGTTGTTATATTGTGTCATATCTTAATGTCGACTTGTCTCTCAATAGTAGACAACAAAAAACCATACCAAATACCATTCCACTAAGCACTAAATCTAGTTAAGAGTGTTTTTTTAGGTGAAACTCATACATTTGCTTAAATAAAATAAAATCAATTTGTCCAATCCTTGTATCAGTCAAAACGCTCAAAAATAGAATCAGGGGAAAACAATCCATGTTATTTAAAACACCATAGGGAAAACAAAAGCAAAAGAAATCTTTAAAATTTGCAAATGCTAAAAAACACTTTCATTATTGAATTTGCAGTTAATTTACAATGGCTTAATAAGATTTTAGGGTTTTGAGATTTGTTACAGTGGAAAGAAATGAAGATTGAATTCCCGTGAATGGGCTTGGTTGTGTTAAACCAATGTCTATGATGTTAGATCTAATTGTGTGGATTCTGTGTAAAAAACCAAAGGATGGGTGGTCGAAAGTGAACTTTGATGGGGCTTCAAAGGGAAATCCTGGCCCATCAAGTGTAGGATTTATTATTCGGACTGGACATGTAACACTAAATTTATGTGGTAAGAGACTAGAAGATGGAACTAACAATGTGGCAGAAGTAGAGGTAGACTTGGTGGAAGTCAAAGTGGCAAGAAGTTTAGGGGCATCAAAACTGCATCTTGAAGGGGATTCCCAAATTATTATTCATGCAATTATCAAAGGTGCATTGGAAGCTTGTCATTTGCAAAATTATGTAGATCTTATTGGTGTTGAATTATTATTTTTGAATGACTTTAGAATTTTGCATGTGAAACAAAGAAGACATCCTATCAAATTGGGCCCTATCCTTTGCAACAAAATGGGAAATTCAAATTGAATAATTCATAAATTTGAAACTATAAAATAGTTAAGTAACCATTTAAAAAATTAAAAAAGGAAATTTATAAAAGGTGGTAGGATAGATGGTGGCACTATACAGGTGTGGTGAATTATTTTTGGTGGGACGACCAAAATGATAACAAGTTTAATGAGAGGACATGAAATGTATTGTAGGAGATGTCCCAAAAAATTGATAAATCTCCCCAAAGTTTCTCATAATTATCAATACAAGTAAAGTGGTCTAGTTTTGTGGTTTAAAGATGGAAACATCGTTCACCTTTATTGTAAAAAAGCAACAAAATCCATTTTTTTGGCCAGTGTATTAAAAGTCATGTTCTTGTTTATTGATCCCAAGTTGGTCGATTATGTGTCACTAATTCTAGGAGGCATGTATAACCATATTAAAAATAGGCATAGGATGAACATGGATGTGTACTCCATGGTAATGTGTAGAATTGTTTTTTAGTTTTATTGATGACTATGATGGTGTCTCGCATCTTTGTGATGATTAGTGGAGAAAACATTTTCCAACCATGAGCCTATGAGGAAGAATGAAATATTATGGTGATGCATTGTCATGGCCTTGCAACTTATCTTGTGGGGCCTGATTTTGGCCTATGGGGAAGCACAGATATTACATGTGGCATGTATTTGATGGGTTAACACAATGGTATGGTCACATGTTGCAGTTTGACAGGTTTAAACTATAGTTAAGGTGGACGGGTCATGAGGATGAGACAAAGAAAAGCTAGCTCAAGATGAGTTAGCCGCAACCTTGTGACAATTTTTGAATTAAGCTCGTAGTTGTGTGAGGTGGTGACACATGTTTGGGGAAATTCTGAACAGATTTTATATAATTCAAACCATGTTGAGTGTCATGTGGTTGAATATAGATCAAGCCAGTGACTAGTTTCCATGTGAGCCAGGATTTCCATGCTATACAATCCAAGACTTTTTTACTAAATCTTGGGGCCCATTTTGTAGATTGCAGAGTGAAGGTAGATGGGTTTCATATCAGAAGTGAAATATTAAGGATGTTGAATTTACTCTTGAAATACGATGGAGATCAAAGATTCATTATGACTTATCATCATTCCTTTTATGAGATGCGATAACTAAGAAAGTTAGCTTGAAAAGATTTCACAACTATGAACTTCAGTATAGAGATTTCTTGAATTAGCAAGTTGTGGAAGTTGATTTTAAACCTAGAGGAATGTTATTTATAGCTAACTATAGATGAGATTGTGTGCATTCATTGTAGTTGTTCCATTTTGGTTAGATTGTTTTTTGTGTGTTCATGATGATGATAGTGAGAATATCATGAGTGGCATTGTTTGTTGTATGAGGTTGAGACTGGGGAAGGCACTATTGAAAGAAGTATATAAGGATCATGGGTTGATGTTACACTTTGTGGCTGAAGGGATTTATCAAATTCCAAGGCTGGCTATAGGGATTTCTTAACCTAATTGGCCTTTTATTTGTGCTTATTGCCAAACTATGAGAGCTTGCTAAGGTCTATTAGGAGTTTATTCCCTTAAGGTTACCACTCTATTTCTTCCTCGATGTAAGGATACAGATTGGGGAATGGTTTCACAACCTGGAGATGTGGACTTGTTTAAGTCCAGTTATCCCTAGGATCTATTTCCATGGGTCTCTTCTAAGAGGGGAGATAGTGATAATCTTGCAAGTTCCCCTACCCTCTATCCAAATTCCTTCCCTTTCCCAAAATTGTATTCAAATTCACCACAGTGTGGTAGGGGCATGGTGCAAGGGACACATTAGATGAAGTAGGACATCAGGTACTCAATTTTTTTTTGTTATGATGGAATTTTTCAGTTGCAGGTGGGAGTTGAAAGGCATAGTAGAACAACAAATTTTAGTTAGATGAAGGAAGACTAAGAAAATCAAATCTTGAAGAAGGGACATGTGGAAGGAGATAAGAAAGTTATCTATTTCCCTTCTTCTCTATTTCTCTTCTTCTTTCTCTTTTCTTATATTTTCCAAATATTTTGAATTCTATAGTAGCAGGTAGAATGTTGTAAAATTATGTCATACGACCTTCTCTAATTTGAAGTGTAAAATTTATTTTAATTTAAAATAATCAAGGATTATTCATACTTTGCAGACACCTTTACTGTCGTGTATTCCATTTATTGTTGTGTTCTATTCCAAGAGTAGTGTAATTGTTTTGATAAATGAAATGAGAAATTTATGTCTTCAAATGGATTATTAACAATGGCTATTCGATGTGCATATATTGGTGATCTTGTCTTAACTAGGTGATAACATTCTCTTAAGATCTTCAAGATATGTTTGAGATGTTATAGTGAGGAATGCTCTCTATTTGACTATGTTGCCCTATTTTTGGCACTGGTCGATCTTACAAATATTTCAGTTTGGTCTCATAAAGTCAAAAGAGAAATCTATTTTGTTTTATGTTGAGTAATGGTAGGAGAAATATAGGAGGTATAAGACTTATTGGAAAGATTTCATGGATTTACTATCAGGGAAAACAAATTCTTTGTCTACCAAAGAACATGAGTGGAAGGATGAGTGTCATATGTGTAGGAATCCTAGCACTCCATTAGGATGGGATCTATTTTATAACTTCTTCATTAATAAAGGACCTCCCATGTCAAACACTTGGGATTTTAATTTGGATAATTTTAAATTATCCGATGTTTTTGTTGATGTAGAATTCTTCAGAGAATTGGCCTATAAATACTGCCCATCAACTAAGGTTATTAGAAGAGTAGACTAGAGATCCCTAGTGACAATTGATAAAAGTAGTTTGACTTAAGCCTTTGATGTCATAGGTGATACTTGTACTGAGATTGACTTTGAAAGGGAAATTAGTAATTATGAGGCCCACAAATGGGTTCTCAGGAGAATAATTTTAACAAGATTTATGCCTAGGGGATTTGATAGAAATTCAATACTAGTTCTCAATAATGTGAAAGAACTTTTTGACTTAAATGATTTCCAATAGTGCTTTGTGTATACTAGTGTTGTGATAAATTATTTTCATTCTTAGAGGAATTTGCAAGCTATGGATGGGATTGTTCATTGAAATCATATCATAAGAGTGTCCATTACCTTAAGTTTTTGAATTATCTACTTTGTGTGTCTACATGATGTTATGTTTTGAGGGTTTATTCAGTTTGAAAACTTATGTCATAGGAATACCCTCTTGATCTCATCAAGCTCAAAGTGAAGAATGGTTTTCATGTCTCCACGAGTTGGTTTTTCTTGTCCTATAAGAAAAATCTCCAACTATTCTAATGACTACAAGAATAGTCACAAAATAGAGTTACAATGGCTGTAGGAGTAGTTAGCTACTAAAACTAAAATTAATTACTAAACATAAAAGTAACTAACAAAAATGAGCAAAATTATCACTAAGTAGGCCCCCTTGGATGAGTCTTCCAAAATCTTAACTCAAATGTAGAAAATTAAGTATCATTCTATTCATAGAATAAATTTATAATGGTTGTAGGAACAATCACATAACAAAGTTCTAATACCTACATGAATAGTCAGCTGCTAAAACTAAAACTAATTACTAAACATAAAAGTAACTAACAAAAATGAGTGTAATTCTCACCAGGTGGCCCCCCTTGGATGAGTCTTCCAAAATCTCAATTTAGATGTAGAAAACTAAAGTATCATTCTATTCACAGAAAAAATTCTAATGGTTGCAAGAGCAGTCATAGAACATAGTTCCAATGGCTGCAGGAACATTCAACTACTAGAACTAAAACTAATTACTAAACATAAAAGTACCTAACAAAATTGAGTGGAATTATCACCAAGTGGGATCCCTTGGATGAGTCTTCCAAAATCTTAACTCAGATGTATAAAATTGAAGTATCTTTCTATTCATGTAAAAAATTTCCAATGGTGACCTGTTAGTGGGTGTCAAAAGGTTAATCTCTAAAGGGGTGTAGGGAAGAAACTAAATAGAGTGCTCCAAAGGAGGGATGGATAAAGGTGAATTTTGATGGGGCTACTAAAGACAAACCAGGCCCAACAAATGCAATTTTTGTGGCAAGGGATGCCAATGGAAATATTATTGCTACAAAAAATAAATTATTAGGTGTAGGAACAAAAAAATTATGCCGAAGCTCATGCAGCCCTCCTGCAGGTTGAGTTGGAGAAAAGCTTGCATGTTGAAAACTTACATTTGGAAGGGAATTCTCAAATTATCACCAATTCTATTACATTTGATAGAATGCAGGCTTGACATTTATAGAAAGTAGTTGATATTATAAGGTGAAACTGGATTGCTTTCAAAATTTCAAAGTCTCACATGTTTATCACTAGGTAAATACTCTTGTCGATTCATTGTCTAAGTTGGAAACTGATGGGGTAGTGACATAGAAGGTGAATAAATTTGATTAGTGGATGAGTTGATTTGGTGAGGTGGACAAAAAATGACTTGGTGGGGGAGATGACATCACACATCAAATTTGATGTGCTTTGATGTGGTGCTTGGAGCGAAGGATATATTGCTCTCAATTTTGGAGGTTGGTGGTGTATTTATTTACTATGGGAATGGTAGAAGATGTGTGTTTCCTTTGTGTATTTCTAGGTACATCCCAAATTTATTGAGCCTTCAATGCACACTAATGTTGGTACTATATATTTCTTTGATATGCATACCCAATGACACATTTATCATACATAAAAAAAGCAAAGAGGTTGTGAGGTGGGTAGGAAAGTGAGGTTCCATGGAATTAAATTTCACATTCAGATCCACTAAGAAAAATATGGTCTTCAAATGACATGTGTCAGAGGAACGAATGAGCCATATTGTTGTCTCTCAACATCCCTTCTTTGTGCGGGTGATTAAGGCTCTCTTGGGTATAGAGTATGTACTTTTGGAATTTTTGTGGCACACAAATGAACACATCACTTCTTCATTCTATGTGTGGGGGATGCAATTTTATCTAAAAGGGGAGGTAAAACATATCATAGAGCAGTGTGTTTACCTTGAATACTGGTTAGGTTTAAACAAAATTCTGTAATGTGTAGTCCAGGGTCATGGTTTTATTGTGACACATGGGGATTCGCTTGGCTTCTCTAGAGGTTGGCATGCTCTCCGACCTTTCTTGTGGCACAAAGATTGGGGAATAAAATCAAAAGGTAAATGGATGCTCATATATCTTGGGCTCTAGTGGTCAAATTTGTGCATGATTGGGACTTGGAGTCAGCTACTAGGTTTTCTAGGAGACAAATGAACCCAGAGATCTTTTTCTTAAAATTAGGTTATGTTTAGGAGGACATATAAGTCTAGAGGAGGGCTTGAAGGAGACAAAATAAAAATTTGGACTAGGGATGGAGGCATGGGAGGAGGTACGGTGGAGGAGATAGTGGACGTCCACACAATGGGTGTGGTCATGCAAGTGGCTCTAGACCTATGCATAGAAGGGTCACACAAATGAAATGAATATGTTGATAATGTTGGTGGTGAAAGGGATCATACCTCAACCAAAGGAAGATCACACTAGGGTTTTTTGGTTTTTAAGTTCTTTTTCTGGTCATCAATCTAGTTGGTTTTTTAAATTTTGGTTAAAAACTGTACCTATGTATAGGCATTTTGTTCATTTGTAATATTTTGTATTGGGGAAAGTTGGGTAGAATTTGTAGGATATAGCCTAAATTTGGCCTTGGTTGCTTGGTCAATATACATATGAAAATGGTTGGGTGTGGTGTTTTGGGTACTTTTATAGTAGAATATTATAATTATCTTTTTAAATTCTTAATATAATATAAGAAAAACTTTTACTGATCATCAATTCAGCTAGTTGATTTTTGAAATTTTGATTGTAGAATGCGACTGTTCATAGGTATTTTTCTCATATGTAATCTTTTATATAGGGGCAAGATGGGTATAATTTGCAGAATGTAGCTTGAATGTGGCCTTAGGTACCTGATTGAAGTATGTATAAAAACTAGTTGGATATGGTGTTTTGGGTACTTTTACAACTAGAAATGGTAAGCAAAATATTGTAATTATCTTTTTAAATTATTAATATAATAAAAAAAAACTTTTATCAATAAAAAACATAGTTTCAATGGTTGCAAGGATAGTCATGGAACATAGTTACAATGGCCGCATGAACAGTCAACTTCTAAAACTAATTACTGACCAGAAAATAAAATACTTAACCAGACGAGTAGAATTCTCACCAAGTGGGCCCCCTTTGATGAGTCTTCCCAAATCCTAACTCTGATGTAGAAAACTAAAGTATCATTCAATTCATCAAAGTGTTGTTACAACATGATAGTAATATGATTACTTTAGTGCACATAAGATAATTGTATATCCATAACTACTTTAGAATAACATTCATTTAATCACATGTAAGAGTAATTTTTATAGATTACGTAGAAGATTGATATCAAAAAATAAAAATGGATAGGTTCATGCCCATATCTAAATAAGTTTAAGAAAGCACCATGAAAAGTATCAAGTAGGTTCTAAACCCTGTAATAATGATGATAGATATGTAAGAAATATTATAAAAAATGAGCCATTATTTGGGCTCATCACTCCCCATAGCCTAATGGATTTCTGGTCCTCCACCAGGTGGAATCCGATTTCTATGTATTGTGTGCATCTTGAAATCATTAACTATTGTTTGTCCCTCACCTTTTGCTCTTGGTTTCTAATAAAATCTATTTTTTCATCCAATCTGCCCCAACTAGATTTATATGCTATTTCACTATAGGAATGATGTTCTTTATAGGTTGGAATAGGCCACATAACAATTGGTGGCTGAAATATTAAAGGGATCCAATATTGTTCCTTTCTTCTCGCCAACCGAACATGCTTTGGTGCCCTCCTCATAATGGTTGCATAAATATTCTATAAGGAATGTGGTTTGGCTTTCTTTAGGTCATTAGGTAATCCATTCCATATTTATACTAGATATCCCAATGCTACCCCTCCTATAGTTGCAACCACATTTTCAAATTATTGGAAGGCTTCTTCTCTCGCACCTAGGATTTGTTGTTTAAATTTATCTTTGTACATAAATTTGTGCCAAGTATAGAAAATATTTGCAAGTTGACCTAATTCTTCCCTGAAAGGTAATGGGGTATGGATCTCCCTGTCTCTATGTGCTATGAATTGTTGTCCCCAACTATTTTCATTTTGAATCCAATACATTAGTGCCCTTAAATGAATATCTTTGATATACATTAATAGATTATACTCACGATCATTAGGAATAACATAGTTGTGCAAGTATAATTCACATAGTAAGTATTCAGTGTCTATTGGGAAAGACTCGTGAGCTTGGAAGAAGTCTTCTAGATTCTCTATAGAAGGTTTTAAACCAGATACTAAACTTGACAATTGAAAAGCAAGACTAAGCTCATTGAGATGAATTGCATATGTCCTTGGGGGAGTTCTACATTTTTTAAATTTGTGGCTCTAAGTTCGTCACATTATTTACCTTATTTGTTAATATGTCAATTTATTCATTCTTCCTCTCAATCTCCTTGTCTTTCTATGTAATCAGTTCTTACAAAATGTACTTCTCTTTATTAATTTCTTCTTCCTTATCCTTCAAATCTTTCCATAAATCTAGGGCTATTGATGCCCATGAGTAAGTAGTGGGTTGGTGAATACCTATTGGGAATCATCTTTTTCTGGTTTTCCATCTGTCACTTGCTCAGCTGCAGCAATGAGCCTTTCTAATCTTGAATTATCTTGTTCCAGGATTACATCCATTGACAACCCCTCTTCTTCATGGGAAAGTTTCCTTTCTCGAGATATCTACTCACCCAAATCCTTAGATTCTTGTGTAGGCATCATTGCCTTGTTTTTCTGCTCAAATGAGGAGGTAAATTTGAGCCTTCCCCTAGAAGGTTTTTTATAAATTATCATTTATTCTTCACTAAGAATGGTATGAATAGAGTCTGAGGATTCAATTAAGATGTTCACCCTAGGTGAAGTAGATTTTTCATGTTTACTAGGTTTACCCTTGAGCCTATGACTCCTCCTATGGGGTGTTTTATCTATGGTTTTTTCTATCTTATACTTTTAAGTAGGTTTTTCACTATGCTTAGTGGTTGCAGGAGGTTATTCATCCCTAGTTTTCCATTTTCTATGGATAGGGATTTCTTTTACAAATTTATGTATTTTACCCTTTCCCTTTTCAGCCTTAGTCTTTTTTATTTTTTATTTTACACTTGCTATTGTTTCCCTAGTGTGAACTATTGATTTAGGGGAAACAACCTCATTAGGGTATGAAGAGGAACTATTTACATCTTTGTGTAAAGACTTGAGTGAACTTGATTTTCCTGTAGGAGGGTTTGTGCTAAGAACCACCCTAGAAGTTGAAGCCCTAGGGGTGAATTTTGTAAGTGTTGCCCCTCTACTAACCCTATGAGTCGAGGATTGATTTCCAAGATGTACATTCACTGCTCTGAACTCTTGAATTTTCAAAAAATCACCCCATGGAATCTAAGCTACATCATGTAAAGAACTTTCAACAAGAAATTTAATTAAACAATGATGGGAAACAAAGTTTTGCATGTAAATTTTGTGAGCAATGTGTTGGGGTACACAGTGCGGTCATGTCATCACTTGAATCACATGAGAAAGGATTTCTCAATCAACTAGAGGTGTTGGTGGTTGATGAATAGTCAAGCAAGTTACAACATGCAAGAAGATTTTAGTCTTCATATGATCAAGGGGATGTCCAATAAGACATCTGGCTTGGTTAGAGGCCAATAGAAAGATAGACATTCCACATGTACCTGAATATGAAGATACAATTGAAGAAGAAGAAAAAGAAGCATCTTCAGTTCAATAGTAGTAGTTTGAATTTATGGACGTATCTTGGAGCAAAAGTACATATGATTCATCTCAAAAAGGTGAATTTATTCATCTCTTCTAGGAGGTGTTATATCAGACATTGACATCATTTCTCTAGTTTTTCATGCTTCATCTATACAAAGATGTTTGTGGACATGCAAGATACTACAAGATACTAAAAAAAGTTAGTTGTTTTATTGAACCAGTAAATGGTTTCATCTGAAAAAGTTGTATTTTTAGCTAGTTTTAATTAGGTAGGGTTTTCTTTGTTTTCAATAAGTGCATTTGCACAAGTTTTTTTATTTTTTCTTTGCATTAGTTGGGTCATCCTTTTTGAGTCTTTTTGTTTTTGGTCACCTGACTCTATAGCCCAATGGAGAAAATGAAGATACTTAGAGGTCAGGATTCTACATTCCTCATTATTTCTAAGAAAAAATGAGGTACATTCCCATGTTAGAGCTAGTTGTTGTCCTCAATTTTGACATCACAAAATTATGGCAACCCTACACAATTTTCTCATAGATTTATAGGTGCATCCTCTATGTTTCAACCATTGATAAAATGTCATGAAGATAATTTTTTAGAATTATTTAGAACAACAGAGAGGGGGGTGAATCACTTGTTCTCAGGTCCAAATGTACCAATTGAACTTCTATCACTTCAACAATCTCAGATCTAATCACCACTACAACTCGATCTCTATAACATATATCAGAAACATATAACAAGCAGTCCACTATCCAAAAGTAATTAACTTGCAGAATATAACAACATTCACATCAAAACATTCACACAAGTATAACACCTAGATTTATAGTGGAAACCCAACTTGGGAAAAACCACTTTGTAACATGCTACTGATATTTCACTCTTCTGAAGTGAGCTCTATGAAAATCCAACCCTGTTAAAGGCTTACAAACACACTGTTAGGTGTGACCCTATTAAAGGATTTAAACACTCTATCAAAATTTACATGGTTAAAGGATTTAAGTACATTCCATTAGAATGCCACCTTGATTAAAGGATTTATACAATGATTGTTAGGTCAACCTTGATTAAAGGATTTAGACTGATACAATGGTTAGAAATTAACAGTAGTTTCTAATCTAAAAAACATGCAAATCACTTTGCAAATACAGATCCACTTCATGCATGTATGTTAATTTATTGATTGACCTTCATTTCCATCTCCATTACTGATCTGCTCAGAATTCACTTCAAGCAATCACAACTCTGTTCAGCTCCTTCATAATTTCACCTTCAACCTTCAGACTTATCATTCAATAACATCAACAACTTTAGCCCATGTTGTAACCTCACAATCAGGTTTTCCTATATACCTCTTCGATTAGGTAGATCCATCTTTTGCTGCTTAATCTCCTCTGTAGATATTAGGTTTAGGTTAGATTTTTCAAATCCTTCCATCATTATGTTCTTCCTCCTTCCTTCTAGATACATCTTCAAACTTCTCTTTGAATCCATAATAAAATGATTTACCATTCATTAAATGCTCCATACAATTCATTAATAAAATCAACATGATTTACATATCCCAAAAATTTAACTATGCTGGTTGGGAATTTCAATTATTTCTCCAAATGTAAATTACTGACACTCGGTCAATACTATGTTCTTCTCCTCGGTCATCACTATGTGTCTCAATCATCTATACTAATTGTCTTCTTTGGCTAACACTGTCTTCCTCGACAATTTCCTATCGCTTGGCATAAACTGATGTTCGGTCAACACTAAATATACTCAGCATATAGTGGTGCTCGATCACACTAACATCACTCGGCCTCAACTAGATTTCTTCACTTTTTCTCAGTTAAGCCTATCTTTCAGTCTTTCTTCTTACTTAGATAAACAATACATTATCTTATCATTGTGCCAACTAATCAAGTACCCATTGAAGTATCAAATAACTCAACCTTTCCTTAGGTTCTCTTGTTATCTCCTTTCCCTAATCCTCTTCATCAATCAATAGATATGGTACTATCCTAGATAGAAACTATCTTACCAGTTAAGGTTTGACATCAATGACAATACAAAAATTATTTCAATTGCAATTTCCAACAATCTCCCTCTTTGGCATTGATGGAAACACCACATGAATAACACATGATTTACCAAACAATCCAAAAACTCTGTCTGTGCATCAGAAAGTTTTATAATATCCTTAGCTTCATTCTGATTCACAACATCTTTGCCTTGCCTGACCGCATGCATAGTTACTCCCTCTAAATCTCTCCCTCAGGATCAATGAATCATCTATGTGTTTTCTTCAGAATTTCTCCCTCTTTGACAACAATACCAAAGTAGTATCTATCACTTACATTTTCCATATGTAGATGTCTTCATGTTAGTTCAGTATGATGTATTTATCCCTCTTTCATCTTACTTATGACTGATTATCATCTCTGCTTTACTTCTCACAACTCTAGGCAACTCCTTAAGTGTGACCTTTTCTGCATCAATTTGTCAGATATTTTGTGTAGCACATTTGATGCAATGCTCCTAGCTGACTAGGTAGCCTCAGTTAGGGGAATCACCCCTAGTTTACCTCTAAGATATTCATGAGCATCCTTAGGTAAAGATTTTGTGAATATGTCTACTAGTTGTTCCTATGTATTCACATATTCCATTCTCACTTCTTTGTCACGTGTACCATCTCTCTCAAGTAATGATACTTGATAGCAATATGCTTATTCTTTGTGTGCATCACTGGATTCTTTGATATATTAATAGCACTTGTGTTATCATAGAAAATACCAACTAGCTCAGTGATTTCCTCTTTCATTCCTTTTAACAATTGCTTAATCCACACCAAATTTGAACAATTCACTGCAGTTGAGCTACATACTCAACTTCTGCTGTAGATTGGGAAATGCAGTTCTATTTCTTGCTTGTCCAAGAGACTAATCTCTTTCCTAGAAATAATGCTCCACCACTTGTACTTTTTATGTCATCAACATTTCCATCCCAATCTGCATCAATGTAGACTCTTAGTTCAAATTTATCATTCTTCTTGTAGTACAATCCATAATCCTTTGTCCCTTTCAAATATCTCAGTATTCTCTTCACTGCCATCATATGATTTTCCTTGGGATTGGCAAAAAAGCTTTCCACAATCCCAACTACTAGGGCTATATCTAGTCTTCTATGGACAACATATTGTAGCTTTCCAATCATAGATCTATTTAGGGTTTGATTCACTTCAACGGTATCATCAGTCTTAGATAGTTTCTATCCAGTAGCCACAGGAGTACTTACTGGTCTAGAATCCTCCATACCAAAAAATTTCAGTATCTCTTTAACATATTTAGATTGAGTAATAAAGATACCTTTCTCCATCTGATAAACTTGTAAACCAACAAACAATTTTATCTCACCAAACATAGACATTTCAAACTCAGTTTTCATATCATTTGAAAATTTCTGACATAGGGCATCTTGTCCTCCAAATATGATATCATCAACAAAAATTCTAGCTAAAAAACTCCCTTTACCTTCTTCAGTTTTCATATACAGATTGTTGTTGTCATTTGTTCTTGCAAATCCAATCTTTATCAAATAATTTTGCAGTCTCTCATACCATGCTCTGGGGGCTTGTTTCAATCCATACAACTCCTTTTTCAACTTGCAAACCATATTTTTATTGTTTGGGTCTACAAATCCTTTAGGTTGTTCAATGTATACTTCTTCTTCTGATATTCCATTTAGAAATGCATATTTGACATCCATCTGATATAATTTGAATTTTTTATATGCAGCATATGCAAGTAGAGTCCTCACCCCTTCTAATCTTGCTACAGGGGCAAATATTTCCCCATAGTCTAGTCCTTCTTGTGCATAACCCTTGCATACCAATCTTGCCTTGTTTCTTGTGACTTTTCCATGTTCATTTATCTTGTTTCTGAATACCCATTTTGTTCCAATAACATTTTTATCTTCTCGTCTCAACACTAGAGTCCATGTATCATTCTTTTCTATCTGATCAATTTCTTCATTTATAGCTTGTATCCAGTCATGATTCTCTAAAGAATATTTTACTATCTTAGGCTCAAACTCACATAGTAAACATGTAGGGTCTTTCAACTTACTTCTTGTCAAGACTCCAAATTCTTTATCTCCAATTATCTACTCAGGCTTATGATGTCTTCCTACATATTGTGCTAATGTAGGTTCAAATTTATTTTCTCCTTGATCTTGATCTTCAGGTTCATCATGCAAATTATCAGCTTCTTCTTCTTCTTTCTCAGAAGCATCCTCCTAATGCTTGACATTGCTTATCCTTGACTCTACATCTGGTTCAAGTGTGTTACTTGCCTCTCCTTCTTCCATGTAAACAAAAGATCTACAATCTTCAGGTTCTTGTTTTCCCTCCAGTTCATTCTTCTCTACATATTCATCAACTCTCATATTTGCACTTTCCACAACTTTGTTAGTGTTGGAGTTCAAACACTTATAAGCTTTCTCTTAGTGGAATAACCTAGGAATATGCCTTCATCACTTTTTGTATCAAATTTTTCATTCCTATTATCTTTCAGTATATAGCATTTACTCCCAAAGATTCTAAAATACTTCACATAAGGTGCATAACCATGCCATAACCATACATCATCAAATTGTGCAAACAAACATGTCTCTTCAGATAGGTCTAGATAGAACAAGTTACCTCTTGTTTATTCTCCACTTCCAATTAGTTCACCAGTGGCATCAAATATTTTATCCTTCCTATGATGAAACTCCACTTGGTAACCAATACTATTCAACTATGCAACACTCAACAAATTATAGTTAAGACCTTCAACCCAATAAGAATTTTCGCATGTGATCTTATCAGTCAACTTAATTGATCCTTTACCTCTCACAGGAAATAGTGCATCATTACCAAACTTAACACTTCTACCTTTGTAATGATCTAGGGTTTCAAATTTACGTTTATCACCAGTCATGTGATGTGAGCAACCACTATCAATAATCCATTTATCACCCTTACTCATATGAGATAAGTGAAGTTTTCTCATCTTCATCAGAATCATCTTTCATAGCAACATAAACTACTTCAATATCACATATATCACATTCTCTAGTATCACTATTAGTTTCCTCTTCAGCAATATAACAATATTTCTTACATTTGTCTTTGTAGTCTTTGTACCTTCGGTGATCTTTGTCATTTCTCTTATCCTTGTACTTTATTTCTCTTCTCTCATCCTTGTCAGTCCTATCAGGGCATCTTTCTGTAATATGGCCAACTTTTTTACAATAAAAATAGATTATAGGAATTTTACCTTTATATTTTCCATTTCCTCTTTGTAGTCTTCTAGCCATGAGTGCCTCAAGATCATCTAGTTCCTCATCAAATTGTCACTTTCACTATCACTATCACTGTCACTTTTCACACATTTTTCTTTTTTCCTTTTAGACTTATGCAAAACCATTTGTGACTTGAATGCAGATTCAACATTAGGAACAGTGTAGTTATCATAGTTAGATAGCTCAAAAGCAGTAAGCTTACCAACAAGACTTTCCAAAGTTAGAACATTACCAGGGTTACATCTTGATTCTTGAATTGCAAAAATTATGATAGCATAGATAGGAAGAAAAGTTCTCAATACCTTTCCAATAACAGTCTCATCATCAATGATTCCATTAGCTCCTCTAATAGCATTCACTATCTCCTTAATTCTACCACAATACTGAGAAATATTTTCCCCTTCTTTCATTTTCATTTTATCAAACTTTCCTCTCAAACTTTCAAATTTTTCTCTAAGTACATTAGTATCTCCACCATAGATAGTTGCAAGAGTATCCCACATTTGCTTTGCAGTAGTGTAGTATTTGATATCTTCAAATTCAAGATAGCTTAAGGCAGATGCAATCTCCAACATTACTTGATTATGTTCTCATTTTTCTTTCATCTCCCCAGAAGTCAAAGGTGCAACAGGTATAACATAGTCATGTTCCACATAGTACTTCGTCAAATCACCAATACCATCTAGATGCGGTTTCATCAGAATTTTCCATGTAGGGAGGTTCTCTTTGTTCAACTTTGGTACCTCCTTTTTATACATCTTGATCATTAGCTTCAAGTACCTTTAAAATTTTCTTTGTAAGCACCAACAACTCTGATACCAATTGTTAGAATTATTAAGAACACCAAAGAGGAGGGGTGAATTAGTTGTTCTTAGGTCTAGATGTACCAATTGAACTTTCTAGCACTTCAACAATCTCAGATCTAATCACCAATACAACTCGGTCTCTATAACACATATCAGAACCATATAACATGCAGTCCACTGTCCAAAAGTAATTAACTTGCAGAATATAACAACATTCACATCAAAACATTCACACAAGTATAACACTGGGATTTATAGTGGAAACCCAACTTGGGAAAAACCACTTTGTAACATGCTACTGATATTTCACTCTTCTGAAGTGAGCTATGTGAAAAGCCAACCCTGTTAAAGGCTTACAAGCACACTGCTAGGTGTGACCCTATTGTATCATTTTAAAATGGAAGCACTTCCATGATAAGAGCGTTTAGCCCTCCGAGTAAGTGGTTTGGGTTCATGTTGAATGCCTTGAATGGGTACTCAACTTGGATCTGGCTTTTTCCCCTGTTCTACTCCATTTTCCATGTCTTCCTGATATTTTCCTAGCATTTTGGACTGTGAACCCAAGATTCTTGACCTTAGGGTCAAGGTCGACCTCTTAGGTCAAGGTTGACATCAACCCTAACCTAGGTCAGGGATGACCTCGACCCTAACCTAGGTCAAGGTTGACCTTGTCCTTGACCCTAGGGTCTGAGATCCTCGAGTTTAGCTTCCGATTTTGGGATTTCATCAAAATCTTGTATTTTCCCTCTTCGGGGCCACTATTTCTCAAATTAAGTGTCAAATTCTCAAATTAATATTTGAGGTGGACCTTTCTCAAGATTTTTATAGGATTCCTAATTTATTATTGGAGATTAGCCTTTCTCGAGTTTGTGCCTAATGCTCAAATTAACTTTGGGGTTGGCCTTACCTCAAATTTTGTAACAAGGCTCTTAAATAATTATTTTATTTCTATATTAAGGGTGGTCCCCTCCTAGAGTTTTGTGTGAAGACTTTAATTTAATTTCCTCTCCATGTGTACCTCTCTAGAGTTTTGTGTCATGGGCCCTTAATTATTATTTTCTATGAGTCCCCTCTTGTGCCCTAGATCACTATAAAAGGGAGCCTCCTCTCTCATTTTCTCCATCTCATATCTCATCTCACAATCTCTCAAGCTCTCAAGAAAGAAGATCATGCATTCAAGCATTCAAGCATTCAAGCATTCAAGATCCAATTCATCAAGGAGATCCATTACTAGCCATTGAAGGATTCAAGCTCTATGGAGCTCTCTTGTTGAAGATTCCTCCATTTCCATTCAAGCCTCTTCCTAAGTCAAGATCCATTCAAGATTGGTGTTGAAAATCTAAAGACAATTGATAGGAGACATCCTACATTTGATTCTGCATTCATCCATTCTTGTGGATTTAAGGATTCGAATCCTCCACAAGGGTTTTCAACATAAGCAAGGTAAATTGTTTCATTTACTTTGTTTATCTCTGCAATTTTAATTCAATTTCAAGGTTAATTCCTAAATTGGGGTTTGACTAAGGAAAACCCCTCCCCCCAACAAAAAAAACCAATTTTCTTTTAGGTACAGATGCGAGACGGTGAATTAAAGTGTAGATCTGGATACCCTTTTCAGCAAACTTTTGAGATTCGTGAACAAAGTCAAAGTCGACCTTCAAAATCCTAAGGTCATCCTTGACCTTTTATGAGGGTCAAAGATGACCTAATCTCATCTCAGAAAAATATTTCTGGGTTTTGTAGATCTCACAATTTCGGTTTGGAAAAGTAGAAATCAACAGTTTTTGAGATCATTTGATAGGGTTTTCAGCCGATTCTTTTTTGGAGGTAAGTACCTTTATTTCTTAATCTCAATATTAATCATCTATATTTACTTTTCATATCAATACAATTTCATATAAGTGTAAAATATTGGCTTTGGGGTCTCTTTTATGTGCAAACCATTGTTCTAGGACCTCATCCATATTTTTACCTTATACACCTATTAAAGGATTTAAACACTCTGTCAAAAGTGACTTGGTTAAAGGATTTAAGTACATTCCATTAGAATTCCACCTTGATTAAATGATTTATACAATGACTTTTACATCAACCTTGATTAAAGGATTTAGACTAATTAAAGGATTTAGAAAGGAACAGCAGTTTATGATCTGAAAAATATACAACTCACTTTGCAAATATAGATCCACTTCGCACATGTATGTTGATTTACTAACTGACCTTGGTTTCCATCTCCATCACTAATCTACTTGGAATTCACTTCAAGCAATCACAACTCTGTTTAGCTCCTTCACAATTTCACCTTCAGCCTTCTGCTTAGACTTATCAGTCAATAACATCAACAACTTCAACCCATGTTGTAACCTCACAATTAGGTTTTCCTATATACCTCTTCGATTAGGTAGATCCATCTTTTGTTGCTTAATCTCCTTTGTAGATCTTAGGTTTAAGTCAGATTCATCGAATCCTTCCATCATTATGCTCTTCATCCTTCCTTCTAG
Organism: Chamaecyparis obtusa; assembly: GCA_027943335.1. Classification (NCBI taxonomy): domain Eukaryota; kingdom Viridiplantae; phylum Streptophyta; class Pinopsida; order Cupressales; family Cupressaceae; genus Chamaecyparis; species Chamaecyparis obtusa. Next base: position 265,283 of record BSBK01002482.1, on the reverse strand, counting down.
ATACATCTTAAAACTTCTCTTTGAATCCATAATAAAATGATTTACCATGCATTAAATGCTCCATACAATTCATTAATAAAATCAACACGATTTACATATCCCAAAAATTCAACTATGTCATCTGAAAATCTCAATTCTTTCTCCAAATGTAAATTAATAACACTCAGTCAATACTGTATTCTTCTCCTCAGTTATCTCTGTGTGTCTCGGTCATCTCTACAAACTGTCTTCTTCGGCTAATATTATCTTGGCAATTTCCTATCGCTCGACATAAACTAATGTTTGGTCAACACTAAATATACTCGGCATATACTGGCGCTCGGTCAACACTAACATCACTCGGCCTAAACTAGATTTCTTCACTTTTTCTTAGTTAAGCCTATCTTTCAGTCTTTCTTCTTACTTAGATAAACAATACATTATCTTATCAATGTGCCAACTAATCAAGTACCCATTGAAGTATCAAATAACTCAACATTTCCTTGGGTTCTCTTGTTATCTCCTTGCCCTAATCCTCTTCATCAATCAATAGATATGGTACTATCCTAGATAGCAACTACCTTACTATCAAGGACAATACAACAATTGTATCAATTGCAGTTTCCACAAATTTGTCATCCTTGAATTGTACTTTATGTAGTGTTATTTATGTGTCATTTATAATAGGTTTTTTTCTCTAACTGCAAGCACTTGATTTTTTGTAATCTTCAAATTTATTCTTTATTTTTCCCTTTCTTGTAAATATTTTTTAATCTTTTTCCCCTTGGTTAATAACCCTTAAAATTTCACCCATTTCGAGTTATTTTTTAGACTAACACCACGTCTCATTAAAAAATCCTCCAAAAGTGGGCTTTTAATTGGCAATTGCATGAAATAAAATTATTCTTAATATCTAAAGTGGATTTTGACATCCATTTTAAATTTTCAGCTCATTCTAAGTTGATTTGTCCATAGTTTGTAATGTTTTAATGAAAATCGGCTTTTTTTTAGTCTATTTCATGTTACTTTATTGAAAACTATAGTTATATATTAAACTTAATTACATGAGACACTTAAATACATTAAAAGTGGGGTTTTTATCACTCATTGCATATCATCCACATGCAAATCATCTTGTAAAACCCACTTCCAATAAAATATAAGTCCTAAATGCATAAAGGTGGGCTTTTTGTATGCAATAACACATTTTTATTTAAAAATATATCATTTAACATGTGTTAGTGGGTTTTTTATGTGCTTTTAAATATTTAAATATTATTTTTATAAACCTTTTATCACTTAAAGGCTTATAAGTGGAAAATTTGAACACAATAACACATGTCATTGCATTCCAAAAGTACACTAGCATGAGTTATAAATTATAAGTGCACAATGGTGGGGAATTTGAACTCAAAAGCATATGTTTTTTAACTTGTGTGTTATTGCATTTCTAAACCTCGTTGATACTTCTCCTATTAATGTGTTTGGACTTGTAAAAGCATATGGTGGGGTTTTATAACTCAAAAGCACACATTTTTTTGTTTCTAAAGCTTGTTATTACTCCTCCAAAAAGTGTGTTTTAACTGAAATCACTTATGGTGGCAATTTTATACCCAAAAGCACATGCTTTTGAAGTTGAAAAACCCATTTTTGACTTGTTTTTACCTTGTATTTGGGTATAAAATGCTAAATGTAGCAATTTTGGAGTCAAAAGCACATATTGTTTGATACTCCTATAGAGTTATTTTGTTGTCATTAGTTATGATTAATTCATATTGATTGTCAAAGTCATTTCGTAAAGAAGGAAAGTCAAGTTGGTAAAAGCATTAAGCTAGTCTGTAAAGAGAAATGAAGGAAAAGGTAATTTTGATAAAAGGAATAAGGAGCAGACATCGAGCAACAAGCACCGAGCGGTACCAAGTTATAATAGTTATCGAACTGAGATAACATATAGTTACCGAGCAAGAGAAAAATGTAGTATCGAACATGACATGCCAATACAAGGAGAATCTACAGATACATTAAATCTAGACATCAAGAAGAAAATGGTTTACAAATCTCAAGGAAATTATTTAACAAAGCATTAAAGATTTAAACGTTATGATTTTGCATGATTACAAGGTGAGATTCACCAATAATAATTAAATGTGATATATGCTTTGGAGAAGTAACCAAAGCTAGCCCCGCTTAAGGAGAAGATTCTAGATTATTTCTATCACTTCTAGAATTGAGTATAAATAGATCAGAGTGTGAAAATTAGATAATATGAGAGAGTGTATGTGTGAAGGAGAAATTGTTGAGAGCAAATGATGAGTAGAGAAGCCACTAAGTAACAGAGAAATAAAGAGCAGATTGTGAATGTGATTCAGAGTTGAAGTTACCAAATACATAATTGATATTGTGAAAGAAGCACATTATGAGGTAAACAATTATTGAGCATATTGAGTCTGATAAGGATAAGATTGATGCAAGTTTTACAAACAAGTTTATGTTACTAATTAAAGTGTAATCAGAATTGTAAAGTCTCTTAACCGAGAAGATCCTAATAGGTCTTATATTGTAAATCCTTTAACATGGTATAACTTTTAGATTAGAGTTGTAAAATCCTTTAGCAAGGTAGACTTATTAGGTATTTAGACTCTTAACGGGGTTAATACTCTTAATAAGGTAAGCTATCAGAAATAGCTAACATTGTAGCTCTAATCGAGAAAAATTTTTACTGTAGTAGTGAAGTGTTGTGGGTGTCATCTCCACGGCAATTTTTATCCTCTAACAAGGATTTATGCGATACCAAAATAATGGTGTTATGAGTTGTGTTTCATGTTAATGCTTTATATGTGTTATGTTATTACATGAAAAGTTATGATTTTTGTGAATGGTTAAGATGATGAACTACAAATGATTCAGAACCAGAATGAAGAATCTATAATTCAAGATTACTAAGGAGTTGATGATTAGATAATGCAAGATGATTAAATCAGTATTATGTTGTCATTGATGTCAACTAGCTTAACAGTACTTATCTTGTAAGTTACTCTACCGACACATCTGAAGGAAGGTGAAAGAGATGAAGAACAGAAATATTTACATGAGGAAGATGTATATGATAGATGAGGATAAAGAATACACTGAGTAACTTGTTGATGAGTCTATGACTTGATGGAATTGACTTTATTATGTTGCATTCATGTATGATGAAGAATAGAGCTGAAAGACACAAAGCAATGTTGTTGGTAAATAAAGCATTTTTGTATACACCGACGAAGTGTAGTGTATACTGAGTGCAGTATTAACCAAGCTTGTGTTCACCGAAGCATTTTTTTGTTAATTGAGAAAAATAAAAAGGAATTAAATGATTAGTTTAGCCGATAAAGTGATGAGTTGTAAAGTGTATGAAATCAAGGTAACAGATAATGTTTGTTATGAAGATCGACGGCTAACATAAATCAAAAGGGATCTAATGGAGTAGATTGAAACGTGTTACTGACACATCAGCTGAGGGATTTTAAAGTGGCAAAATCTATGAATATGATTAAGCAGAAAAATCTGATGGAGGAAAAGAAAATGATTTACTCGTCTATATAAGAGACATTGATTTCATTATGGAACATATGCTGGAAGAAGAAGATACTATAGAATAATCACATGGAGAATTTTATCTGATCATACTGGTTAATAAGAACCGAGCTACAGAACAGTTACCGAGCTACAAAGAGTTATTACCGACGGACAATAAGTTGATACAGTATTGAATCTGAAGTGTTAAATTGGTCAGATGTATTTAATGAGCTAAATATTGATCTATAAACTACAAACTAAAGTTGTATTTAGGCAGATCACCTACTATTACACATTTAACCATTGTACATAGTTAAATCTCTTAACCGAGTGGACTATGAAATTCTTTTGATGTTTCATTCATAGAGTGAACATTGTTATCCTGTCAACCCCAGAGTGACTGCTGGTTGGACGATGACTTCTGGTCTAAAATCCTCTAACAAGGTCACACCTAATAGTGTGTTTGTAAACCTTTAATAGGGTTGGGTCTTCACCGACCTCACTTCAGAAGAGTGAACAATTTTGGGTTGCTGGTCCCAGGTGGTTTTTCCCTTTACAGGGTTTCCACGTTAAATCTCTTGTGTTATGTGTTGATTATGATATTTATTTGTGATCATACTTTTCATATTACATGTTAGATTTAATCGATAATTAATACAGAGTTTACATTGTTAATTGGTAAATACACAGACAGTGGAAGTATTCTATGGTTACCGACTTGCAGAAGTAATAGAATTGTTTTGGATTATACATTTTGAATTGGGACAGTGGATAATTGATTCCCCCCCCCTCTCAGTTATTCTAACAATTGGTATCAGAGAACAAGTTGCTTAGAATAGAGTTTTAAGGACTTCAACAAAAAGGTCTCAAGATGTATAAGAGGGAAGTGCCAAAGCTAAACAAAGATAACTTCGTAGTATGGCAAAGCCAGATGAAGTTGCACATATCTAGAATTGGGAATTCTGCACTAGAATTGATGGAGAATGGCTACATTGAACTGACACCAAGTCCCCTGACTCTTGATCAATTGAAGGATAGGCATGAACACAATATCACTATGATGGAACTTGTTGTTGCATGTACTGATGCCGAATTTAATGATATCAAGGAATGTGATACTGCTAAGTAGATGTGGGACAAGCTGACTCTAATATATAGTGGAGATGCGAATGTCAAGAGAGCCAGAGTAGAAAGTCTAAGAGGTCGATTTGATGATATGGAGATGAAAGAAGGTGAGAACATTGTGCAATACTCAAATAGACTAAAAGAGATAGTACATGCTATTAGAGCATCTGGCAGAGCTATTGATGATGAAACAGTTATAAGCAAGATTCTCATAACTTTGCTGCCAGTTTATGCGATCAGGATCTCTGTAATTCATGAAACAAGGGCTACATCCAACCTCACCCTTGACACTTTGATCGGTAAGCTTACAACCTTTGAACTGAATAACTTTGACAATAGTGTTGTACCTTCTGTTGAATCCTCTTTCATGTCCTCTTTGAAGATTGGTAAGTCTAGTAGCAAGATTGATAAGAACAACGATAGTGACAGTAATTCCGATGATGAACTTGATGAGCTTGAAGCTCTTATGGCCAAAAGATTGCTCAAAGGTAAGGGAAGATATAGAGGAAAGCTACCTCTAGCTTGTTTTAATTGTAAATAAGTTGGCCACATCACTGCTAGATGTCTGAATAAGAAAGATGATGATAGATCCAAAGACTGATCCGAAGGAAGCTATGGGAGAAGAGTTAACAGAGGCTACCGACACAACAACAGAGACAACTGAGATAGCTATGACAAAGGGAAAAAGGTATGTTACATAGGCGAAGAATTTGAATCTGAATCTGACACTGATGATGATGTAGAAGTAGTATTTGTTGTTATGAAGGATGATTTAGAGGAAGAAGAGAAACATGAGGAGATAGCACTGATCTCTAAAGTAAGCAGAAATGACACATGGATCATAGACAGTGGCTGTACACATCATATGAATGGTGATATAGAGAAATTTGATCTAATTGATGAATATGATGGTGGATGTGTTAGAATGGGAAATTATGCACCTTGTATGGTGAGAGGTAAAGGTTCACTAATGATTAATGACCGAATAAATGTGAGAATGCATACTGGGTAGATGGACTGAACTACAATTTGATAAGTGTGGCATAGCTAAACAACTCAGGTCACCGACTTGCTTTTGAGAGCAGAAAGGTAAGAATTTATGATGATGGAGGAAGACTTGTTGGAACTAGTACACAATCCAAAGGTAATCTATTTTATCTTGATATTGATCAATCCTCTTGTTTTTTAATGAAAGATGAACATGCATGGTTGTGGCATAAGAGGTTATGTCATGTGAATTTTGATAACATGATCAAGATTAGTAAAAAGAAAAGAGTTAGAGGATTTCCTAAATTGTCTAAACCGGATCATGCTATGTGTCATGAATGTCAGAAAGGTAAGATGACTAAATCTAGTTTTAAAAGCAAAGAATACTCAACAAAGAAGATACTTGAATTGGTTCATACCGACCTATGTGGTCCTATGAGAACTCAGAGCTATTATGGTGATACATACTTTATTCTTTTTGTTGATGACTACAGTAGACTGATGACTATTATGTTTCTGAAAGAGAAATTTGAAGCTTTTAAGTTGTTTAAATGGTATAAGGCTAAAGTAGAAAAATAGACTGGAAAAGAAATCAAATTCTTAAGATCTGATAGAGGAGGTGAATTTATCTCTGATGAATTTACTAATTTCTATAATGAGAATGGTGTTAAGAGACAGGTCCCTACACTGAGAACACCTCAATAAAATGGGATTTCTGAAAGAAGGAATGGGTCAATCATTGAATGTGCTAGGACACTAATGCTACAAAAAAAAGTTGTTCAAACATATTGGAGGGAATCCGTCAACACAACTGTATATGTGCTTAACCGAGTACAATTGAAGAAGGACACCAACCAGACACCTTATGAGCTATGGTTTGGACACAAACCTACTGTAAGTTATTTCAGAATTTTTGGAAGCAAATGTTTTATTCTGAAGGATGAGATAAATGGAAAATTTGATTCTAAAGGTGATGAAGGAATATTCTTAGGATATTCTACTAAGAGTAAAGCATACAAATGTCTGAATAAGGTTACGAATAAGATGATTGAAAGTACTAATGTTTGTGTTGATGAGTATGATGACATAAACACAGAAGAAAGAAAGGAACCAAAAGACTATGGTAGATTCACTTACATTGAACTTCCTAACTATCAACCAAAGTCACAACCTGTGATAACCAATTAGTAGGAAAATAACTCTGAGGAACAAGAAAGGGAAACCGATGAACAAGATGGTGCTACTGAGAAAGCAAATGAACCTGAACAGGATGAACAAGAAAGAAGAAACCAAGTACTGGATAGTTTTGTCAGAAGGCATCATCCTGAGACACAAATTATTGGAAACAGACAAGCTGGAATGCAAACTAGAAGCAAAACAAGATAAGGTACATGTTTGGTTTGTGAATTTGAACCAAAGAATGTGAAAGTTGCATTAGAAAATGAAGAATGGGTTAATGCAATGAAGGAGGAAATAGAACAAATAGAGAAAAACAAAACTTGGTCCTTAGTACCCCAACCTAAAGATAAGAATTTTATCGGTACTAAATGGATATTCAGAAACAAAATGAATGAAAATGGTGAAGTGACAAGAAATAAAGCGAGATTGGTATGCAAGGGATATGCACAGGAAGAAGGCATTGATTATGGTGAAACATTTGCACATGTTGCTAGATTGGAAGGAGTTAGAATGGTACTTTCATATGTTGCACACAAGAAATTTAAGGTCTATCAAATGGATGTGAAATCAACATTTCTAAATGGTATACTTGAAGAAGAGGTCTACATTGAACAACCTGAAGGATTCATTGATCTAGACAATAGAAACATGGTATGTAGATTACACAAAGCTTTATATGGTTTGAAGCAAGCACCGAGAGCATGGTATGAAAGACTGCATACTTACTTGTTAAGTATTGGATTTGTAAGAACCAGTGAGAACAACAATTTGTACATGAAAGGTGATACTAATGACACTATTATCATTGCTGAAATTTTTGTTGATGATATTATTTTTGGAGGTCAAGATCATATATGTAAATCTTTTGCTGATGACATGAGGAATGAGTTTGAAATGTCTATGTTCGAAGAGATTAAGTTCTTTCTTGAATTACAAGTGATACAATATAGTGATGGGATATTCATCACATAGTCCAAGTACATAAAGGAAATCTTGAAGACATTTGGCATGGAAGATGCTAAACCTGTGGGAACACCAATGGCTACTGGAAGTAAACTAACAAAGGAAGATGAAACTACAGAGGTAAACCAGACACTTTACCGATCCATGATTGGTAAGCTAATGTATGTAGTTCACAGTAGACTAGATATAGCACATGTTGTGGGAATTGTTGCTAGATATTCTGCTAATCCTAGAGAATCACACATGATTTCTACTAAAAGAATCTTAAGATATTTGAAAAATATAGAAGATTATGGATTATGGTATCCTAAGGAAGGTAAGTTTGAGCTAAAATTTTACACCGATGCTGATTGGGCTAGAAATGTGGATGACATAAAAAGTACCATCGGAGGAGCATTTTTCTTTGGTGAAAGACTTGTAACCTGGACAAGTAAAAAGCAAGCTTGTATTTCTCAGTCTACAACTGAAGCAGAGTATGTTGCTACTGCTACTAATTGCTCAAACATTGCATATATCAAACAAGTGTTGGAAGGAATGAATGAGGTAATCACTGACTCGGTGATCATATACTATGACAACACAAGTGCAATTAATATTTCAAAGAATCCTATGATGCACTCAAAGACAAACCATATCTCAATTAATTATTACTACTTAAGAGAACAAGTGCAAGAGAAGCAAGTAAAGTTAGAATTTGTTACATCTAAAGAACAACTTGCAGACATTTCTACAAAGCCTCTACCGAAGGACACTTTTGAATATTTGAGGACTAGACTTGGGGTTTGTCCCCTGTCTATTGGTCACTAATGTGATCTGGATGTTGCATTAGCCTAATCTTATCAGAAGAACATCCATGTTGATGCGGCATAGTTCACACTTTGAATTTTGTTCAAGGTTGTGATTAAGTTTGAAGAACTGAAGCAGATTGGGATATTAGTATACTAAGATACAGAGGAAGTATTGGACACCAGAGAGTTACTTAGCTACTACAGAGCTGATTATTTATTTGTTTCTTTGGCATTGTTGTCAAAGGGAGAGATAAATAATATAAAAAGAAAAGGAGATTTTCACTGATGAGAACTATCTAAGGGAGAGATGATCTGAAAGGAAATTGAGAACTGAAAAGGTTATATCTACAGAATGACAAAACACATTAAGCTAGGGAGAGCTTACACTACACAACATTTGATCACAGAGTTGTAGAAAACATGTTTGGTATGTATATGGTACATTTCATAGTACTTGAGTTGCCATCAATGCCAAAGGGAGAGATTGATGAACTACAACTGATTCAGAACCAGAATGAAGAATCTGTAATTCAAGATTACTAAGGAGTTGATGATTAGATAATGCAAGATGATTAAATCAATATTATGTTGTCATTGATGTCAACTAGCTTGACAGTACTTATCTTGTAAGTTACTATACCGACACATCTGAAGGAAGGTGAAAGAGATGGAGAATAGAAATATCTACATGAGAAAGATGTATATGACAGATGAGGATAAGGAATACATTGAGTAACTTGTTGATGAGTCTATGACTTGATGGAATTGACTTTATTATGTTTCATTCATTTATGATGAAGAATAGAGCTGAAAGACACAAAGCAGTGTTGTCGGTAAATAAAGCATTTCTATATACACTGAAGAAGTGTAGTGTATACCGAGCGTAGTATTAACCGAGCTTGTATTCACAGATGCATTTCTTTGTTAACCGAGCAAAATAGAAAGGAATTAAATGATCATTTTAGCCGATAAAGTGATGAGCTGTAAAGTGTATGAAATCAAGGTAAAAGATAATGTTTGTTATGAAGATCGACGGCTAACATAAATCAAAAGGGATCTAATGGAGCAGATTGAAACGTGTTACTGACACATCAGTCGAGGGAGTTTAAAGCGGCAAAATCTATGAATATGATTAAGCGGAAAAATATGATGGAGGAAAAGAAAATGATTTACTCATCTATATAAGAGACATTGATTTCATTATGGAACGTATGCCAGAAGAAGAAGATACTGTAGAATAATCACATGGAGAAGTTTTTCTGATCATACTGGTTAATAAGAATCGAGCTGCAGAACAATTACCAAGCTACAGAGAGTTATTACCGATGGACAGTAAGTTGATACAGTATTGAATCTGAAGTGTTATATTGGTTAGAAGTATTTAATGAGCTGAACATTGATCTGTAAACTACAAACTGAAGTTTTATTTAGGCAGATCACCTAATGTTACACATTTAACCATTGTACATAGTTAAATCTCTTAACCGAGTGGACTATGAAAGTCTTTTGATGTTTCATTCATGGAGTGAACATTTTTATCATGTCAACCCCAGAGTGACTGTTGGTTGGATGATAACTTCTGGTCTAAAATCCTCTAACAAGGTCACACCTAACAGTATGTTTGTAAACCTTTAATAGGGTTGGGTCTTCACCAACCTCACTTCAAAAGAGTGAACAATTTTGGGTCGTTGGTCCCAGGAGGTTTTTCCCTTTACAAGGTTTCCACGTTAAATCTCTCATGTTATGTGTTGATTATGATATTTATTTGTGATCATACTTTTCATATTACATGTTAGATTTAATCGATAATTAATACATAGTTTAGATTGTTAATCGGTAAATACACAAACAGTGGAAGTATTCTATGGTTACCGACTTGCAAAAGTAATAGAATTTTTTTGGATTATACATTTTGAATTGGGACACTGGATAACTAATTTGCCCCCCCCCCCCCTCTCACTTATTCTAACATAAGAAAGTTAGATAAAAGTGTTTTGGAGTACTGATTCACCCCTCCCCTCTCAATACTCACCTTTTCATACTTAATCCAACAATTAGTATCAGAGCTAATTCTCTTATTCAAAAGTTTAACCACTTAAGAGGAAAGATCTAAAGAGATGGATAGTTATAGGTATGAAAAGGTGACTGATAACATGAACATGGAACTGAGGATGACTAATGACCAGATTGATGAATTGAGGATAAAACTGAAGCATTCACTCAACAAGAGAAAGGAGCTAGCACATCAATTGAAAGATACACAAGATCATGTTGAAGAACTTGAAGAACTATTGGAGGGTAGTATGTCTAATGAATCTAAAGATGCAATATTAGAACTGATTGAGAAGAACAAAAACCTAACTAGTTAAGTAAAAGCACTGAAAAGAGAACAAGAGGCTCAATCGGTAAGGATGTGTGAAGTCTTAGAACAAAAGAGAAAATTTGAAGATGAAAAAATAATGGTTGAAGATGAGAGAAGAGAAATGAATGCAATGTTGAATGAGAAAGATGGGGAAAATACTAAGGTTGACACAAATTCACTATAACTTGACAGATCAACTAGTCAGTGCAAATCATAAAGTTGCAAGGAAATTTAGAGAGATTGTGAATTGATATCATAAAATGAATTTTTGAAGAATGAACTGAAATCTAAAAAGGATTCTAATAAAGTCTTGAAAGGAATGAAGAAACATTGAGGATATTAGATGAACAACTAAGAGGCCAAAGACAAATGAGATACTTCTGGACTTGGATTTAATGCAAACAACACCACCGAGAAGCAATAGTCCTCAAAACAAGCAACAAACCAAGATACTGCTATCCCACCAAAGACAAAGAAGCCTACTTTCTATCATTGTGGAAAACCAAGTCATATAGCTAATGTATGTAGGAGAAAAAGAGGTAATCCACTGAGAATTCCTAAGTTTAATGGTTATTGTCACAATTACAATAAGTATGGTCACAAGGCATTTGAGTGTAGATCAAGTATTGCTAACACTACAAGGAAGCCAAGATTCAATGGCTATTACAATAACTAAAACAAATATGATCACAAGTCTGAAGAATGTAGGTCACAAATAAAGAATTTGAAATGGGTACCTAACTAACAGAATACTACTAACAACCAACAATGATCAACTATACCATGGGACTACAATACAAGAATTACATGTACTACATGTGGGAGATTTAGTCGCATTTCTACAAATTGCATGTTGATACATGGAAGGAACAATAGAAGATCATAGAAAAATTCTAGAATTGTTTATTTTCATTGTCACAAGGTCGGTCACCTAGCCAAAGACTCTAGATACCGAGGAAAATCCCCAACCGAGAAACAACTGAGTGAGACTGCTCAAGTTAATATTAATGAGATAAGAGACCGAATGAATAGAACATGTAGAAGTAAGTCTCAAGATGATGGAATTAAACTTGGAACAACTGATGGCACCACATCCTCTAGATCGGGTGTACCTATCTTCACCTAATTGGTCAAAGGTACGAGTAGGAGTTGATAACTAAAATTCTATCTTAAATCGGTTCCTAAAATTTGTGCAAAGATCCATATTAGCATATTAAGGGGAATTTGGATATATTTTGTGAAGTTGACACTTCATATTTTGATTTGTAAGAGTATATGTTATTTTGTTCCATTCAGTGAAAAGAAAGTGCATTTGGTAATCGGTGAAAAGGGAGTTAGTAGAGAGCATTTAATGCTAAAATTATAGTAGTTGGAAACCATAATCAAGGAAAAACTATAAATAGACCCCTTGTTATTTTATTTTCACCTTACGTTTTCGAGAGCATTTTAAGCATTGTCCAGATATGAGACTACCAAGAGCATCTGAGCGATCATTTGAGCAAATCTAAGGATTGTCTAATGTAGTACCCCTCGCATCTTTCTTTTGCTGATACTATGTTTAGTTTGACACTGTTTTATCTTGGTTGATTAGATCAGACATATATTACATGTTATATTTATATTTTGGTGTGTGATTAAACAGTTATAGTTTGGATGTTAATTGTTATGTTCGAACCTGAAACAGAACTTTACGTAATGGTTAAATCTAGTAATGATGGATTTTATATGATGTTTCAAAATGCATGTATAAATTGAAGTAATTAGATGATGATTATATTTGGTACTTACCCCATACCCGCATGTGTATGGTATTATGTTTGTTATCGTTATGTCTTCTTTTCTGTTGACATGCATGTATGGTAGAGGAGGAGGCGTAGTTACCTGCATTTAGTCGGGTCCACACGTCCTAGCCATCCCTACCATTGTCTGATAGTATGTTATATATGCACATGTACATGCAATGGTTTTTTATGCAGGTTGCAGGTACCAGGCATCGACTTCCCTGGCTTGACAGGATGAGCGTGCCATTATTATGTCTCAATGGTGGAGAAGGGGAGTTAGCACCTAGGCCAATCCCCTAACCTAACCATCCTAAAATCACGGATGAGACCTTACTTGACTTACCTAAATCGAATTCGTTCTGGTAGAATGAATCCGATATATGTTTTCCCGGTTGAGCATGATATTGTCTTAGGTTTTGTTTCATGTCGGTGTTACATTTTTGACCTTGTGGATCTCATGTCTGATCTCTGATAGTTATTGAAATTATGTTGACACATTGGTAAATATTATGTTATTAGTATGATATAACATAATTAGTTATATATGCTTTCTCTAAGTCTCTTATAATAATAATATTATCAATGGTATATATATTAAGTTTATATGTATGACTATATGTTTATATAGATAGAGCTTATTATATAATCTTGAATATTGAGTGTTATAACTTAATGCAAATGATAAATTAAAAATAAAAGAAAAAGAAATTCTACAATTTTAAATTGTCTCATTTTAGGTAGTTGACTTGAATAGTAGGGGGGAAATAATAAAATATTTCTTCTCTACTTTCCAAGCCAATTTAGAGGCAAAAAGAGAGAGACTTGTCTCCACTTTTTCATGCAAAATTTAGAGGAGAGAATGGAGAGAGAGATGAAGGGTTGAGGAAGAGAAGAGAGGAAGAATAGAAGACAATTTGGGGAGCTGATTCTGAAGGAACTGAGAGTTCTAGTTTGTGGATTGGAGAGGTATTCTCGGCTGGACTTCGTCAGCCTGCTTGTTGATCCAAGTAAGATTTGAGTTCCTTAATATGTTCTAAATTAGATTTTAATCTTTCCATCAAATGAGAGAAAAGATTTATCTCCTCAGATTGAAGAGTGAAGCATTAGTTCAGTGAGAAATTAGTTTGCAATGTGAAATTTTAACCAACATGCAATCCTTCTCAAACTCAGTCTTTAGTGAATCCAATTTTGGAATGGAAATGAACTTGTTACTCCATAACTCAATGGGACTTAGTGATATTTTAATCCAATGTTGTCATATTATTCATTAAATGAACAAATTGGTTATGTTGATATCTCTATTGTTTTGGAAATCAAACCATATCTAAACCTTGTTGATATACCATTAACTTAATGTCCATAGATTTCGTAATATTTTAAGAAAACAAATGAAATTTGATGAATGAATACTCATAGTAGTGGAGGAAATAAAACAAAATTAACTTTCAAAAAGAGTTCTATTACAAAGAAATATGAGCTTTCAGCTCTCTGGAAATTGTATGGTAAAAGAATTCCCATACAATTTCTTACACAGTCATTATTTAATTATATCTCCTGCCACCTTGGACTATAAACAAAAATAAATAATACCTAGTCAACACTACTTTATACAACCCATCACTTCTCAACCTTGGAGCTCACACCCCTCCTTGCACAATATTAATAGCTTGAAATGAAAGAATGATTTCTTTTATTTGTTTGAGTTATGTCAATTTGAATGGTACGTAGGGCTTAGTATGGGCTTGGAAAAGTTTTTAAAAACATGCACTAAATTTTGTTACTTTTTTTCCCAAGCTTTCTTTTCACCACCTCTTGTCTTGTCCTTTACTCCATGTCATGGACAAGTACTTGGGAGCAGGCCTTAATGGCTATTAGGTGGCGTGAGTTCCTAACATCAAGCTTTTTATTTTCTTCCTTGTTCAAACAACTTGCCTTCACCTACATGTGCGCTTTCCTAGGTCATGGTCATGTGTCACTTCTTGGAATTTATTAAAGTTGCTTTTTCCAAGCCATGGATTGACTTTGGACGCCATGTATTGGGCTTAGTTCATGTGTGGAGTGCTTGGGATTTGGTGGGACCCACCCCAAGTCACTTCCACTCCTTGATTTTCGCAGCCCTTTTGGGGAAATTTTTAAAAATGTTTTATGTTTTCTTTTATTATTATGGATTTGCATGATGATGTGGAAGGTAGGTCCTAGGTGCTAGGTGTTAGGGGTGGTTTATTATAAATTTGATTAGACATTAATAGGATATGTTTTACCAAACACTAAGCATGTTATTTTTTTAGTTAAAAGTTGAGCAATATAAAATGGAGATATTACTTAAATTTGAATTTGGAATATTAACTCTATTATGTGAATGATTTTATTAACCATTATTTTTATCCTACTAGTGAATTCATTATGGTTTTTGGTATTTCAATTTAGCCTTGGCAATGGAATGTTAACAATAGGTGTTATAGCATTATTATTAGTAAACTTATTGTTTTATCCTTTAGTTGTATTTTAGGAGTGCGTTTCCGAGATTAGTAATCATTCCATTAGTTAAGAAACGTTCTCATTTATCAAGCTATAGTAGGCAATATTAGAGTTAACAATATGGTCACTTTATGGTAGACGTGGATATTCTAATTAGTGGGATTAATTAGTGTGTGCAAAATTACTTGTTAATATGATCATTATGTCTTGGTTTCTTTACGGAATGTCAATTTCTTGTTTACGATGTTCTCTTCTATGTATATCATATGTGCATGTTAAATACTCTGTTGATGTAGTTGATTTACATATGGGATTAGATAACCGAATAGGGGGTAAAAATCCAGAGGTCGGGTATATGTTGCGGTTATCAGTTATCTAGTTTGTTGATTGTATTTATGGTGCAATGTGGATTCTATCTTCATTTGCTTGTTTTGGATTAGGGTCAATGTGAGACCTTGATGGGGTGGTCAAACCGATCCCTGTTAGTATTTTCCTCCTGGTGGGTTAAAACTTGATTTAGTGGCCAAGTGAATTTATGTTTTGAAATGAGATTTGCTTTAATTGTTTATTTGGTTATGGGAATTTAATGTGTCATAAGTGGCCACAAACCAGGATGGGTATTGTTGTGGAACTAGGGTGGGTTATCTAGATGTGGTGTAGAAGGTGGCTTGCAATGGATCGCCGAGGCCCGCAAGTGGCTGACGGATCATCCATTGACAAGTTTCTTAATTCCAGTGATAACATTATAAAAATTGATTTAGTCAGGATAACATTAAAAAAGAAGATAATTTGAAATACCTCGCCCATGCCTTGAGTGCTAGTTAAGACTAAGGATGGATGCGGGAAGATGCTAAATGCATCATCGATATACTTGTCTTCATGAGAGATATCGATGCCACGTATGATCACTTGAGTGCCATCGGTTCAGTGAGGAACCTTCAGGACTAAACTCGAGGGTGGATCTACGTGATGACACCTTCCTACTCACACCGTAGATATCCTACGTAGGTCAGTGCCTCTGGTAACCCGTATACCCTCTTGTATTAGATATATTCTCCTAGATGTGGTTTGGAGATTGGTCCTTAGTGTGTGTGTGGCCTGGTGTTATCTCCCTCGCACGGTGGGGTGGACCTCTGGGTTCCACATGGTCGGGTGGTAGTGTACTTCTCCATTGAGACAGTTGCGGACTACCCTTCGTCACTTGGTTGTACACTTGGATCAGTCTATCACTTTCTTGCAGATTTATGTACCCAGATGTTAAAAGTTATTATGTGGTACTTCTAGGAGGTTTTCACTTGATTTGTAATGATCCCTACGTGGATCCATGATGTATTTTGATACATGTAATTGTATTAAATATCACCGCATACCCTACGACATGTGTAGCGGATGTAGGTGATCATGAGTTGTAATGAAATATTGATTAAGAGATGTATTTAATTTTACTTTGTACTTAAGAGTTCTTAAGCAATTATCATGTTAGCGTAGTGTTAGTTAGATGATGTAATTCTACGTCAGGGACCCTTGAGAACGAAAATGAAATGATATGTTTTATTCTGAACTCATGTTTGTTTATCATTGTGTTCTATGTTCAATGTGTTTGTAAACTTTAGTAAACAAAAAAAAAAATGTTGCATAACTTAGTTTAATTTTAGTGTATTCTCTTGGGTTCCCTGGCGGGGGCATTACATCTAACACATTCAAGGTATTACTGGTATTTCCCAAAATGTGAAAGATCTACCGAGTCATTATAAAATTTAAACCCTACTAGTCAAAAGATTATTTATGTGAATCAATGGCACCCAAAGTACAAAATCTTGTTGTTGTGGATAATATTCACCCTGTCAATCCAAAGTATAAGCTACCACCAGTTGTAGTAGCTGAAATTGATAAATATGGATCCCTATCTTTGATCCCATTGAGGTTTATTCTTATTGAAGATGTTTGAGCCTTTATACAGTGAAAAATTGAAGAAATTTGTCAAGTGGAGATCGACACATCATATTAGAACCTATGTGTTGGGAAGTTGAAGGATGATCATACACATTTGGAGACCAAGGGTTTGGTTCATGCTATGCATGTACCAACAGTATTCAAGAAGGAATGGATAAACATTAATTTGATCTGAGTATATGATTAGTTCATGTGGCTCCATGCACTTGTGAAAATCACAAAAGATGTACTACACATTGTTACTAGATATCTGATCAGTGATAGACCGAGAGCACACAAGAAAACATACAAGAATAAACTTTATGAGCTTACTCAAGATAAATGGGATGGTAGAGGTATGAAGTTGTCTACTATTGATGATCTTGGGCTGAGATTTGTGTGCAACATAATATCCTACCAAATCTTACAGTCATCTCGGGTAGACAATGTATCTTATGGAGATGTTGATATAGCTTACAAAATTATGAAGGACATGAAAATTGATCTTTGTGAGATTTATTGAAGGATTTAGATGACAATATGATTACAATTAAAAAAGAAAAGAGAAATACTTTGAAGTTCAGTTCACTATTGGTATGCATATTTTTGTACTTTCAGATCTTCATTCCATCAATCGGTGATGTAGTGTAGAATGTGGAAAAACTGATAATTTATCAGATAAATGAGTTTACTCAAATTTTAGGAGATAACTTTGACATGAATATGAATGATTATTTTTCAAATTTTCAATCTAAGATGCATTAAAGATTTAGAATTCAATCTCAGCTAGTGGAAAAATAAAAGGCTGATAAATGTTTTTAAGTGGATACCGACACTTGTACACTGAGAGTTGTGGAGCCAAGAACCATTTGGTTACCACCTATGGGCTATGAAATGGATATTGATGCAGAATCAATACAAATTAAAGGATTATTAGAGAAACCATTTGATAATAAAATCACTCAGTATGGAACATATGAGGAAGTAAATAAAAAAATCAAACTAGGTATATTGATATCTAAGGCCTTAAGGAAAAATAGTAGAATAATTAGTAGTTTATCAGAGAATTTGGGTATTTTTGTGGAAGTGTTACTATAACTGATAGTAATGTTGAAGATTGATTATCTGATGGTGATGATGATGAAGATGAACCAAGATCAGAGGAATACATGATAGTAGAAAGGTTAGATCATTTATTGTCTTGACATTGATGTCAAGCAATTGATTTTTGGTTTATATTATGTTGCCATATCATTTGGTATATGAAATAAGTAGAATAAGTTAAGGAGAAGAATAAATGAGATGTTGTGAAGTTGAAGAACTTAAATGGGGAACTGATATAGATTAGACAATAATTAGATCATGTTGGTATAATTTTTTTCTACCTAACATATGATTAACTTAAGCTAGTAAAGCATGGTAATGAAGATTTGTTAAGTCGGTAAGTTAAACTATTTTGGCTACCGAGCAGGAAATGTCACTCGATAAAGGTAAAGGTAAAAATAAAGTAACTCAGTAAAGAAAAAGAACTCAAGACATCAAGCAGGAAAGTCTTAGGATCCAAATGAAGTTAACCAAAATAAAGATGGAGGACACCGAGCAAGGAACGAGAATATAACCATTATAACAACATTTAATGATTAGCTATGATGAGTTGGATGGTTATGATGACAAGGAAAGTTAGCTATAGAGATCTTCAGATAGGAAAATTCATGATGATGATCTATAGACTAGATCTAAACGGTTAAATAAGAAGGAACAAGTTTCAAGAAATTTTAAGTTCCTAGGTGAAACTAAAATGTGTTACCGAGATCCAAATTCAATGTATAAGCTTGTAAAATGAATTGGACGGCTGAGATTGATCAAAGGAAGATGTAATAGAGGAGATTAAGAGGCAAAAATTTTCTATATAAAGGATGGTTTTGTATAGAAAAATGGTTGGAAAATCGAAGAAAGGAAGAGTCACCAACTGATATAGTGAAGAAGGAAAAGAGATTCTGAGTGGGAAAAGTAGGATCTGATGAAGTGTTGATGCTAATGGAAAGTTAAGAATTGAAGTGAAGATAAAAGAGCACACAAAGGATCTGGTTATGAAAAGATAGTTGTAATTTTAAAGGTAAATATATGTATTGTTTCTATTAGTATTTTTAACAGAGAAATATCTTAACAAAGTGAACTTAATAGTATTATTGTAAAATTCTTGAAAAAGGTAACATTCTAAAGAGTGTTTGAAGCCCTTTAACTAGGCCACTCCTGAAAGGGTGAAGATCCTAATAGATCTGAGGTAAATCCCTTCACCAGGTCACACCTAACAACATGTATTGTAATCCTTAACTAGATTGGATCTTAACCAGGCATACTTTAGAAGAGTATTTTCTTAGTGGATGACAATTCCCACATTGGTTTTCCCAAAGCTGGGTTTCCACATTAAATATTGGTGTTCCTTGTGATGCATGAATTTTGTGAATGATTTATTGTTTGTTAAATTTTATTTGTTGTTGTCAGTAAATAGTGAAATGTGTTTTACCGATTTGTCACCGAGTTAATCAGAGAAAAGATTTTTAGGTATTTGAAATTAGGGATTACTAATTCACCCCCCCTCTCTGTAATCCAATAATTGGTATCAAAGATTAGTACTCTGAAGAGATGAGTTTAAAATACTTGATTAAAAGATCCAAAGATGTATAGGAGAGAATTACCTAAGTTGAACAAGGAAAGTTTCTCAACATGGAAAAGAAGGATGAGATTGTATCTATCTAGGATTGGAGAATCTACACTAAATCTTTTGGATAACAACTACACTTCATCGCCTCCCATACCCATGACAATTGATCAGATGAGAGAAAAGAAGGAACACAACTCGGTTATGATAGAGATTGCATCTTCCCTCACTGATGTTGAATTCAATGATGTTAAGGATTGTGTTAATTCAAGAGAGATGTGGGATAGGATTACACTTATATATGGAGGAGATCAACATGTTCAAAAAGACAAGGCTGATAGTCTCAGAGGAAAGTATGATGAAATGAGAATTAAAGATGAAGAGAACATTACTCAATATAGTAGCAGAACCAATGAAGTTGTTAGTGCCATCAAAGGTGCTGGTAGAACTTTGACCAATGAAGAAGTGGTAAGTAAAATTTTGAGAACTCTTTCTTTTAAGTATGCTATTAGAGTATCTTCTATTCAAGAATTGAGATCTATACTGAACAATGTTGTTACTCTTGAAGCCTTAATCGGTAAATTGACTGCATTTGAGCTAAGTAATTATGATAATAGTCTATTGACCATTGAAACTACCTTCAAATCATCTATGATTATTCAAACTTGAAGAAGAGAAAGAGAGAGTCATATTAATTTATATGCAAATGAATATGATATTATCCTAACCGAATAAAAAGAACAAGAGGAATTGGAAGCACTGCTTGCTAAAAGACTACCGAGAGGTAAAGGAAAGTACAAAGGTGAATTACCCTTGAAATTTTTCAATTGTAATGAGATTAGTCACATTGCATCTAGATTTCCTAACAATGACATGAATGATAAGAATTACAAAAGAGATAACTGACACTGAAGATTTAGAGATTACAAGGATAAAGGTAAGAAGTCTTGTTACCTAGTTTAGGAAGGTGTAACGGATGATGAATCTGATGATACTAAAGAAGGATATTAAGTTGTCTATGTTGTTGTAAAGGAAGACTCAGATGAATAAAAATATGAAGATGAAAAAGAACTTGTTTCTCATGTAAGTAAACCCGACCCATGGATTATTGATAGTGGATTTTCACATCATATGACTAGTGATATTGACAAGTTTGTGAACCTAGAAGAGTATGATGGAGGATTTGTTATATTTGTCTATGATGCTCCATGTCCAGTGAAAGGAAAAGGATCAATTATACTAAATGAAAAGATGGGATCTAATTATGCATATTGGGTTAAAGGACTAAACTATAATATGCAGAGTATTGCACAACTGAACAATGTTGGCCACCGACTGGAATTTTAGAATAGAAAGGTGAAGATTTATGGTAATGATGGATATCTAATTGGAACTGGTGAGCAATCAAAAGTTAATTTATTTTATCTTGATACTACTGCCAAGAATTTCTTGTTTGTTAAAATTGAAGATGTATGGCTATGGCATAAGAGACTCTGTCATGTAAATTTTGATAACTTGATTAAAGTGAGTAAAAAGAATAGAGTTACAAGTCTAACAAAATTATGCAAACCTGATAAAGTGATGTGAAAGGAATGTCAGATTGGTAAGATGACTAAGTCGAGTTTCTCAAGAAAGTCTTATTCTACTAATGGTATTTTGGAATTAGTTCATACTCATCGTTGTGGTCCTATGAAGATACAAAGCTATTATAGAATTTGGTATTTTATCTTGTTTGTTGATGTCTATTCAAGAATAATGTCTATTATATTTCTAAAGGAGAAGTTTGATGCATTCCAAATGTTCAAAAGGTATAAAGAAAGAGTTGAAAAGGAAATACTAGGTAAGCAACTAAAATGTTTAAGATTAGATAGAGGAGGTGAATTTATGTTTGATGAATTTATTGTCTTCTGCAATGAAAATGGAATCAAAAGATAAGTATATGTATCGAGGACTCCACAACAGAATGGTATAGCTGAGAGAAAAAATAGATCTATAGTTGATTGTGGTAGAACTTTTTTTATTGACAAAAAGGTTGCACAAATATATTGGAGATAATCCATAAGTATTGTGGTTTACACTCTCAACTAAGTACAGTTGAAGAAAGGAACCAACAAAACACCTTATGAACTCTGGTATGGTCACACACCGAATGTAAGTTACTTTAAAAATTTTGGAAGTAGGTGTTACATACTGAAAGATGCTAGAAATGGAAAGTTTGACTCAAAAGGAGATGAAGGTATATTCATAGGTTATTCATCAAAGAGAAAAGCATATAAATGTTTGATCAAGGCTACTAACAAAAATGTTGAAAGTGCAAATGTGACGATTGATGAATTTGCAGAAAGGAATGAAGAGGATAGAAAAAGGAACCTAAGGATTACAAAAGATTTGTTTATGTACAGGAAGGTAATTTGATTGATACAACCAAGCTACAATAAGAAGGAATTGGTGAGCAAGATGGGTGTCTACTGAGAAATGAAAACACTGATGAATAGTCTACTGAGCATGTATTAAAAAAATATGTGAGAAGACACCACTCACTAAATAGACTTATTGGAGATAAGAATGCAGGAGTCATGAAAAGAAGTTAAAGGATAACACATGTTTGATTTCTAAATTTGAGCCAAGATTAGTCAAGGATGCACTAGGAAATGAAGATTGGATGAATTCCATGAAAGAGAAAACTGATCAGATTGAAAAGAACAACACTTGGTCACTAGTACCGAGAAAAAAGTGGATTTTTAGAAATAAACTCAATGAGAAAGGAGATTTGATAAAAAATAAAGCAAGATTAGTTTGCAAAGAGTATGCATAAGAACAAGGTATTGACTATGGTGATACATTTTCCCCTATTGCTATATTAGAAGGTGTAAGGATATTACTTACATATGCTGCCTATAAAGGATTCAATTTGTTTCAAATAGATGTTAAGTCTACATTTTTAATGGAATTCTTGAAGAATAAGTGTACATTGAACAACCTGAAGGATTTTTTCAAAATTCTGACAAGGATATGGTCTGCAAACTACATAAGGCACTCTATGGATTGAAGTAAGAACATTGAGCATGGTATGAAAGGATACACTTTTATTTAGTTAAGATTGGATTTCAAAGGATAAGTGATAACAACAATTTATATTTTAAATGTGATAGTACCGATAAGATCTTGATTGTTGAGATATTTGTTGATGAAATTATATTTGGAGGAAATGAAATAATGTTTAAATCATTTGCTAAAGAGATGAGAAAAGAATTTGAAATGTCTATTATTGGAGAGATTAAATTCTTTATTGGAATTAAAATTCAACAAGTTAAGGATGGGATCTACATAACACAATCTAAGTATATCAAGGAGATCCTAAAGATATTCAATATGGAAGAATCAAAACTGGTTGGAACACCAATGGCTACTAGTTGTAAATTATCAAAGGGAGATGAGACAAAGGAAGTGAATGGGACACTTTACTGATCCATGATTGCAAAACTACAGTATGTTGTACATAGTAGGCCTGATATTGCACATTCAGTATGTATTGTGGCAAGGATTTCGGCCAACCCAAAGGAGACACATATGTCTACAGTGAAAAGGATATTTAGATATTTGAAAGGGACTAAAGATTTTGGTCTGTTATACACAAAAGGAGGAGATTTTGATCTCAAGGTATATACTGATGTTGACTGAGCTGGAAATATTGATGACAAAAAAAACACTAGTGGGGGACCTTTATTTTTAGGAGAAAGACTAGTGACATGGTTAAGAAAGAAACAAAGTTGCATTTCACAATCTACTATCGAAGCTGAGTATGTTGTTACAGCTATGAATTGTTCTAACAATGTGTGGATCAAACAATTACATGAAGGTATGCAAGAAGAGATTACTGATACAGTTACAATTTATTGTGATAATACTAGTGTCATTAACATATCAAATAATCTAGTGATGCATGCAAAGACAAAGCATATATCTATTAAGTATCACTTTTTGAGAGAGAAAGGACAAGATAAGCATGTGACATTGGAGTATGTGAATTTTAAAGAATGGATAGCTGATATATTTAAAAAACCACTACCGAAGGATGCTTTTGAGTATCTCTGAGGTAAGTTAGGGGTTCTTCCCCTATCAAATATTCACTAAGGCATGATGCATGCTGCATCAATTCAAGTATTCAATAGAATATATATCTTGTGAGTTGATGCTAGTGTTAACTCTTTAAGTGAAGCCTAAAGTTGTGAAACATGTTCAAGTAATGCAATGGAAAATCTATATATTTGAGATATGATTTGAGTTTATATGTCTTTGGAATTGTTGTCAAGGAGGGAGATGAATGAAATTGATGATAAATAGATCAAAGAGGGAGAATATTATTGATGAAGATCATAAAAAGATGTTGTCAAAGAGGGACAGTAAAGAAGATCTACTAATTGAAGAATAGTGAAAGAGGGATAATATGAACAATAAAGAGAGAAGTTACAACTCAAAGGGAGTATAATAATGATAGTGAAGTGTACCATCATCAATTGAACACTAAATATTGTTAGTGTTTTCATCAATGTCAAAGAGGGAGATTATTACTATAGCTGATAGTAATGTTGAAGATTGATTATTTGATGGTGATGATGATGAAGATCGACCAAGATGATAGGAATACATGATAGTAGAAAGGTTAGATCAGTTATTGTCTTTTCATTGATGTCAAGCAATTGATTTCTAGTTTATATTATGTTGCCATATCATTCAGTATATGATATAAGTTGAATGAGTTGAGGAGAAGAAGAAATGAGATGTTGTGAATTTGAAGAACTTAAATGGGAAACTGATACAGATCAAAAAATGATTAGCTCATGTTGATATAATTGTTTTCTACCCAATATATGATTATGTTAAGTTGGTAAAGCATGGTAATGAAGATTTGTTAATTTAGTAAGTTAAATTATTATGGCTACCAAGCAGGAATGTCACTTGGTAAAGGTAAAGGTAAAAAGAAAGTAACTCGGTAAAGAGAAAGGAACTCAAGACACTAAGAAGTAAAGTTTTAGGCACCGAGTGAAGTTAATCAAAATACAGATGGAGTACATCGAGCAAGGAACAAGAATTAAATATAAGGATTGGAATGACATTTAATGATTAGCTATGATGAGCTAGATGGTTATGATGACAAGGAAAGTTAGTTACATAGATCTACATATAAGAAAATTCATGATGATGATCTAAAAACTAGATCTAAACGGTTAAAGAAGGAACAAGTTTCAAGAAATTTCAAGTTCCTAGGTGAAAGTAAAATGTATTACCAAGATCGAGATTCAATGTATAAGTTTGTAAAATGAATTGACGACAGAGATTGATCAAAGGAAAACATAATAGAGGAGATTAAGCGGAAAAAATTATATATATAAAGGATGGTTTTGTATGGAAAAATCATTGGCAAATTAAAGAAAGGAAGAGTCACTGACTAATGTAGTGAAGAAGGAACAAAGATATTTTGAGTGTGAAAAGTAGGATTTGATGAAGTGTTGATGCCAGTGGAAAGTTAAGAATTGAAGTGAAGATAGAAGAGCGCACAAAGGATATGGTTATGCAAAGATAGTTGCAATTTTACAGGTCAATGTATCTATTGTTTCTTATTAGATTTGTAACAGAGAAATATCTTTAAAAAGTGGACTTAATAATCTTATTGTAAAATCCTTATAAAAGGTAATATTCTAAAGAGTGTTTGAAGCCCTTTAACCAAGACACTCATAACAAAGTGAAGATGCTTACAAATATGAGGAAAATCCCTTGACCGGGTCACACCTAACAGTGTGTATTATAATCTTTAACTAGATTGGCTCTTAATCAGGCGTACTTCAGAAGAGTATTTTCTTAGTGGGTGATAATTCACACAGTGGTTTTTCCCAAAGTTGGGTTTCCACGTTAAATATTTGTGTTATAGGTGATGCATGAATTGTGTGAATGATTCATTGTTTGTTAAATTTTATTTATTGTTATCAATAAATAGTGAAATGTGTGTTACTGATTTGTTAGTGAGTTAATCAGAGAAAAAAATTTAGGTATTTGAAATCAGGGATTATTGATTCACCCCCCCTCTTCATAATCCAACAAGAAGAAGATGAAGCTGGTCCTTCATAGATCAAAGGGAATAAATTAAGAATGAAGGAGACCCCTAATCCAATCAGTGTAAGACCATTGACAAGGTCTTCCTCCACACCGAGAGAGAAGAAGAAAATAGATATGGAACCACCAAATCCTAAAACCTACATGAGAGAGAAGAAGACTACTGGGAGACCCAAAAGAAAGTTGAGATTGCAAGAAGATGGTGAAACTGAATCTAAAGATGTTTCACAATTCAAGGTTGTACATAACTAGTCAACTAAACTAAGAAATCTGGATGAGTCTCTCAAGATACTCAAGAAATATGAAGGTTATTTAGGATTAAAACAACTTAAATATGAGAATAAGAGTGATGAGGAAAAATAGAAAATTGAAGAATCTATTATGTTTACATCCTAAGTTTAGAACTACACCAGTAGAGATAGATGCCCAAATATCAAATGAGTTATATAAAAAAATAGATGCAAGATGGAAATATTCCTTGGCATCTAAAAAACAAATGAAGGAGAGATCCTTGGCTATCACAATACCTGACTTATTAGCAAGAGGAATCAAGGAAGCATTGCAAGAATACTCTAAGGGATTCCTAGTTAAGATTAGAGCACTAAAGATAATGGTCGGTAAGCTTGAAGAAGTGCAAACAGAGATAGATGATTTATGGAGAAAGATATTATTTCCTGACCAACAGACTAAAATCAAAGAAACTCAAGGTAAGTCGCATCCCTTTTATTTGACTATAGATAAAGAAGTCATTACAAAAGACATAAAAAATAAATATCTAGCAAAGGATATTAAAGATGATGAAGATGTAAAGGAAACCGAGGCCAAGAAGACTGAAGAAATGAATCTTGATGATTCAACGTGCAAGTAAACTTGATGGATGTAGATCTTGTCATTGAACAGATAATGAATTTTCCTGAGATTGAAGAATCTATCTCAGAGGTCACAAAGGATATTCCAAATGATGCCCCCACTAAACTAGAAAAGGAGAAAGAACAAAAGGAAACTACATAGTCAATTAGTCCTACCGAGACCACTGATCCCCAACAGGAACAAGAACTAGTGAAGGAGAAGGAAAAAGACAAAGAAGAGAAGAAAGATGAAAATCAGGAAAAGAAGGAGGAAAATAAACCATAAGAGAGAGTATAAATGGATTAGAGTGTGAAAATTAGAGAATATGAGAGAGTGTATGTGTGAAGGAGAAATTGTAGAGAGCAGGCGATGAGCAGAGAAGCCACCAAGTAACACAGCAGTAAAGAGAAGATTGTGAATGTGATTCAAAGTTGAAGTTATTGAGTACATAATTGATATTGTGAGAGAAGCACATTATGAGGTAAATGTAGTTATTGATCATATTGAGTCTAATAAGCATAAGAATGATGCAAGTTTTACATAAAATTTTATGTTACTAATTAAAGTGTAATCAGAATTGTAAAGTCTCTTAACCAAGAAGATCCTAATAGGTCTTATATTGTAAATCCTTTAACAGGGTATAGCTTTTAGATTAGATTTGTAAAATCCTTTAGCAAGGTAGACTTAATAGGTCTTTAGACTCTTAATAGGGTTAATACTCTTAACAGAGTAAGCTATCAGAAATAGCAAACATTGTAGCTCTAACCAAGCATACTTTTTATTGTATTGTTACGGGTGTCATTCCCACCATAGTTTTTATCCTCTAACAAGGATTTCTATGATACCAAAATAATGGTGTTATGAGTTGTGTTTCATGTTAATGCTTTATATATTTAATGTTATTACATGCAAAGTTATGATTCATGTGAATGGTTAAGAAAGTTAGATAAAAGTGTTTTGGAGTACTAATTCATCCCTCCCTTCTTAGTACTCACCTTTCCATACTTAATCCAATAGTTATTGACATAAAAAAAAGTGTATTTTGACTTGTTTTAACTTGTCTTTGGTATTAAAAAGCAAGTAGTGACAAATTTTCAAAAGAAAGCACATGTTTTTACAACCAAAGGACCCATTTTTTCTCATTCCTTATGCATTTTAAAGCTGGACAGTGATTTCTTTGGCCATTTAAATATGTTTTGGTATGTAAAAAATGTGTATCTCTCCTCATACTTGAGTGTTTTTAATGCATTATCCTTGGGTGGCGATTTTGAGAGCATAAACACATTGATTTGTGTTCAAAACAACCCATTTAGGGCACGTTTTTGCCCAAAAATGACCCATTTTTGGGCATTTTCTTCCATCAAATTCAAACATTTTCTATTAAAGGTGAGTTCTTATGTATTATTTAGCATTTGCAGCTTGTCTATCATTCTTTTCAAGTTTTCTTTAATGCCCTAAACATCATTTTGTAATTTCACATTTTCATTTGAAATTGTCATTTTTTGTTGCTATTCTCTTGCATTTTGTTTTTGTAACTTCCCACACTTGGAAAGCAATAGGTTTTGACTAAAAAATGCATTCATTTTGCAAGGATTGAGTCAAGATTAAAAATCTATTTAATTATCATTCATACAATCTTTCTAAATCCAAAAACCTTATTTGATTCATTTTTAGATTTTGCATAAGAGACTAAAGAGACTTCTCCATTTTCTTCTTGAGGGAAAGAGGTAAGATCTTTGTCAATTTCATAGGGCTATGTTGTATATATGTTTATCCTTTTGTTCTTGTAAATTATTTCATTTCCATTTTTAGATCTGCATGATGTATATGATGTTCTCCTTCTATCTTCCATCTAAATTCTCCAAGTTGCATATGCAAGTACTTCACACTACTTGTATATGCAGCCAGGATTAAAATCCTCATTCTTGAAACAAACAGTCAAAGAAATAGAGCTCAATTTTCCATATGATTTTACATCCAAAAATCTCACTTTCACGCTTGCACACACTTCATCTGTGCTTGTTATATCGCATCCATGTGACTTAAAACTCATGATGGAGGTTTCTTGCACACTTTCTTATGATGAAAACACAATAATTTATTATAAGTAGATGTTATGATGCCCATTTTCTATGTATTTTCCATGCATAAAGCTTGTTGTCCACATATGCAATCCCCTTTGAAAATTCCATTTTTGAATTTTTCCCTCATATAAAGAGTTAGTTTTTCCTAAATCCTTCACCCTTTGTTGCTCAAAGGCATACCACTTATATCCTATACACATACTCTTCTAGATCTATAAATTTTGAGCTTGAAAGACCATGCTATGGATTTTTCTAGAAATTCAAGAACGAAAACATGCATAACCCCAAACATACATAGAAGAAAGAGGGACACAAGGCAAGAATTATCACATAATAGAGCCTACAATGAGGTGAAAGAAAGACTACAATAAAAAAGAATGCTTTCAAGATAGAGATGGAAAGAAACAAATGTGTTTTTCAAGAAACGACCATTATGATACAAGTCAACCAAGGATGCAAGTTTGTGTTCTATATAAAGATGCTTTCACCAAACCAGAGCATATCAACCATCAGGATTACTATAATAGCATGAAGACCAACAAAGAATGACATAATATTTGTTGTGTCATGTCAGACACTTAGAATATTTTTTCCATGTGTTTTTAGTTGACAAATTACATGTAATAAAAAAACAAGATTTAATTGCATTTGATAGTATCACGTGCAAAGTTGTAACATGTAATCAGGTTGCACGTGCTTTAGGCCTTATAGAATTGAATAAGTCAAAGTTAGTTAGTTAGTTAGTTAGTTAGTTAGTTAGGGAATAAGTCAAGGTGGTTAATAGTTTTTGATCTTAGATGTAAATTTGAATTACTTTCAATAAAAGGGGTAACTTTCTTTCAAACCTTGTGTTGACTCAA
The DNA here is from genome assembly GCA_027943335.1 of Chamaecyparis obtusa. Lineage (NCBI taxonomy): Eukaryota > Viridiplantae > Streptophyta > Pinopsida > Cupressales > Cupressaceae > Chamaecyparis > Chamaecyparis obtusa. The sequence continues at coordinate 235,585 of BSBK01002482.1, read as the reverse complement.
GGTGTTATGTGATGACATTTTCTAGATATTGATTGTGAGTTTTGAAGTTTTTCTCAAGAGGGATTTGAATTCAATTGTGCAAACTTTGAGTTGCATATTGCATTCAGAGTCAATTTGAGCTTTTGGAGACTTTGTGTTGCAGGAGGACAAATTGTTATGTTTTGTAGTGGTTGCAATTACTTAGAAATGAAAACTTTTGGATTCAGTTGTATGTATTTATATTAAATTTGAGGGTATCCAGTAAGAGACTTTGTGACTTATTGGTTATTATGATTATTGAATCATTCGAGACAAGCACATGAGACTTTAGGTTCCTGTATTTGTTTCACAAAATATATAAGAAAACTGATGTCTCTGGTGTTGTTCTTATGTCAACTCCAAAGCCACTGGTATTATTGTAGCAATAGGATATTTTGTAGAATTTAAAGTTGTAATTATTTGAAAATCATTCCTAAAATAAGAGGAATTGATTAAGAGAATCACACATTTTTATAATTTTAGTTAAGTTCTTGTTGAAGTCACCTATGGTAAGAAGGGATACTCCCCTATTGTTGAGAAGAGAGAGAAATCTCATGATACATTGCCTAAAGTCACAATTTTGTAAGTTGTGGTCACAGTGACTTAGAAATTTTTTAGCCAACAAAACCACACCAAACATACCTAACATATCAGTCCAAAATATATTCATCAAAACATATTGACATATCGGACCAAATATCAACGGCCTTGATCATCTAATCATCATGAACCAATTGGTAGCACAACTAGTTCATACTTATCATAACACCAAAATACTAACTCACCAAAATCATTGAGTTAACAATTGCATTTGTAGAATTATAGTTATCTGGCCTTGGTAAACCATCAGGAACAATTACACCTTACAAAGTGTCGTCCATTTTTATTGTTATGCAAAACATTCTTTGTTACTACCTTTCTCTTCACCAATCAAAACACTTAGCATATTTTTCCTTTACCCATCCATCTAGTCGACTGGTATCTGCAACCTATTCATCAAATCTAGTAGAATTGATAGAGTTGATAGATTTTCCATCAATGAAAAACTCATAAACATCATTTCTCTACATCTCAACTCAAAACTCCATCATAATGCCAACAATCTCCCCCTTTGGTATTGATGGCAAGACATAGTGAAAATAACCAAACTACTCCCCTTAGATAATATTCACTGCACTGATCACTCCCCCTTTGATAGCAATGGAAAAGGTACAAAAAGGAATGTCAAAAATGAAATCATCTCACTAATCATAGCCTTTAAAAAATATCTTTGAGATTTACTTTGGCTAACTCCAAATAACTCTCCCATTACTTCTGCAAGTGCTCCATAGCATGAATTTTCTCACATAGAATAGAAGATAACTCCTAAATAGATTCAAGAGGGCTCATATTAGGTGACCCAAGATTCACCTCAAATTATCTAACATTTTTTTGCATAACATCTACCATGGGTAGAAAATAGGTCTGCAACTCCAACAATGTAGTTATCCTTTTGTCGTGTTCTTCTTGAATAGTCTTCAACTTATGATAAATCATTTTCACTTGTGATCCATAAGTGTTTGTTGATTTTGTAATAGGATCAAAACTAGAAATCAATGATTTAAGCTCCTATTGAGCTTAATTCCTTTTCAGCTCTAAGTCTTTAGTAAATAAAAAACATCAGAAAATTTGGAAAGTAAAGTACCAACTTCCTTCAATTTTCCCTTCACCTTATTTACTTCATTAGTAAGTAGCCCTTTATATATTTCAATAGACTCTATTAACTTATCAGTCCTCTTATTTTCACAATTCATCTTTTCTCTATATTCAGCAGCTTCCTCCAAACTAGCAACTTCCTCAAAGATAGCACTTATCAAAGTATCCATCTTCACAATTGATGTAGCATTTGGATCATAGTTAGCTTTAGGTACAAGATCTGCTAGAATATCTTTGGCTGACATAAGTACTTGTTCTTGTTCCTTCTCGACTCTAAGATTTTCCCTCTTAGCTTTCAACTTCAATAGATCTTAAATTCTCATTAGTTTATTGGGACTTATTTTAATAACATCAATAGGTCCTTGAATGACCTCCACAGCCTTAGTATTAAGATCATCTTCAAAGTCTTCCTCAGGAATATCAATTTCCTTTCTCTTGATCTTGTAACTTGAACTTCCACCTAGGTCTAATTTTCTCTTTACTAAATATGTAGAAATAACATCTTCATGTGTCTCATCTTTCTTTTCATATACACCAATTGTAACCTTTGTAACAACTTCATCCTTCTTCTTTTAAACTATAGTAGTTATAATAGGTACCTCAACCTTTGTTGTAAGAACGTTATGTGCACACTCTTCTCTTTGCACATCATCAACCTCAACAATAGGAACTTACTGTGGAGTATTAGAAGGTATATCACTAATGATTCCTTTAGTCACTTGATTAGTAATAACAAAGTCATCTATTGTTACCCCTTCAATGATAGGATCTTGTGCTTGTTTATCCTCTTCAATATCATCCACTAGTTCATCTTCTTTCTCTCATTCCTTCTTGATGAAATCAAGATTCTCATCATAAACTATCTGAGATTCACCAATTAGTATTTTGCATACTTTGATCCTTGTTCTAAATTTTGGCCTTAGGGATGCAATTGTACCATGCACAACTTCAACTAGTAATTTAGGTTTCAGTTCCACCAAAGCTTGTTCCAACATAGCTCTATCTTCTTTCAGAGTATACCTCCAATTAGCATCAATCTTCTTGAATAACATATCAGGTATCATTTTATGTAACTCAATAGGCCCTATGCAGAATTTGTGCATGCTTTGTATAAAAGCTTCTTCAATCTTTAGTTTATCCTCATCATTAAATTTATCATACCAACCACTTACCTTTGTGATACTTCCATATTCTATAACTTCTTCAACTATGCTATTTGTAGTATTAGATCTCCTAGACACTGGTTTGACTAATTTCTCTGTTGTCATACCTACAACCTTTGATTTTTTACCGCTATCCCTCAATTTGGATTTCTCTTTATCAGATTCATTTTTAGCTTCATCTTCCTCTATAGTATATTTCTTCTCTCTGTTTCTTTTTGACTCTTTGTAGCCATGTGTTACACCCTTCTTTCTCTTGTAAGTTCTCTGCTCAGTCTCAGGTGTCTTCTCATTTTCCTTGTTCTTTTACTAAACCATCGATGCTTTAAGATGAGTTGGCATTTTCCTCTTTGATTGTGTTCTTATAATCGGGGAATGAGTTTCCTTTAACACTATGGGACTTCTAGTATCCCTTCTTGTAGCCTTACCAGTTGTAGAAGATACAACCTCTACCTCAATTTATTCTGTAGCAGCACCAAAAGTACCATCTTATTCATTCACAAACTTCTTCCTTATCTTATCCATCATTTCTTTGGTAATGCCACTCTTCTTGGCTAGGTCATCAACTCTTTTCCTCACTCTTCTCTCTATCACCGGTTCCATTCTATAAGTGAATTTTCAAATAGGTTTCTTCATAAGTACCAAACCTAGGAGTACTAGCATCAATTGATTTAGATAATATCTCATTAGTATGGAGTGATATGATATCACCATCTACCTCATAACCCATCGGTAGAGCCCAATAATTTCTTGGTTATACCGCATGCATTCTACATGTATCAGTATCCACAATAAAACATATATCTTCCTTGTATTTTTCTATGATATCAGTTGGGATCCTTTCCCTCTCATGCATTTATTTTTGGAAATCTTTGAAATAACCCCACATGGCACTATTAAATTTATTTCCAAGAATTCTTATGCATTCCCTAATCTACACTACTACCAGTTTATCAGTTGACCACTAAAAATTACTGATACCAAGGAAATGATTTTTCAAGTAGAAGAATATACATACTAGCACTGAACCATACTTGAAAAATTGTTTCTTCTCCTTGATTCTCTCCATGTTGAGAAAGAAATGACTTCTCATGACCTCACATAGATCATAGTGTTCATTATCCTTCACCATCCAATATGCAGCAAGAATACCACCACTGGGCACATTGTTCAAATAGCTCAACTGATATACATCGTAATCCATCATCATAGATGCAAACTTGACCTTGATATCTTCAATATTTTTTTATAGTCATGGCTCGTTGATCTTATCTTGACTTTGTTAGACATGTAACCTCATCGAAAGTAATTGTTCTCAAACTAGGTAAACTATCGGTCACACATAACCCAGTCACTACATGAATAATCTCCTTAGTTATCTTATGTGGCATATCCAACCAGATAAAATAATCGTGCACTCGACTCAACACATATCTTATCCATTCAGATTCAATATCATCAGTTAGGTCAACAATATAGGTAAAACCTTTATCTTCCATATGCTTGTGTTCACCCTTCGATCTAGAGTCATTACATAGTTTGGTATATACATTGAAGATAGCATTGGAACCAAGATATTCAATCTTATAATGAATAAATAATCTAATGTCCTCAGTGAATAGAACACTATGGGGTATTGAAGACAAAGTTCCTATGGGATCATTTTCTACCGCATTCATAGGATGCGGCTTAAATACTGGTCTTGGTTCTTCAATAATCTCAATCAATATAGGAGTGTCCCTAATACCGACAATATGCTTCAAAAATCACAAAGTAAATTTTCTAACACGGGGAAATACCTCTTTTCTTGTCAGTTAGGGTTCTTCGATCACCGCTTCAATCTTGACACAAGATCACAACTTTCAATCACAATCACCTTAGAATCACTCACAAATTCTCAACACAGCTCGTAGAATGCAATGTGACAAATGACCTTCTCTTTTCTAGTATTATAATGTTACACTCAATGCAATAGTCAAATATTTCTATTAACCCATAGTAATGATTAGAAACATAAGAGATCACTTATTCCATAAAAATAATTGTGTGGTTGCATAGAATCATGTGTAACAAAAAATTTCATCAAATTTATACAAAACATCAAGAGGCATCTAAATATGTTGATAAGTCTTGCCGCACACACAAGTTAGGGGATAGGTTATAGATCTTACTTTATTTTCTCCCCTTAACCCAATAGAATTGACTTAATCTAATGATGAATTCTCCATATCACATGATGTTATGGAGCTCTTTGTCAATTCAGAATATTTGAGTTCACCATTCTTAATCCATGTTTCCTTCATCTATTTTTTAATTCCTTCGACATCTGCAATCTTCTTTCCTTTAACATTAAAAAGCTTATTAACCAGTTGGTCTCCAGTTGTTTTCTTCTTAGCTCTGTAATATCTAGCAAGATGTCTAATCTTGTTGCAATAGTAACACACCATACATGTTTGTCTCAATGGTCCAACATTTCCTCTATCAGTTCTCATCCTACAATTGACTGTTGAATTTCCATAATTGTGATAAACATAACAAGTAACATCCAATTAGTTGCCTTAATGATTAGGTCTCAAATGGTTTGGGTCATATAACCTTAATTATTGATTCTATCCCTACACTCATTAGCCTTATGACCATACTTGTTGCAATGATAGTAGTTACCATGACAAATATTAGGTCTAGCATTGTAACCTTTAGATCTACCATAAAAATTTACAGATCTAGCAACATGTGCATTAGGTCCAATAGGCATAAACCTACATACATTAGCAGTATGACCTTCCTTGTGACAATTGAAACATATCGATATCCAATTCCTCTTACCAGCTTTGTTGTTGATGTTCACCTTAGGTGCTGAATTGTCTTCTTTTGCATCGACCTTCTTAGTATCAGATGACTCACCGACTTCAAATTTTGAAAACCCTAACCTTGTTTCTCACTTTTTCTCCTTTATTTTGACAATTGTTCATCAATTTTAGTAGAACTCTTATTGAACTTATCCAACAGGTCATTGGCTTCTTTCAATCTCATTTCATCTTTTGATTCCCATCCCTCAAATTCTCATTTTCTCTTAGGATATTGGTATTTTCTAGATTTGTATCATGTAGTTGTCCATACAAAACAACAACTTCTTGTTCATATCTGAATAGTTCTTCCATATTTTCTTTTAAGGTTTCATCTTTATCTTTGAGAGAATTTTTTCCAATCCTCTTGGATTCATCAACCATTCTCTTTTCTTTTATCTCCTGACTCATTCTAATTCCAAAGTTATCCAACTCTCTTTGCATGTTTTTATTTTCATGCTTCAACTTGTCCATATCCCTATGCATATCCTTGTTGTCCTTAACTAACTTCTTATTTTCTTGAGATAAAGCTTCTAGGGCTGCTCCAAATTCCTCAGATCCACTTTGTTCAAATAGGTGTTCAATTAGGTCTTGAATTTCATTCAACTGTTGAACCAATTCTTGTCTTTTAACCCTAGATCTCTTCAATTATTCTTTGATTTTTTCAATCATGTCTTCAACCTCTACATGTCTCCTTCTATAGTATTCCATGTCTTCCTCAAAGATTTTTTCCAAGATGTTAGGCTTCTTATAGGAAATTATTCTTTGATACCAATTGTTAGATATAGGAGACACTAAGGGGGGGATGAATCAGTGTAAACAGGTAATAAATAAATTCAACCATTAATCTGATTATGCTTTTAAAAAACTTCCAAATAACCAAACATGCAAGTGTAACTATGCAATAGAAATAGAGGGATTTAAGCATCCACAAATCATAACACTTAACACAACTATTTTTATCATGGAAACCCTTGCAAGAGGGATAAAACCATGATGGGAATGACACCCACAAATATCTTCAGTGTAGATAAAAGAGTTTCCCTATTAGGAGCTTACAATACCCTATCAAGCATTCACCTGGTTAGAAGTGACTAGTACCTACGCAATTGAATCCTGATAGCAATATCACAATTTGACTTGTTGTGGAAAATATCTCCTACTTATCGACTAGTACCTTGTTAGAAATACCAAAAGATCTATTAGGATCTACCTCGCAAGAGGATTTAGAACTCTAGTTAAGAAGTCACCATGTTAAAGGATTTATACAAAAGACATGTTAAAGTCCACCCTGTTAATGGATTTAACCTGCTAACCTATTAGAGTTAGCCATGTGCAATAAACTCAAATAGTTAATCTGGGAATGGAACTGATTTCTTGAAAGATCCACTTTATTCTCTAATCTATGGCGTGTTGTATTGCCTGTCTTTAATCGCAACACCCAAACTCATGATCGCAACCTAAATCATGTGATTTAGTCCACCTTTATACTGATGTTCTTAAGTCGATTGAGACTTGAAAATTTTTTACAAGTTGGTCCACAATATTGACCAAACTTATGGAAAACCACACTAAACATACCTAACATGTCAGCCCAAAATATATTAATCAAAAAATATTGACATGTCAGCCCAAAAATAAACCGCCTTGATCATCCGATCATCAGGAAGAAATCAGTAGCACAACTGTCTCACACTTATCATAACACAAAAATTATAACTCGCCTAAATCATTGAGTTAACAGTTACAGTTGTTGAATTGTAGTTATTTGACCTTGGTAAACCATCAAGAACAATCCCACCTTCCAAAGTGTCATCCATCTCCATCACCATGCAAAAAATTCTCTTTTACTACCTTCATATTCACGTGTCAAAGCACTTAGCATATTATTCCTTTACCTATCCAGTCAATTGATCATATCTGCAACCTATTCATCAAATCTGATAGAACTGATAAAGTTGATATAGTTGTCATCAATGACAAACTCATAAACATAATTACTCTACATCTCAACCCAAAACTCTATCATAAGGTCAAAAAGGTAGAACATGTGATCCACCACCCCCTAGTGCAACTCAACCAAGCATGTTGCCATAGAATTCCACTCCTTGCCACCCCCATGTGATCCACTACCCCCTAGTGATACTTTTAATAAATTTGCATCTACAAATGATGATGATGATGATGATGATGATGATGATGATGATGATATTTCTTCAAATTATACTCCTCTTGTAGAGAGATTATAGTTTCCAATAACAAAAATAATGATTTAGAGGGATATGATCTTTCACATCAACTTAGGGATATAGTTATCATATATAAGAAACCATTAATTATCATATGTCATATTAAATTATCAACCAAGATATTTTATGAACATGGGATGTACTTGGAAACTAAAAAGGATTGATCTCTACATGATTACTGAGGGTTTTTTTGGCATGGATCAAGGATATGATCTAATGTGGGCACATGAAGATCATGCACTCTTAGTGGGGTTTGCATAAACTTTCTTCTCTTCCTCATTAGTTTCATTATTTCTTGCTTTCTTGTTGTGGCCTTGTTTTTGGGTTGTATTTTTTTGGAAATGGTTGACTGATGTCCAAAGGACTACAACCTTTTATCCCATAAGAGAAATAATGGAAGTGAGTTATGTCCCTTTTGAAAACCCTACCTTTGGTCAGGATGAAAAGTTGTCCTCAAAATCAAACATGAGAAAAATATTTTCCAAGACACTCACTAGGAACAAACTAATGATATCATCTACTGTGAGGTTTCACATTATTGATAATGGAAAAAGGATAAACTCAAGTGAAGGAGAATGAGAAGGTAAGCCTTCTTCTTGCCCTCTTAAGACTCCCACCATTTTCCTTGATAGAGAAATGGTAGAAGTCGTATCTTCTTAAAAAAATAGATTAAAAAATGTGGTTATGCTTTTTGTTTTTGTTGACCATGTTTAAACCCCTTTTAAATTTTTAAATAAATGGGTTGATAATATTTGGGGAAAAAATAGTGTTTTATGTAAGTTTACATTGTAAGATTCATGAAGGTTTATTCTTATTCTTTTTCAATAATTATGAAGCACAAAATAAATTTGTTAGGAAATAGTTTTTGTTGGTTAAAATTGTACTTTTAGAGCCCTGGCATGGTCTCTAGAGGTAATCTATGAAGAGGTTCTTTTCCTATCTAGTAGTACTATGGGCTTTCTTGCTCCAATTCCTCTCCCCATTTAGTATTATGCTAAAGGTTGATGAAATAATAACTATTCTTCCACATATGGATGTGAGGGTTCTTATCTCTCTCCATTTGGGTTCTAATATTCTAGAAGTGTTGAATATTGAACTTAATGACCATTCCCATTCTTTCCCATTGGAGATTCACGGGGGCATAAATGTGTATTTCCTATGCAGAAAAGAACATATTTGAAGGAATTTTCTTATTCTCAAGAGTAGAAATTTGAACCCTTATGGGGTTGAAAAAGAGTTCATTGAGTCCACTTAAAAGCAACAAGAGTTAGTAAATAAATACAACAATGGTTGTATAAGACCTAACTATTTTCTCCCATAAGCTATTTCTTGTTGACAATGATACCCTTAATGGGTTGAACAATGTCTCGGTTGATAATATATAGGTTTCTACTACTGCACCCAATACAAGTCATGAAGAGGAGCCTTGTGATTTTTACTTTGATGACTCTGGTGTTATCCCTCACTCTCCCATTGTCAATCTCTCCTCTCCCAATTATTTTGATCGACTCTTATCCCATTCCCTTGAGGAAAATGAACCCAATGTTATGCGTAGAACCAAGAATTCCCAACAAATTATATTAGATAAGCTTAAAGGTAAGTATGCTAGTAATCCCAATTCTAAAAACTTTGATATTACCAATTTTGATTTTTTTTCCAATTCTTCCAAGATCCTTACTAAAGGTTCTGGCATGAAAGGGAGAAGGATAATTAAGGATAATTACGACATTATTCCTGAAGGAGATGTGTGATATTCTTAGTTTAGGGCTCTAGCTTCAGAAATTGAATCCAATAATGTTAGAAATACTTTTTATGTGAAGGATGTGTTAATGATTCAACATCCTCATATGGCTTCTTTTCCTGGTTCATCTTCCCCTTACATTGATGCCCTAATTTTATTTCTCCCTTTCTTGACATCTTAGACTTGCTTCAAAAAGGGGACAAATAGATGATTGAGACTATATGGCGAGGTTAGGGAACCCAGAGTGTATCGTTCATGGGGTGAGTAATGATAACATTGAAGGATGCATGATTTTGAAATTAGAGTGTGGAGCAATGCCTCTTGAGGATAGTGATATGAAGGACCTTAGTTGTCCTCACAATGATGATGCTAGTGTGATTATCCCTTATAGTGCAAACCTGAGTAGTCTAGATTTTGATGTAGATAGCCATCTCCAAAAGGTAAAGAGATCACTATGGACATCCCAAGGGTGGTATTTGTGAACACCCAAAACTAATAAGGAACAAAATGGAGAAGATAATCCGATTATGGAAAGGGATGTTGGTTAAACCCAAAAAATTAAAAAGGAAGAAAACTAGTTTGGTGATAATGGAGTCAAATAATAGACCGTCAAAGTGTTTCCCTAGTTTTAAAAATAACAATAAGGAAATTACAATCTTGAATAATAACAATGATTAGATGCACCTCATAGAGTATGAGGGGTTTAGAAACCCATAATAAAAAGAACATTGTTAAGAGATTTCTTAATATGGATAGATCAACTAAAAATTTTGGTCTTCTGAAATAATTCAAGGCTATTGCTTTTTCCCTTGAAACCAATATCAAGTTAATATGTAAAAATGTATGACAATTTGTTACTCATCATGATAAAGGAAGAGGAGGTGAAGTTATTCTTTTTATCTAAATTTTGGGCAAAATATATCTAAGATGTAGGAACTTCTCCCTGCAATAAGGTGTTGTGGATTGTCCTTGAGAAGGGTGATAAAATATTTGGAACATGTTCAATGTATTCTCCCAATGATCATAAGGATAGAAGAAAATCATGGAGATGGATGTGAAAACTCTCTTATGTCCCATAGATTGTTGAAGGGGACTTCAATATGATAGAAAACAGTAAGATGAATAAGGGGAATTAAATATGGATTGGAAGGGAAATGAAAATCATTTTGATAAAAGTTAAATTTAAAAATAGTCAATATCACAATTTATGTTTCACATGGTGTAATATCTAGAGACGGAATAAGAGAATTTATTGAAGGCTACATATATTTTATGCTAACATGGATTGCTTTAACTTTATATTAGAGAATGAGAAAGATCTTGTAGAAGGTACCCCTACACCCTATCTGATCATCATTCCATCTATGCAAATATTGTTATAATGATGGGGGGTAAAAAATGAGAAACACGGGGGATACTTATATTTTAAAGACTTCCCTATTGAAATATGAAGATTGTAGGGATGTTTTTTTTTACCTTGAGAGAGGTCAATAAATGGATGCTTAAGGAGGAAAATGAAATAGATAAGTGGATCTTTAATACTGAAGGTTAAAAAATGTTTTTTCAGAGCATTGGCAAGAAATTTCATAGATGGGATGTAGTAGGAAAATACCTTGCAAGACCACCTTATGGAAGTGAAACAAAAATTGCAAAACAATCATGAATGTATCCAACTCTTTGAAGATCTCTTCCAAATAAAAAATTCTCAAAGAAAGTTGCAACATTTCAAGACTCGAGAACTAAAAGTGAGATCCAAACTCAACTTGATTAACAATGGAGATAAAGGAAAAAAAATTTCCTTTAGATACCTAAAAGAAAATAATGTTAAGGAGAATATTAAAATCGTCGATAATGAACCTCAATGTATTTTAGATGGAGATGAAATAACAAATTAGTTCTTTAAATTATACAAGGGCTTGTTCACTTTTGAGGGGATATATCAAACCAATAATAAAGCTAGGAGTGATATTATGCGAATGATTCCTTCTAAAATCAGTGATCTAAATAGTAAGAACTTTCTAAAACCTTACATTGAAGAGACCAAAAGTATCATTTTTGCCTTGAGTAATGAATGGCCTTTTGTTGAATTTTACAAAGCTACTGAGTGGATCTATAATGATTTGTTACTTGTTTATAATGAAGCCTTAGAGAAGAGATCTTTGGGGAATAGTATAAAAAATGAAATTATTAAATTGTTTCCAAAGGTGGGCATTAGACTGGTTCAAAATTGGAGACCTATCACCCTCCTAGATGGTTCTCATAAAATTCTTGCAAAATTTTTGGCTAGAAGGCTACAAGAAATCTTGTCTAAGTTCATCAACAATGCACAAACTAGTTTTATTAAAGATGGGTATATTTTTGAGATTTTAATTACAACTAGGGAGACCATGGATTAGGTCAAGATCTCCAATCAAAACTCTACTGTGTTTCTATTAGATTTTGAAAAAGCGTATGATAATGTTGAATGGCCTTTCCTAATAATGGTTCTAGAAACATTTGGATTCCATAAGGAATTTTGTATAATGGTTAGTACTTTACTTAATCATGCTTCTACTCAAGTAGAAGTCAATGGGATCCTAATTGAAGTATTTCCATTGGAAAGGTTAATCAGGCAACGTTGTCCTCCCGCACTTGCACTTTTTGTAATAGCAATTGATGTTGTTCACTGCATTCTTAGGGATGAGATTATTTCTCCTAAAATTAAAGGTATTAGGTTACCCAGTGATGACAACCTTCTTAATATTCAATTTGTTGATAATACAACAATTTTTTTGAAGATGGAGGAAGAAGATGTGGATAATTTGATTGAGAAACTTGATATTTTTATGTTGCTTCAAGGGAAAATATTTCTAAGGTTAAATCTATTATCCTAGGATGCTCTAAATCTCCCCTTGTGTGGTGAAATAATTATGACTTTCAACCGTGGGGAGCCCATAAACAAGTGAGATATTTTCTCTCATTTCCAGTCATCCAAAACATAAGGGACATGTGGTTTTGGATCAAAACAAAGATAGAGAAGTTTGATGGTTGCATAAGTAGTATGTGTCCCTTGGAGGGAGAGTACAAGTTTCCCAAAATATCCTTTCCTCGTATACCTTGTTCTTTGCTTCAATCTATTTATTTAGTAGTTATCATATCAATGATATTTAGAAAAAATAGAGCAATCTTATAGTTTGATGGTAAGGGTTAAAAGAGGAAGCACTGGTCAAATGAGACCAGTGTTGTATGAAAAAGAATCCTAATAGTTTTGGGGTTGAAGGAATTTACATACCGAGGGATATCCCTTGCAATCAAATGGATATGTGTGGCTCTTGAGGATTATGAACCCTAGAAGTGTTAATTAGAAATAATATTCTCTCATGTAGTTTCAACAAGCCCCAACTACGAAAGAATATGTCTCTCAGTCACCTCCTTACATGTGGGAAAATAGGTATCCCCATAGTATCTAGGGTATTCCATAGCCTTTAGAAGGATAGGGAACTTATCATAAATAAGGTTACAAATTGTAGTTTTCTCATTGATAACGTAAAAGTTTATGGGGTAAGGTCTATCTAGTGGAACTTAAATCATAAAGGGAAGAAACTTTCCTTATTGCAAGGCAACTCTATCAAGAAGTGAGCCTCACTAGGCATCATGTTCTTAATGATATATTTTGTAATGGTCAACTCCTAGATTAGGTTGCTCTTAGCATGAGGTATTAGATGCTCCAGTCAAATTGCAAGACTCATATTGTTCTCAGAGAAGCTTGTATGTTTTTTAACTATTCATTCATCTATATAGGAGAAGAGGATCAAGTCAATGACTTTAAATGGATTGGTGGCTCCCTATTGTGAAAAACCAAAGCTAAAGGCATCTACAAAACTCTTGCTAACAACTTTACTAATTTTTAGCATATTAATAAATCTTGGAATATTAATGTGAGAATTTAATTTTACAAAAGCATTTTCAGAATTTAGGGGCTAACGTTTTAGACCTTAAAAAGCCTTGTTTCATATGGTTGATTATCCTCCAAAGATTACCATATAAAAATCATACTCAAATTCTTATTTGTGTCCAATCTTCATGAAAATTGGTTCCATCAAGCACATATGTTTTGACTATCTTTTTGTCAAAGAGATTTGGTATGTGTTTCATAATGGATTTCATAATTGGAATATCAACAATGATAATATTTGTATTGAGATTCTTTTGGTAGTATTGGAGGCATGAAGAATATGTATAACTTGTGTTGGATTTCTTTTACTTCTAAATTTTTATGGCACACTTGGAAATAAAGAAATTATGAGATCTGAAAGGAAAAATAATCAAGTGAAAGAAAATGAAAAATAATCCAAGTGAGCTAATAGAAGAGGAATATGTTACCATGAGAAATGCATGAACTTGAAGCAATCACCCAATGAGCCAAGACAAGGAGACAAGAAGATTTGAAAGGGGAAAAGAAAAGAAAAAACCCTTGTGATATTATGAATGAGGCAAAGCATAATGAGAGAGAGAGAGAGAAGCTCATTTACAATAAATCATAAAGTAGAAATGAGAGAGGAGAGAATCTCTTAAATAGAGATGAGTAGTGGAGTTACTAAGTAACTCACCAAACTATGAATGCCAACATTCATAATAGGTGTGTGAAAAGTGTCAACATGCTCTTAAGGAGGATAAACTAATTTCCTTAATAAAGGAATTACAAGAAATGACATGTCCTCCCACTTGGACTAGAGGACAAAAACATGTAGGGATTCCATAGGAATCTCCTAATTAAATAAATAAATACAAGGAAAGATTAATTTTCTAACACTGCCCCTCTCCCCCCTCCCCCCCTTTAATCTTTACTTGGGGAGTTTACATCAATGGGAATTAAGCCCAAATTTTTACAATGAATTTGAAATTTCTCTTTCGAAAGAGGCTTTGTCAAAATATCTGCAACTTGATATTCCCCCTTGCAATAGATGAGTAACACTTTCTTGTCTTCAACTTGTTCTCTAATAAAATGATGTTGGAGTGCAATAATCTTTGTCCTTGCACAAAATATTGGATTTCCAGCCAATGAAATGGCACTTTGGTTGTCACAATACAAAGGTGTAGGCTCTTGTCGAGGCAGACCCAAATCTTCAAGTAATCTTCTAATCCATAAAGCTTCTTTAGAGGCATTAGTACATCCTTTATATTCAGCTTTGGTGGAACATAGAGAAACAGAATGTTCTTTTTTACTTTTCTAAGAAATAGCACCTAAACCAACAAAGAAACAATAACCACAAATAGATTTGCCATCATGGGGATCTCCACCTACATCTGAATCAATAAATCCTTTAAATGAAAAATCAGCATTGGCATCATAAAATAAACCTACATTAATAGTGCCTTTAATATAACGTAATATTCTTTTAGCAAATTTGAAATGTGTTTGTTGTGGTTTAGACATAAATCTTGAAACTAAACCAACATGAAAAGCTATATCAGGTCTAGTAAGAGTTAGATTATTCGAACTTCCTACTAATTGTCTATAAATTGTAGCATTCGCAAATGGAATTTGCATTTCTACGATCAACTTAGTTCCTAACTCACATGTAGTAGACACATGAGTAGCATCATTCATCTTGAACTTTTCTAGAAGATCTTTAGCATATTTACTTTGTGAGAGAAAAATACCCTTAGGGGTTTGTCAAATTCGCGTTCCTAAGAAATAATGTAAAAGGCCTAAATCAATCATTTAAATTTTTTTATTAAGTTGAAACTTAATATCAAAAATTAAAGAATTTGAACTTGAAGTCAAAATCAAATCATCTACATAAAGAATAATAATGACAATATCATCTTGAGTATTTTTAATATAGAGTAGGATCATTTTTACTTCTAACAAAACCTTGAGAAATAAAGAATGCATTAATCTTGGAATACCATTCTCTAGGAGATTGTTTTAAACCATAAATAGATTTTTTCAATTTACAAACCAAGTGTTCATTATCTTCTTTAACAAAGTTAGGGGGTTGAGACATATAGATTTCTTCATGCAAATAACCATTTAAAAAAGCACTTATAACATCCATTTGGTGAATAGGCCAATTCATTTTAGAAGCTAGAGCAAGAACTAGTTTAATGGTAGGCATATTTGCAACAGGAGTAAAGGTCTTGTTATAATCTAATCCTTCAATTTGAGAAAAACCTCTTGCTACTAGCCTAGCTTTAAACTTAATAATTTCATTATTAGCATTTAGTTTGGTTTTATATAACCATTTGCACGAAACTAAATTTTTACCATGAGGCAAGGGAATTAAATCCCAAGTTTGATTAGAAATTAAAGTGTCATATTCCTCTTGCATAGCTTTTTGCCAATGTGGTTGAATTTTAGCTTGTTCAAAAGATAGGGGATAATTAGAATTCATAAGAGAAGACATCAAAACATAATTGCAATAATTAATTCTCCTGGGTTTAAGTCCACCTATTCTAGCTATGTAATCATCATTTTAATAAAGTAAATCTTTAAACCATTTAGGATTTCTCTTAAAACTAACTGAGTCATCACTACAAGGAGTAGAGAGATTATTATCATCACCATTATCACTAGAAGGAATAGAAATAGTTGAATTAGGAGTAGGGTTTAGAGAAGCAAGTTGGTCCTCCACAACCACAATTTTGCTTCCAACAAATTCAACATCTTGAACATTGGAGCAATCATGGACTCTATTTTTTGCAATACAAACATCTCTTGCAAATAGGAACTTTGTTAGTAAGAGGATTATAAACTCTATATTCTTTAGTTTGGTCACCATACCCAAAAAATATATAAGGGGAAGATTTAGCTTCTAACTTTTGCCTCTTTTGTTTAGGTGTTTGAACATAAGAAATTGAAAAAGAAATTCTTAAATAAACCAAATTGGGTTTCCTACCAGACCAAGCTTCTTCGGGAGTTTTATCCTTTAAAGATTTAGTAGGAGTCCTATTATAAGATAAGTAGCACAAGACATAGCTTCAGCCCAAAACTTATAATCCATATGTTTAGCATGCAACATACATCTAGCCATTTCAACAGTAGTTGTATGCTTCCTTTCTGTCACACCATTTTGTTATGGTGTATAAGGAATGGTAAGCTCATGTTTATGCCAAAAGATCTCAAGTATGAATGAAAAACATTATTAATATATTCTTTCCCATTGTCAATTCTAAAGATTTTAATTTTAAAACCAAATTGTCTTTCAACAAACATATGAAATTCAACAAATATATCAAGAACTTGATCTTTACTAGGAAAGAAATAGATCTTGGTTCTTCTTGAAAAATCATCAACAAATGTGATTGCATACCTTGAACCTTGGATGGAGTTATTCTCCATGGGACCCAAAAGGTCACTATGGATGAGGTGCAACTTACGATGTGCCCTCCAAGATTGACCATGTGGAAAGGGTTCCCTATGCATCCTACCACTCATGCAACCATTGCATATAATTTTGGAAGGAACAATATTGGGCAATCCATCAACCATATTTTCTTTTGCATAAAAGAGATATAATCAAGATTTAAATGGCCAAGCCTTTCATGTCATATATTAAAGTCAACATTAGCATGCAATGAGTACCTTGAAGTGGAAAACTTGTAAAATTTAAATAAGTTATCATGATCCATTTTGGCATTAGCAACCACTTGATTAGTTGTAGGATCAATAACATAGCACATATCCTTATGAAATTCAACCTTATAATCTCAAGACATACTTAGCAACTGAAAGAAGATTGGTTTTCAATCTAGGAACAAAAAGAACATCATGCAATTTTCCATTGGGAATAGAAACATCACCAAAACCTTCAACTTTGCAACTATGATTATTACATAATTGAATTGGTATGTTTGAAGTATCAAGTTGCAAGGAATCAAAAACTTCTCTATGAGATGTAACATGTTGAGATGCGCCACTATCAACAATCCACTCTAAAGGGTTAGAAATGTTAAGGTATAGCTTCATTCGTATTATATATATATATATATATATATATATATATATATATATATATATATATATATATATATATATATATACTATACATTGTTAATAATTAAGAGTTGTAATTTATATTATTATTATTATACAATATTATGATATTACATTAATGCTAAGTCGAACTATGTTCGATGATTTAATTAACTGCTGAAGCCGACTACTAAGTCGAATGTGTTAATAATATATTGATCGATTATAAACGACCGTAAACAACAGGTCGCTGTGCATTAGCACAAGCGACTGTTGTTAACAGTCGCTTATGCTAATGCATAGCGACCATTAACAAAGGATTGCGTCTGTTCATTAAGAGACATGTTGTTTATGGAAGGTGACTGATCACAGCATATATAATATGCTGTGATCGCAGGGATAAATCAATCAATAAAAAGTGTTCATTGTATTTCATCACCTACGGTCACAGCATATTGTATATTCAGTATAAAACATAAAATCATCACAACATATTTATATATATCAGAACAGTTGTTTATCAGCAAGGTAATAAATTCCCAAAGATCTGATTCCCTAACATGGTATCAGAGCCAGGTTCCTTCGGTAAAGCTTAATCGCTTGAAGGAAAGACCACGACATTGACAGAGATCATTTCACCAGCAAGTAATCTGCATTTGGAATGAAATGAAGATGATAAGTCAGCACTAACCACAGTCAACAGTTAAAACAAAGATATAAGAAAATCGACATAACTATAACAAGCATCGAACCAGCAATAAATAGTGCCCAAATTACCCAGCAATATCACAGAAGCACGGGAGACGTTCACCAGTTGCAGTAATGGAGAAAAAAACACGAGATATGCACGGCCAATAATACACAATAGGAGAAGTAATACCCAGCCAGCAATACCAATCTTTTCGGGCATATACAGACAGCAGTAGACAAAGGAACGGCAAAGGAAAGATTGGAAAGTAGGCAAAACAGCAGGATTTCAGAGGTAAGTATTCAATGAGAGGTAGGTATCCTATGAGATGTGTGTGTGTGCACAGATTTTTAAATAAATATTCAAATCATTACTTTATATTTTCTGACACACACACAGATACACACTACATTGGTAACATGTATTTTTATTATACATTACATTGATTAGAAGCTAATTCTACATTGAACTGCTATGCATGAGAGATAGTTATAAAACACTGTCGCCCTAATTAAGCTCTGTATATTCTGTTTGCAATATATACGTTTGTATGATGAAGAGTATCCTCTCGTCAGTCTGAAATGATTAATCATATGAATGTGTGACCCCTAATCATTTAGGGTAAATGTTATAAGTGAATTTCTTTCCCAAATATGTATTGTTTAGTATGGGAAATAATACAACAGCAGTAAGACTGGTCTTCCAGCAATGAGTAACAAACATTGAAGGCTCCTGTACTATGTTGTGTCAACATACTAAGCGCTGGAAGAATACTAGCGTATTAACTCCATTCAATGAGGCATCAAACAAAAAATAGGAAAGGAAGAATAGTGTTTGAACCGGCAACTAAGAGTGATCAATACTATTGAGTTCGGAAATGAATTTGCTGTTATCGAATAGACATCATCCAGTATCATAAATACAACTGAAGAAGTCATTGATAAAGCATCGTTAAATATGAAATAATAAGCGATCTGTATATTATAAAATAATGAAAGATCTGCATATTGTTAGTTGGTCGTTCAGTAACCTATCGCCTTAGACCAGTGAAAGGAACTAATCATGTGAGAAACTGATCAACGTAGTTGCATATTGATTATGTTCAGAGGTTTATCATTGATGGCTGACGGGGAATAGGAGAATAAAAATATACATATACTTTGCGGATCAGCAGGAGATCGGAGGATTAAAAGAAAGAATTAAGATCATGGATTGATGGTCAGGGAATTATTAGAGATGCTAAAATATATAAACACCATTATCAGTGGCAACGAACCAGTATGCTGTGAATAGATATATACAACTGTATATGCTAATATCTTATCTTTTGTTTTATAATTCCTTAATAGGAAGCGATTTGATTGTTTAGTAAAAGATGGCTCTCTCGAAATTGATGATTGAAAAGAGGTCAAGAGGCCGATAACAACTATATGGTATTGAACTAAGAATATGACTGTCGCCGACTTGGAATAGCTAGTTGTGAACGGTGAATTAGTCCGAGTATTATCTCTGCATCACAATTATGACTACTGTGTTCGCAGTGTATACTATATCTGCCAATACGCACTACTAATGAAATGCTGATAATGCCACTGTGTAAGTCGCAGGTATATGGGAATGCCGATTGGATGCCCAAGTCCATCTCTATGTGACTGCAGATTTCTATGGCAAGATTGTTATTAATTTCAATAATGATACTGTGATTGGTGATGTCTTTAATTGATGGTGAAAATCAATGAACGATATTAATCACCATCAAAGAAATTGTCTTCAATCGCTGGTAACAAACAGTGGGTAATAGGATGAGTGTATTTGTTTTCCACCGTATTCCTCCAAAATGCTAACTGTAATATTTACAAGGTGTTGATTGGATGTAGTCTCTTCAATGTGTGATGTTCTCAGCAGTCTATCATGATTTTGTTGTGAATTGCCTTGGAATATCAAACATATATAGAGATAAGTATTTCATACCCTTGAATAATGTTCATGAATTGTCTGAGTCATTAAATCATGATATAACATTGAGATGATATATCTTTTATGCTTCTAACCTTGGTATTTCCCTTTGAGATAGTTTAGCCTTATGAACTATTCGTAGTCTATCTCTGACATATTTTTCAGGATGAAAACATGTGAATTCTAGATTCAGAGGGAGACTGACATCTTCAAGAAGGTCAAGAATTTGATGAGCTTGAGCTTCAAAGGGAACATATGATTCAGTCAACTTACTCGATCATATTGATTGAGAGGGAGATCACTGCTGAAGGTGAAACAATTCTGAGGTTATAGAAGTGGAAACACGTGGACATAATCACAGATGAGATGCACATGGATAGAATCTCTGATTGAAGTAATTCATACATCTTGAAACTATAGTTCATTGAGATGAACATCATACTAGAGGTCTTTATTATCTTCCCTCAAGTCCAAGAGGGAGTGTTAATGTTGTGGCCTTGAAAAAGATCAAAATGCATCCTATGCTAGTCAATGTGAGTCGGCAACCTTATGGTATGAGACATCGATTCTCTCAAGAAGAAAGGTATGAAGTCACATCCTGTAGTAACACTAAGATGAGCATATAAACAGGGCATGCCTCCGTGACAGAAGAGGAAGCGAAAGGATCTGCATCAGTGGACATTCAAAGATCTTGATTCAGAGGGAGTAGACCATGTTTTGTTGGTTACCTAGTGATCAAGAAATAGTAGCAGAGAATTATGATGAATTACCATGTGAGAAGGCTATGCTTTCATGTCAGTGGGAGAAGCTAGAAGATCAAATTAAGATGGCAACCCAGGATCGTGGTCATATTAATTCAGAGGAAGTATTCCTGATGTTGAGGAATAAAGTCTTAGCTGAAAAGAGGTTTTCAGCCTTAGTGATCTATCATTTTGTATCTTAAATGATTCTTGTCTTTGATAGACAAGTTTAAGGTGGAAGCCTTCTTCACTTGATAATAGTGAACCAAAGTGTCAAGATTGACTACTTAAGTGTGTGTCCCGAACTGTGCGGATATCTTGACTCTTGTTATTACTAGATGTGTAATAACGAAACCATATCATGATAGACTACTTAATTGTGTGTCCCGACTGTGCGGAGATCATGATATTCAAGTCTATTTTCATGACGAGACTACATTAACTTGTGTGTCCCGATGTGCGGATGTCATGATAGACTCTTGGTGTTTAATACTCACTCGCTAAGAGGGAGTGTTAAGGTATAGCTTTATTCGTATTATATATATATATATATATATATATATATATATATATATATATATATATATATATATATATATATATATATACTATACATTGTTAATAATTAAGAGTTGTAATTTATATTATTATTATTATACAATATTATGATATTACATTAATGCTAAGTCGAACTATGTTCGATGATTTAATTAACTGCTGAAGCCGACTACTAAGTCGAATGTGTTAATAATATATTGATCGATTATAAATGACCGTAAACAACAGGTCGCTGTGCATTAGCACAAGCGACTGTTGTTAACAGTCGCTTATGCTAATGCATAGCGACCATTAACAAAGGATTGCGTCTGTTCATTAAGAGACATGTTGTTTATGGAAGGTGACTGATCACAGCATATATAATATGTTGTGATCGCAGGGATAAATCAATCAATAAAAAGTGTTCATTGTATTTCATCACCTACGGTCACAGCATATTGTATATTCAGTATAAAACATAAAATCATCACAACATATTTATATATATCAGAACAGTTGTTTATCAGCAAGGTAATAAATTCCCAAAGATCTGATTCCCTAACAAGAAATATTATAACTAATTGTAAAAGTATGATGAAATTGATTACCATTACCTTTCTTATTATGAGACTTTTGATTATTTTGATTTGTAGGCTTCTTATCATTTTTCTTTTTAAAACAATTGTTAGTTAAATGACCATCTTTCCCACAATAGGTGCAATGGGTTTTTTTATTAGGACCATTCTTTTGATGATTATTATTATTATGATTATTATTGCAATTATTATTGTTGTTATAATGAGACCTAGAATGAAATATATTATTATTATTATTATTGTTTTATAATAACTGGTTCAAAGGCTCGTCCGTGGAAGAGACCAGAAAGAAACCCCAGAGTCATTGTCAAATACAAGAGTAATATTTCAAGAGGCATTTATTATTATTATTATTATTATATCTAAAGTTGTGATTTTGATTTTTAGACACAAATGCATGTTCATTAGATTTAAGAGTACCAAATTGAATCAACTTTGTTTCCTCTTAACACAATAAATTTTGAAAAATGATATAAGCTAATTGAGTAGCTAAACTAGGAATAGCAAGTTGAGAGTGAATATTAGTGATAAACTGTTGAAATTGCCTAAGAAGATATTTCTTTAAAATAATATGAATTAAACAAATATCATCAATAGTAACTCCTAAACCATTTAACTGACTTTTAATGGAATCAAACTTTAACAAGAACTCATCCATCGTTTTGAAATTGGTATACCTAAGATCCCCCAATTGATCTTGGAGTTGAATCTTTCATGATTTGTTAGGGCTATCATAGGTGTTTTTCAAGATATCCCATGATGCATGTGATGTAGTGCAATTAGCAATCAAAACATATAATTCTAGACTTAAGGAAATTCCAATCAGGCCAAGTGCTTCCTCGTTTTTGGCATTAAGTAAAAATAATAGAGATAAACTTTATGATTAAGTAATATCAAATTGAAAACAGAATTAAATGAATGTCAAATAATCATAAAATCAAATTTAACAAAATGTTAATAAAAGTTTGAGTAGTTTAAATAAACATTTGAATTTTTGTTCAAACTTGTAATACAAATGACATTAAACTAAAAAAGTTAAAATGCTTATTTTAAAAACTATTAAATGGTATTAAATAAACTTATTAAAACTTATATTTATTTAAAACAATGCAAAGAAGTTATGGAATAGTGTAAAAAGAACGAGGTTTTTTTTTAATTATAATTTTATTAAATCGAAACACAATTGGATTACATAAATGGATTTTTGTAAAAAAAAAAAAAAATTGTTAGAATTTAAATCACGAATTAATATAAAATGTTATTATTACAAAACTTATTGTAAGTATAGAAAATTTATGTTAATATAAATATAAATTAAATGTTATTATTACAAAATTATAAAATGTTATTATTATAAAACTTATTATAAATATAGAAAATTTATGTTAATATAAATATAAGTTAAATGTTATTATTACAAAACTTATTAAAGTATAGAAAATTTATGTTAATATAAATATAGGAATAATTTTTTTAAACTTAAAAAACTCTCTATATAAACTAAAACAAAATTATTAAACTATTTAAAAAGAATCAAAGTTATAAAAAAAACGTTCAAACTAGAATGATTGTGCGAAGACTGAGAATGGCGGAATTTTACAGAGATAGCAGCGAAATTAATGAATGAAAGGAGTCTTTAAAAACTTATATGCAATAAAACGTTTTGAGGAAAGATAGTTCTAAGTCTAGTCTATAAAATAGACGTCTAGTCGAATCGTTTGAACACGAGATCTTACCGCCACCGAGTTATTTAATCTATAAACAAATAAGGAAAACCAGCATGTGGGTAAATTTTCCATGTTGAAGGTGACGTAGAATAATATGTTTTGTATGACTTAGTTGATCAATTCAAATGAGGAAATTGACAAAAGCGTGAAGTTTAATCCTGCCCTGCAAGAGACTGCATTCAAATTTTGAATAGGCCCTTGTGTCAGACATTTTGAGAGACATTACAGCCAAACTTAGGGTAGTTTTTTGGGGAAAAGACAACTATCGCTTATGGTCAAATTCTTCACAACGGAGGTTCCGCAGAGTTTAGCAATGGGAGGGTGATCGGATGTGGGTGAAGGATGATTCAACTATGAGAGAAGAGTGCTATGAGTCTCTATCAGACATTTTTTATATAAATTTGTTGAACAATTTTAAATGCAAATATGTTTCAAATCTAACAGACTTTATACAAAGAGAATACAAGCACAGTGAGCATGAATCCAAACTTTCAATACAGCGAGCAGAGAGATGAATATTACAGAAGGATTTTTTTTTAAAGTTTGATAATGAATACCAAAAAATAAAAAATAAACCTGCAGATTGTTAGAAATTTGAACAGATTAAAATTTAAACCTACAGATAAACGTGAGAAATAAGAGGAAAAAGATAAACGTGAGAAATAAGAGAAAAAACTTAAACCTTGCACTCACCCAACTGAGGTTTTTTAATTAAAAAAATTGAATGAAATGCAGAAAACTCCATAGCGGCAAGCCTTTCAAAGAGAGTTAATACACAAAAAATAAAAAAACTTGTAACTCTCTTGCGGCAAGCCTTCAAAAGAGAGTTAGAAAGAAAAATATAGATAGTAGAAAAACTTGCAAGCATAAATGAGTTAAGAAATGAAACTCAAACTTCTATTTATTAAAAAAAGTCTCCAACAAGGTGTGCTCCACAAAATGGTAACCTTTAACAACTTTCACTCAAAACAAGGATTAGTTACCAAGCTCTGATACTGTGAAAGGAAAAAAAATTAAGAGCAAGGAAATGAAAAACAATCCAATTGAACTAATAGAAGAGAAATATGTTACCAAGAGAAATGCATGAACTTGAAGCAATCACCCAATGAGCCAAGACAAGGAGACAAGAAGATTTGAAAGAGGAAAAGCAAATAAAACCCCCTTGTCATATTATAAATGAGGCAAATCATAATGTGTGTGTGTGTGTGTGTGTGTGTGAGAGAGAGAGAGAGAGGAGCTCATTTATAATAAATCATAAAGTAAAAATGAGAGAAAAGAGCATCCCTTAAATAGAGATGAGGAGTGAAGTTACTAAGTAACTTGTCAATCTATGAATGCCAACATTCATAATAGGTGTGTGCAAAGTGTCAACATCCTCTTACAAAGTATAAACATATTTCCTTAATAAACAAATTACAAAAAATGACATGTCCTCCTAGTAGGTCTAGAGGAAAAAATACATGGAATCCTTCCATAGGAATCTCTTAATTAAATAATCAAATACAAGGAAAGATTAATTTTCTAACAAGATCTTTAATGGGGTGAGAAGGAAGCTTATTAAGTCATATAAGAGACTTGCAAATTTTGTTGTTGCCTCACAATTCACAGTAACAATGGAGATATCAAATTCCAAGTTTCTCAAGCTTCTCAAGGATGGCATAGTGGCAATCAATCGATAAGAGAGGTGAGATATGCACATACATGGGCATAAACAATAAAAAAAATCCCACCTTTCATAAAGAAATGATGGACTATTAGAATCAATATAATGAAAAGAAAATAAAAAAGAAAGAGGCAAAAGACAAGAAAGGAAAAAAGAGGCAACAATTCAGGATTCATTTTGATGTAGAGCATCATAGGAATCCAACCAACTTCAAGGATCTTACTGATCCAACCATCACTTTCATCGTATTCACCAACTAGTTCAACAAATTAAATGCATAGATTGTCTTTGATACTAACATCCAATCACCATAGGATTATCGTCTTCCAAGGATTCAACCATTTCCTTCATTTAGGTGTCACAAATACTCAATCAACAACTTACAACATCATCCCATTCAATTATTCAAGGTCACATACATAAAACATTTCTAATTAAAGAATAATAAAGTGTTCAACAAGTTTCAAACCCTTATATCATATCTTCATGCCTCCTTCCATGCATGTTCTACATTGCAAGGTACAACATGTGAGCAATCATTCTGATATCATGTCCTTATCCCCTTTATGTTGGTTCAACAACAATCTTATTTCATATTCAAGTATTAGTCAATCAGATAAACTTTCCCATTAGTGTGATTGTCTGCACACAAGCATGTTCACATGATCAATCAATCATCAACTCTTTCCAACTACCATGTATTCAACATACCTTCAACAAAGATTAGTAAACATGTAATGTTTCATCCAGCAATCCATTTTACAAATATCAAGAATCTTCCTAAACAACTATCCTCCAATGATGTGGCTGTCATTTTTATGATAGTTTCATTCTAGACATCATGAGGAAAATCGCTCTGCTCAAAGTGTGGGGAATTAGGTTTCCTCCAACATATCAAAAATTGAGGGAAATCCAACTGCTCATTAGAGAGTTATGCCCCTCGTACAAAGACTAATTTTACTCTCAAAAAAACTTAGAAAATTCCATGTTTAACCCGCTAGGGCATCAAATTTCTCCCCCATGCCTTAACCATTCAATCCCAAACCAATTGCATATTAAAGTGCATTGAGTCTACTTCCAAACAAATCAAAAATAAGATTTTTCCGCCTATTAAAAACCAAAATATAACCAAACCCTCTTGATTAACTCTAGTATACAAGGTTTCATGATAGTTTATGGAAAGTCTAGTGAATCTCTTTATGTGACTCATGACCAAATATGAGAATAGGTTCAAATGAAAGTCTATTTTTTTCTTTCCATATCTAAATCATGTTAGGGCACAAAAAATCCATTTACATGCAAAAGAACATCAATAACTAGAGACAAACAAGTCTAATCATAGTGACAGTTACATCATTTGTACTTGAACTCAAAAATGATTTATTTATACAAATGCTTTACTATGTATTTTGGTGAGGCTGACATCCTTTGCTACACCTTTCATCCATGTTACAAACTTCTCATTAAATATGACTTTCAAGCACTTGACTGTCAATTTCCGTAGTATTCCTATGACAGCCAGAGGTGTGTTTGTTCAAACTTGCTATACAACCTCTAACTTGAACCCACCTTTGCTCAACCATAACAAGGCCATTAAAAGACTTTTTCTTCTCTCGTGACAATTACAATAGTACAACTTCCCTTTACATTGCTTATGCACCCTTTTGGTGCAAAATTTGTAATTTTGCAAAGTTGCACTTTTGCAACTTTTAGCAACTTTACACCTGACACAAAATGACTTTAAAATTTTCATGATACATCTAAATGGACTTCAATAACATGGTTTACATCCTTTTTCCCTTTCCATGGGTTTTTTTACACAAATTTGATCATGTGGCCAATCTAGGACAACTTAACAACTTTTACAACTTCATCTTTACATGGCCTTACATTATGATTCCAAATGACATTACAACTCAAATATGAATTAAATGAACCATTTCATGATTTGCAATCTTTTGATCCTCCTAATATGCTCTTATGTTAGGTGCCTTTGCACCACACTTCAATAGTGAAAGAAACCCAGACATTGAAGAAGTTTTCTCTAATGAAGAGCTATATGTTGTGTCTCCCCCTCTTGGTTATTGGGAATGGGGGGAGTTTGATGAGGGTAGAAACTAGGCTTAATATTCTCTAGTTTGTCATATGTTAGTAGTTGGTTTTATATTATAATAATGTTAGAGTCCATATACATGTTATAATACTATTGAAAGATATGTTCTTATGTATGTTTTGATGGTTGTGAGAGACAGTTTGTTGATCTAGTCTCTTGACATGTTGAGCTTGTAGATGTAATATGTTTAATCTATATCTAATATAATTAAAAAAAAAAAATTGACCAAGGACATGAAATTAAAATTAGATTGTACTATATTATGATAGGAGATGTTAGTGTTTGTTATGCTTCAGGAATCGAGGGAATTATTAAATCTAATTTTGAGCATTATTGAACTTATGAGTGACTAAAGGGAATATACAATACTAAGTTATGATTCACAATTATAAGAAAATGACAGTTACAACCAAAGATAAAAAGTAGTTTGAGTTGAAAACATATAAAAAGTGCACATTAACTAATTGCTACATGTAATTCATCTCCCATTACCCTATAACATCTTTGAGCATACGGGAATGCACAAAACCCCCTCATAAAACCTCTTGAAGACTCCCGCAATGTCTCCCATTGTCGTTGTCCCAAGACCCCCTAGGGCTCCCTCTTCCGCTCCTCCCATTGTCGTTGTTGTTGGTGTTGGTGCCCCAAGGGCATCCATTCCTGTTGTCGTTGTCTATGCTCTTGTCATCCCTAGGGTAGGTGTGGTGGTTGCTTCTCTTACTGCGCTTGTGGTCGTGGTTCCTGCGGTCAGGCCTTCTGTGGCGGCCTTGGTGCGGGGTCCTTCGGCTACAGCTCTTACACCAGCTCCGAGGAAGACTTCTATTCGCAGTGCTTTCCCTGTTTCCAAAAATATTGTTGTGGAACTGGAGGAGGAGACTATATCTGAGATTGATGTTGTCACCTTCATTTTTTCTTCGCATGGCTTGATCTGCAGATTTAAGGGTCATTGGCCTTGTTTGCCCGATTTACATTCTTGGATCTCCAAGCATTGGGAGCCCATTATCATTGGTACAATCCACATATTCCCTATGGCTAAGGGTTTTTTTGATGCTAGATTGGAAAATGTTGTGGATAGAAAAACGCTTGTGTGAAAAAAATTTCAACTAGGATGGTCGTTTCATGCTGATGTTGAAACCCTGGCATCCTGGCTTCTCCTTGTCTTCTGGATCCTTTAATAAGTTGCCCATCTGGGTTAGGTTGCCTAATCTTCCCCTCCATCTTTGGGTTGATTATCTTCTCGAAACTGTGGGGGATGCTATTGGGGATTTTATTTTGGTGGATGAGAAATCGTCTGACTTGCTTCACTCCACTTATGTTAGCATTTTGGTGGATTTGGATATAACTAATGGTCTGTCGGTAATGATCAAACTCTATACTCCTAATGGTAGAAGTTGGATTCAACATTTGGACTATGAAGGCCTCCCCTTCAGATGTAGAAGATGCTTCAAGGTTGGTCATGTTTCAGATCATTGTGATCTTCAAAAATTTAAAAGGACTGCCTCATGGTGGCAGGGTGTCTCTTCTTAGCACTATACGGTGGAGAAAGTGTCATCACCCTGGAGCTTTTCGTATGTGGTTGGGCAAATCCCTATTTCTTCTCCTCCTCCTAGTTATGTTCCTACTGCTAGTGCAGCTGTGGATGTTGTTGCTCCTTCTTCGACTACATGTGTGCAGATTCCTTCTATTTCGTCTGTGGTGGATCCCCATTCTGCTGATGTTGGGTCTGCTCATACTGGATCTTCTACAGGGTTAGTTGTTGGGTCTGCTCTTGTTGGTTCCTCTGCTAGAGTTGTCCCTCTCTCTGGCTCTTGCTCCTAGACTGTTGCCTTATTGCAATGTGTTAATTGCCCCCTCTGGGGGGTTTGTTTCTGTTGTTTTGGACTCATTGGATTGGCAGAATGTTGGTGCTATGGTTGAAGAAGGTTGGTTCAAGGTTAAAGGTAAATATTCCAAGAGATCTTCGTCGTCTTTTGATATGACCCTTTAGTCCCATCAGAAGGCTGCCAAAGCAAAATCCTAAATCTTGGGGCTTTCTTTTGGTTGGGCTTTCTTGGAGCTCGGCTTGAGATTTGTTTGTTCTGGGTTATGGGAGCCTGATGTTAAAACCCTCGTCTAGGTTTTGTCTCATTCCATCTTGTGGGTTATCATTGTCTATCATTTGAATCTTCCAGTAAAGGGTTTCGGGTCCCTTCAAAACTTGTTTTCCATAATCAAAAACTAATTGCTACATGAAACACAAACTTATACTATCAATAGATGAATACAACAAATAATAATCAAATTGTAGTAATCTTAACAAATGGAAAGCATCTTTCCCAAGTGCTCATTTGTTTCCATACTAGGATCAAGCAGGGGATGGAGGTACAATAATAGAAATAAGGGGCAGTTGCTAGTGGTGCTCTCTCATCAACTACCATAGACTTGTAGGGGAGTGTGAGAAGGCCCTACTATTCTAAGGTCATAAACTTCAAAATATTTTAGGTTACATGTGAGTGGGAACTATAGTAGAGGTATAAGTCGTATTGCCTAGGGTTTTCATAGGAAAAATATGAAAAAGCCCCATGCCCCAACCCAACAATCAAACACTAGTAATCTTAACAAACTACTACAGAGTAATAGTGTACCTCAATTGGTTTCTTACTTAGGTAAGTGTACTTGTTATGCTAAAAAAATCCAATACAATTAATTCTTCATCAATGATTAATGCAAAATTATTCAAGGAGCAAACAGTTGTAGGGATTCAATTAGTGATTATGGAAATAGAGAAATGTGTAGAATGATCGATATGATCCATTATTCTTTCCAATATATATACAAAGTTAACTACCCTAATGGTCTTAAGCTAATCATGACCTACCGCCTATCCCTATTAATTAGAGAGGATTATTTGCTAAAGAATCACAACTAAAGGATGAAAAATAGAGTCCTAATCTAAAAAAAATTCTTACATCATAAAAGAAGGCTCGATAATGAAGACAAGTACATAATAGAACAACATTACTAATAACTATAACAGAAGATTTCTTAGTATTGTGATCATCTATTAGTAGTAGAGTCTTATATGGCTTCTTCAATAGGTAACTCAATACTCATTGCTCATATTGCTCTAGGCTCGTGTTCCACTTGATTGTAGGAACATTACTACTAATACACTTCATTCGACTATATAAACATACATCGTTATATCCTTAATTCCTCTTGTTGCTAAACATTTCAGCCTTCAAAGATGTTCATCACCAAGATAAATCATAACATTCTACCATGTTTTTAACAATAAAAATAATATATGTAAATATTCAACATTCCATTAATAACCATGTTTTAGTGCTTAATAATTGTCATAAACTTGGGAGTATTATATAGTTCATATAAAAGTTCAACAGTCTTTACAGAATAAAAGATTAATAGGGAAATTGAAAAGGTTCATTGTTTCCACCCAACTCAATTTCCTATTGGTCCTCAAGTAGGAGGCATTTTATTGTACATCAAATCAAACTCTTTCAAGTTTCTTGGGTGGTAATGCTATTGGTTTTGATTCTGCAGGATCTAATAGAATCCTTTCATTTTTCACTATCTTTCTCAACCTTGATGCTTTTGCTTTTGCTTTTGCATCATAGGCTACACCTCCCTACTAGTGTGGAATGGGCCACCATAGCAATGGTATTCCCTAGACACCATATATTTTTGCATCCAAATTCTTGCATAATAGTTGTAGAGAAAATGTGACTCCTACCTTTTTAATTCATTTGTCAGTTCATGACATTGAGTTGCAAGGAATGTTATGGCGGTGAATTCCACATTCACAAACATTTGCAATCCCATCTTGTCCTCAGAGAAACAGGAACCATGACAACATGCCCGTCACTTTTGTGGCAACACATTCACAATGCCAAAGACTTAAACAATACAAAGAATATCATACCTCACAAGGATCATTACATTCTCAAGTCAAAAGACAAAACACAATACGTTCATGTAGAGATTCTTTTCTTACGAATTGGAATTGAATGGATACTAAGAAATGACAACCACATTCTCAATAACCCTGCAACCATAACAATATTTGCCAAACAATGACACCCCCTTCTCTCTGTATTTTCCCTTGGCTCTGCAACTATAACACATGCAAATCCATGTCCCTTCTTGGCACTTTTGCAACATCCATTCAATCATTCTCTGAGACTTCGAGCTATTCCATCTTGAAATGTTTTATTTTAACAGAAACACAAATACATCTTTGTTATTCTATGGCCCCCTTTCCTATCTCTAGTTTCTCCTTACTTCACCAATGGACTCTTCCCTTGCTCTATACACACAATCTCCTTTAGAGTAGGTGGTTGGAAATTCTTTCTAGAATTCAGAAGGATGTATCATTTTCATTCTCTTCCCACTCTCATTTATAATTTCCTTTCCCCCCTTCATATTTGAAATGAACAATTGTAATACCTATCCCTTGCATTGATTTGGCAATTTTAAAACAAGTTCAATGAATTTTCTCTCTAAACAGTCATCCATGTACATGTTCCATATGTTGCCACATTTCACAACTATTTCTAAAGAGGACAATATGTGGACATCAAAGTCTGCATCAGCCTTCACATGGTTATGTCACAATCATTCTATCATCATATGACATTACACCAAGGAGCAATCTACAAACATGCTAGTAATAGAATTTAACAAGAAGAGATGCCACGTACGCATTGAAGTTTGCCTAAATTGAAACAAATACATGACAAAATGTTTCTGGTTGGTGTTGATTGTCGATGTCCTCATGATGCTCCTGCATCAAAATTTGAGGTATTCCCTTCCTGCAGTTTGTGCAAACTTTTAAACATAATGAGACAACCATTTGGCTATTATTATGTGTTATTGAACATTAGACCAACTAGAAATTGCAATCCAAGCATTTAATATATGGTTTGGATTACTTGATTTTGGTTTTAGAGTCCATGCCATTATTTTTTCCATCTTTTTGTAATTATGCATCAACTTCCCTCTATTAATTTTATTCTAAATGAATGAGGATAAGGCTCATAGTTGTAGGTCCTACTGGTTCCTTGAGTACCATATAGAATTGTGTAATTATGTAAGTGAATTTGGAGAGGAAGTTTTGCACTTATGTGGGCATTGCTAAGAAAATGTTGAAAATTGGCTTGGAGTAACCAAAGAACATGGAAAGTCAAAATATAATTGCAGAAACTAAAAACTTTAAAATTGTTCATTTAAAAATAGATAATACACCCTTGCAAGCAGTGAAAGATTATGGGCATCATCAAAGCCATTCCCTTCACTTTTATTATATTTGCATCTTTCTTTTAAATTTTTCTGTCTATTTTTTTGTTTCATCTCCTTCCATTTCTCTTCCTACAACTCCATTTTCTACACTTGTTTCCACAATCCCAAGCCAATAGATGTCCAAGAGAAGTTAGGAGGTTTATGGTGAGTACCTTGTATTTTCTCCTTCTTAACATGCTCTTCTAATTCCATTGCAGATATTTTAGCTAATCATTCTACCTCAGTTTCTTGTTGCCTTCTAGTTCCTTGTTCTTCATGTTGCATAGCTAGCTAACATTCTTTCTATTGTATAACCAAGCCTTGTTCTTGCTACGTATCCATCCCATTTTCTCCCCATTACCCAGCTTTTGTTTCATCGTCCCAATCTAGATTTGGTTCGTCAAAAGCATGCTCCTCCCTGATCTTGAAAGAAGAAAGTTCCATGTCTTAAGCTAAATACTAACACTACATAAAAAGGTCCTGTGAACTACTATATGATTCAACAAGTCGTGTTTGGAGTTTTTGAGGGATTTTTTCTGACAATTCTCTTCTTTTTTTAGGCAATGTGACCACCTAGTGGTTTTTGGGGAAGCCTTTTTTTTTGTTTTCTTGTTTGGGCAGTAGAAAATGGGGTAAATTTTATTTTCTTTGGGGTTTTACCAAGGGACTTGATCAATTTCCTTTTCTTTCCACTTCCAATAGAAACTTATGCTACTTTTGACTTCTAATTTTGAATGCGGTTGTAGGTTTTGAAAATGAGTCAGTTGATTATTTTTTGAGCTTAAGTTTTTAGTAAGGCACATCCTCACAATGAGAAGTTGTGGATTCAGAAGAGCCTATCCATTCAAGGGGTATTTCTTATCTGGGATAGTCAGCATGGGAAGCAAAGGCTTTAACAGTTGACAAGGTTGTAGGTTCACTATCTTTTCCATCTTTCTACCAACCCCACGAACACCTCATTTTGGCAGTCTATTTGAATGTCAATGATTGACCGTGGGGTCCATCATTCACCCATCTCAGTTTTCCTCTTGCCAAGAACTCATCACATGACATATTGACATGAACATTGAAACTTTTTTATTACTAATTGAATCAAACAATGGTGGAATAATGCAATAAAGCAATGCCTTTACCTTTATGAAACTTGAAGGCCCTATGTAGAGTAGGTGCTAGAGGTAACTGTGAACAATGGTATGGTAATTGTGCCTCAGGTGGCCAAGTAGCTTGAAATGGGTTGAAAAGCCTCCCACCACATGTCAGATACTTGATAACATAAGCAGCAATGCATACTCATCTCCACAACAAGAAAGGCATTTTGTGACCTGTGAGGAGGATTCCAACTATGGGTTGCCAAATGTTGTGAGCTTAAATTTAATGCTTAACTTAAATTACTCATTACTGCAAGCATTAAATTTTCATTTTTTTTAAAATATGTATTGTAGAAGATTCGACTAAGCACCGTCTAGGTGCCTAGAATTTTCATAAATACTGATGAGACTTTTTAAACTGGAAACAAAAGGAACTACAAACTTCACCTTCTAAAATATAAAGTATTCATGATTTAACATCATATTGTTTGTTGTATTAAAATTACTAAAAGAAATTAATACATTCTTAAGCTGTCAAACATTTTCAATTTTGAAGTAGCCCAGCATTAAAGACAACCACTCTGTGAAGCATCCACCCACAAATACAAAGAAAACATCATGGGACAATACATCATATTCCAAGTTTGTTCATTAAAAAACAAGGTCCCATATAGGTAAATGGAAACCAGCAGCAATAAGACTAGGAATAGAACTTCTGAAATCCATACAACAAAATTAGATCAATGGAACTAAAACAAACACAAAATAAAGATTAAGTTACTTCCAATTTACCTCGGCATCTGCTCTGAACAAGAAAATAAGCAACCAACCAACTTCTCTAATTATACACACTCCCCTATCCCACCTCACCCCCACCACAACAAAATCTCCAGATATTGTTAATTTGTGTCCCAGCTTGTAGGGGAAGTTCATCCTGGCACAAAGCCTTGCCAGAAGAAATACAATTAGTGAGAAAATCAATGTTGGAGTATTGAAAAAATTGGTAATAACATTGAAATAAATGTCATAACATCTACTACCACCACTCTATGGCCTCGGTCATGATCTACTAGAACAATACAAAGCCCTCAAACCAGATAGTGTAACAGAGGCACTTTTGAGGCAAACTGCATACTTAACTCATGAATAATTAGTTAACTCAAAATTCACATTCCTCAGCAAGGATATTGCAACATAACTCTTATCTCTGAAGCCTGTACATAAATACAAAGATCTTCTTCTAAAGAAGCCGGCGCATCTGTTCATTTTCTATTCGTAGGGCTTGCACTTCTTTCATTAAATCTGATTGCTTTTCCAGCACCTTCTTCATAAAGGCACTCATTTCTGTCTGCTAGTTCAGACCAGGAAACAGCCAAAATGAAAATTTGTTGCATGAGCATTATACCAAACAAAGAAATAATTCCCATGAATTATCTTTTACCAGTGTACAAAAGAAAAACTAATAATCATACCTGCTGTAAGTGAAATTGACGTAATAGTTCAAGGTGAAGATTCTGTACATCTTCATGGATTGCCCTCTGTACAGAACCAAGACTTTCCTCAAGTGTGCGTTGTACCAACTGAAGTGCAAATGATGAATGCCCTTGTTGACTGTGTTCCAACTGCAATAAACTTCCACATTAATGCATTTACAGAATTCCTACAAAGAGAATGTTAACCTATCTAGATGTTTTTCAAAGAGTTGAATGATACGCTCGTAAATAGTTGTCAGGCTTACTCTTGATTTTCTTGAGTGTGTGAATACAAATGATTTCCCTGTCTATATTGTGTGTTTGTGGTGATCAGTGTGGAGGAGAGTTTGCTTGTCCGTATGTGTGTGCATGACGCAGAGAGAGAGGGAGAAGAGAAGAGGCAGTCTGGGGCAGTGTTGAGTGTTTAAAAGAGATTTTACATTTTACTGTACGAATTGGTTAAAAATATTACTTAGGAAAACATCAATGGCATTATAAACCACACAACATTTGTTCATTATGTAAAAATAAAACAGGAAAGATATAAGACTAACAATCAAGGTAGCCAAAAATGCTTCATGTCAAGAGCATAGATTATAAGAAATACTCAACTCAGTGCCCATTGATTAAAAAGCTACCCATGTACTACAAATAGAACCCCACCCCTGGCCTATGAGGGGTCCTGATAACCAAGTTAAATCAGCTTACTTTTTAAAATTAGGTTACAGCTCTTCCAATAGCAAACTGCTTATAGCTATGTTGAATGAAATAAGAAATGGAGAAGCATGACGAGAAACAATATTTTATTTTCATGCAAATAACTGTTAACATAAATTTCTATTTCTATTTATATATTTTATTTTCTACACTCTTCAATAACTAGTTATCAGCAATATTTAACCTAATAAATACAAAGGTTTTGTTAACTTAACATTCAGGCCGTAATTAAACTCAAACCATTGTCATATGAAAAGTGGCAATAAATATCAACCTTTTTACTTGTGCACATGAATCTGACTTATCCTAACATGTTCCCTTTAATTGTGTGTTTGAGAGTAAAATTCATTGTAGAATTTTTGTTTCGCCATCAATTATGTTTACAACATTATACAAATCTGTGATGAGATATAGTAGAACGTAAGTCTTACTGAAGGAATTGAGCTTTATAAGAGCTGGGAACTTTCAACAAAGAAAGCCCCTTCTTTTCATGAGGCACAGCTCATGAAATCATTCAAAATAAAGGAAGAAACAGGCTATTAAAGACAGAAGACAGTAAGAGTAACCAATGGGGTTCCAGCCGCCATTATATAGGAATGTGCGTTAGTTGGAACAGAGAAACAGTCATTAAAATGAACAATGGGTCTCCTCTTTGCTTGTATCAGCGTCATGCACAAGGAACGGTTCCATGTGTCCAAGAAAGCTAACAAACATTTCTTGCATTTTCGGGATGGGGGTACACATCCCAGACATCATCAGATACCCCCTAAATGCAAGAAATGCAGGAGGAGATGTCAGGAGTTTCCTCAGCATCTCGAGGATGGAAATTGCCTAACATCCCATGATCAGGTATTGATATGTTTCCTCAGGCATAGGAAATAATATAAAAACTTCAAAAATATTCTCTTTAAATATTTTTTAACACAAGCACACATGCATTTTTTAGGTTCTACAATATTGTACCATTCTACTTATACGACACCCACAAAACTAAAGACCAAGTTTACATGGGCACATAGGTGTGGGGGTGTGCACTGTGAACAATCAAAAGTGGATTAAACAAGAGAGAGGATGGACAAGTGTGAGAATAAGCTGTGTGCAACTGCAAACCTCCAAACTTGGGTATCTCATAACATTATAACTGAAAGACAAAAAACTTGAAACTAGAAACATAACATCATTATGAAACTTATTAAAATTAAACCCAAAATACACACACAAGAACAGTATGAGACTTATGAAGTTTAAATCAAACTATATCATGAGCCCTCTATACATAGGCTCATGATATAGTTGGATTTTAATCTTCAGAAGTCTCATAGTGATCTTAGCAACACCGTGTCATAAACCAATCAGAAAATATACATATCATATGGAAGACTCTTTGGTTAGATTCCATAGGTCAACAAAGAGATAGGATATAAAGCTTCATCTTTTACCCCTGTCAAGGAGCCTCACCAATTTGAGAAGCAATTGGAGTGCAATGGGAATCACGACAATTTGTGTCCTTCCATTGGCAACTCAGATTTGTTCAACATGTTGACGCACTCGTTGAGTATGCTTAACTAATTACCCACCATGTCCAAATCCTTGCCCTTTGCAATAGTCTCTAAAACTTGATGAGTGTGAAATTCCATGTCAAAAATGCTACAGGGTGGGTTGTGGGGGAGTGGGGGGTCGGGGGCGAGGGAGAGTGTATAACATACAAAAATGGTTTATCCTTCAAGCAAGGATAGCCCTATTGTAGGCATGTCAAATGTATGAAATATTATCATTCCAAGTTAAGGATGGGCCTTACTGTGCATTCCCAAAAATTAGATTAGGATGTGATTCACCACTGCAATTTTTCCATCAGTTTGAGGATGGAATGTTATTGATCTATCTAGCTGCGTCTTAACATTTGTCACAAAGCCTTGTAAAAATCAAACAAACCAAGGATCATAATTGGATACAATGGAATGAGGAATCCTAACTTGTAACCAAACATTATAGAGGACAGGTAAATAACAGAGATAGATCAGAGAACACCAAAGCTTTCATTAATCATTCAGAACTTAGTACATTCACAATAGCCACAATGATCATTATGCCTCGAAGAGCGAGTACAATGTTTATATACAATCCGAAGGGGTGCAACCAAACGTCGTCACTTGTTCCCAATCGTCAGCAATATAACTAACATCCGTCGGCAACATAACTAACACCCGACAGCATAATAAACTTTACGGCTAACATCATCCCCCCCTAAAGAAAAGTCGTCTCCGGACGACAACAAAATGTCTAGGACAGAACAACAAAATAGGAATGACGAACTACCATGGACAAAAACTAGGACTAAGAAGTAGAGTGGGGCAGACCCCAACTGAGCTCGAAGCTCATACACCTATGTAGTTCTGGTCTGCAAGTGCGCTTCAGCTACCATTTGCAACTCCAAGGCGGACTTAATCATCAAGGCAGCCTCTAGAAGTTCCTTCTCCTTGGCCTCATTCTTCGCCTGTGCCGCTGCCAACCATTGCTCCCAAGCCACGGTCTCCCTAGCCAGGCTCTCTTCCAAAGCAACCCGTGTTGCCTATTCAACCACCAACACCTGAGTACACTGGAGTAAGTCTCCCTCCACTGCCTCTAGCTTGGTGCCTAGCTCCTCCTGAGCTCTCTGTGTTGTCACCAAGGCAGTCTCACAGTCCAACGAGACATACTCAGATCGCCTCAACGCATAGTACCCATCCCGAAATGTCTGCTCAAGCTCTCAAACAAGAGATGCTACCTGACTCTCAATGACTAGCATAGGAACAACCCATGCAGCTAACATCTCTGCAGTCTCTCCATCAAGCCAAAACCCTGCTCAAAACACGCGGCAAATGCTGCACCACAACCTACTCGAGCAAAGGCTAGGAGACGCCTCAAATCCTAAACCACAGTCGTCACAGCCTGGGACTCTGCTACAGCCACCAACCGACATCCTCGAGTGACCATGTCTGCCAAATAGGCCTCCACGTCCTCTCCCTCCAACGGCCCAAATCAGGTTAAGGGTTGTCGGGCGAGCCAACTCGAATCCACAAGGTGCCTCCCTTGCCACACCGCCCCCTGTTATTGTTGGCTAAACTACCAACGAAGCGATTGTCTCCACAGCCCCATCCTCCTCAGATAAAGAGGGAATATCCGTTGCCACTGTGACATCCGCAGAGTCTATACCAATAATCTCCGGCGGGTCCTCCCGTTGAGGAGAAAGAACTGTTGTTAGTGGTGGAGCAAGAACCAACTGAAACCATCGGCTGATCCAAGAATGCATGGCTCCAACCTGAGTAGGGTCATCAGTCGATGAGGAATCCTGCAAAAGTGTCGCGTCTACTGTCACTATAGCATCCAATCCTACCACCTCCATCCGAACCTGACCCTCGCCAATATCCTAGGTGCCTCCAAGTACTTCCTTCGCTGCAACTGCTACTGCTACCTCCATTGGAGGTTCAGGATCCCCCTCCGCTAGAATGTCTATGGCTTCTTCCTCAGGTGGAAACTTGACTACAAGAACTGTCGGACTCACCACCCATGTGGAAGTCAAGTGGGCCGAGGTAGACAATACCGGCGCGGTAAACTAGACCACTGGGGCTATCGCGGTGGATTCCACTGCCTCCATGCGTATTTCCTCGATCATATCACTATCCTCCTCCTCCAAGTCTATGCCAGAAGGCTCTGGAGTGGCTTCACGGCCACTATCAATATCGTCGAGGTTGAACTCTACAACTATTTGTTGACGTCGCTTCTACCCACTCGTTGTACCTCCAGTATCCAAATAGAGCTAGTAAAACACAGGAGGGGCTCCCACTGTGAGTTTTCCTTGTGGCTTGAGTTCTAACTTGTCCACGGGAATTTGTCTGAGTGTGGCCTCAAGAAACAATCCAATGGCGTAATGGGGCATGTAAAAAGTCCGATGCAGTAATGTCATAAACCCAACATTTTGTTTGCCAACACCGAAGCCCAATCATATACTATGCCATCCATCAATCCCTGCATGTAAACAATCTGTGGGAGGGCAATATCAGAGGCGCTACTCGAGCCCGTCAACCTACTCTTGTTGATGTCGAGAATGTAACACCAGGCACCCTCTACTACGAACTCCTTCCTGAGGCCTCTCGCTTTCGTGGCCTTTATCACAGTGTCCAATTCTGTTGGAGTGAGAGGACGACAGACACACTTTATCCAAGATTCCTTCCTCTCTGTTGGCATTTTCTGCTTTGTGGTTTCCACGTTCTGCCCGTTGCGTCCTGGAATGCCAAAGACACGTGTGTAGTCCTCAGTGCCACACGAGACTGTGAGCCGGTGGTTTTGATACACAAAAGTACTCTTCCTCGTCTGCTTATCAAAACCCTAGATCATTACCCTCAAAGTGTTTTCAAGGTTGCGCACAGGAAACAGGGGCATTTGGATAGCCCAATGGACACCAGCCTGCTGTAGAAATTTCTTCACTTCGTCATCCTCAAGAGTTTCCTTCCACCATTTCCTACACTCAAGTCCATTGAGGCCCTCAAATGCTACAATCTGGTAGGTGATGACTTCTTTTTCCTCCTGCTGAGTAGACTTGAGCTTCTTCGTGCTGCTCCCAGTTGCCCGTTTGTGCCCTACAACTTTTACTCCAGAAGGCAATATGGTAGCCTTCTTGTCAATGGTTGTATTTTCTGAACTCCTTGCCTGCAGTTGATTCTTCCAGTGAGTCCTCTTCCCTGCAGAATGCATAACTGTTTCCAAGAAGCGGTTAGGTCTTCTCTTCTTTAATTTGCTCTCACAATCTGTCCCTTCGATGGTTGTCATAAAACACTTGTGACTGCCCCAATCTTTTCCACTGTACGACGGTGTTGTCTTCGAATAGCACACCCTTCAAGGCCTCAATAGCTGGTTTCTAAAACAACAATGAACCCTCTGTCAAATCTGAAAATTTCATGATGCCATGGACTGCGCTTGGATCCAACTTTTGGTGCTCCAAAGCCCTCCGAAGATTATCCTTAAATACCCCGAATCGATGGGCATGCTCCTCTGGTCCTGAGTAATTCTTCTCAAATCTTCTCACAAAGCTCGTGAAATGCAGCTCCGGATTCAACAGAGCGTTCTAGGCATCAAAACTGTCGAGTCTCTCTCCATCTTCATCCGTCACTTGGCGGATAATTTCCTCTGAGGCCCTTGCAAAGACTAAAAAAATGACGGCCATGAACGTTGGTAGTATCTCCGTTCAAAAGGACCTTCTCTTCGTTTTCCGTGAGGTGATATCTCCTCCTCACCGTGGTGTCTTTTTCCTTCCCCCCACAGTATCTATTCTTTCTCCGTTCGGTGATACCTCCTTTGCGCAGTGTATTTCCCTTCTCCCCGCGATGTCTTTTCCTTCTACCCGTGTATGATGTCGTGCGCGGCTATGTTCTCCTTTATTAAGACTGACGGTGGAATTCCACCATTCGGCAGACGACTTTAGTGGGCCCCACCGTCGGGTGGTGGTTCCACCGTAGGGTTGTTCCACCGTCCAATGGTTCCACTGTACGGAATTTTTTTTTTTATTTTTTTAAATTGTTTGCCTGATGGTCACCAGACGATGCGTGGTGGGCCCAGCAATCGAGGTACATCTTCAACTTCGAGCCGTTGACAGCGTCCGCTTTGGGTTGCCCGTCTAACGTGGAAAACTTAATTGCCCCATTAGCATTGACTTCTCGAACTGGGTACGGGCCCAACCACTTCACCTTAAACTTGTCGGGTTTGATCTCTTACTGCCCATTGTACTTTAGTACGAGTTGCCCCGGGGAGAATCGGGTGCGACGAAGGTGCTTGTCGTGCCAATGCTTCTGACGCTGTTGGGCCACGTCCGTTGCCCACTGTGCCAACATCCGTCATTCATTGAGTTTGTTAAGGGTATGCAACCATTCCCAGAGACTCTCCATGTCGCCCAGATTGTTGTCAAGTGCTATTTGGAGGCTGGACACCATAAATTATGTCGGGACGACGGCCTCTTGTCCATACATCAACTGGAATGGTGTCCTGTGGTGACTTTGTATGTCATACGATATGCCCATAGTACCAACAGAAATCGCTCTTCCAATTCTTCACCTTCTACTCCACATGACTTGTAG
This sequence comes from Chamaecyparis obtusa, assembly GCA_027943335.1. Lineage (NCBI taxonomy): Eukaryota > Viridiplantae > Streptophyta > Pinopsida > Cupressales > Cupressaceae > Chamaecyparis > Chamaecyparis obtusa. The sequence continues at coordinate 193,238 of BSBK01002482.1, read as the reverse complement.
ATTACTGACACGAGTATCTTGTTTGTGGCTTCGGCCTGCCTATTTGCCCTCGGGTAGTAGGGGCTCAAGAGTGAGTGAAAAAATTTAAATTCTGTGGTGAGCAACCGTATTACATGGTTAACGAAATGCCCTCCTCTGTCGCTAGTGAGCTGAATAGGTATGTCGTATCGTGTAATTATCTGTTCATAGATAAATTTCGTCGTGTTTACTGCAGAATTGTCCGACAGGGCTCTAGCTTCGACCCATTTGGTAAAGTATTCGGTTGCCACCACAATGTATCGACACCTGCGTCTCTTGCTTGCCATTAGCGGCCTGACGAAATCTAGTCCCCATCGCTCGAACAACTTCTGAGCGTTGGATGGGTTTAATGGCATAAAGTCTCGCTTGAGTGGTTTCCCAGCTCTTTAACATTTGTCGCAACTCATCACCCATTCCCGTGCGTCATTATACAACGTGGGCCACCATAGCCCTACGAGTAAAACCTTCCATGTTGTTGTGTCCGGTCCCATATGCCCTCTGGCGGGACCTTCATGGGCCTCCCTCAGAACACCTTGTACTTCTTCCATCACACACCTCCGAAGTACCTGGTCAGGTCTCATTTTGTACAATAACCCGTTAATGAGTTGGAAGGTCTTACTTCTGAGGACAAGTTTCCTTCTCTCTCCTAGCGGCATTCCCTCTGGGAATTGTCCTGTGGACAAGAATTCTCCAACGCTTGCATGCCATGGAGGAAGAACAACAATACGAAAAAGATGGGCGTCTGAGAAGTCATCATTCCCCCTGGGGCAGCTCCCCAAATTCAATGCGCGATAGGTGATCTGCACACACCTGACTTTTTCCCAGTCGTACTATGGTGTTAAAGGTGAACTCCTGCAACAGAAGCAGCCATCTACTTACTCGGCCCTGAATAAGTGGTTTGTTCACCAGGTACATTAAGGCCTAATGATCCACGAAGAAGGTGAATGGGGTAGCGAGTAAGTAATGCCGAAATTTTTGCACAGCATACACCATCCCCAATGCTTCTCTCTCCGTCGTGCTGTAGTTCTTCTCAACCTTTGAGAGGAGCCTACTTGAGAAGTATACAGGGTGATCTAACCCGTGGTCACCCGTCTGTGCCAGCGTGGCTCCAATCGCAAAATTGGATGCATCCACATGCACATAGAATTCTTTATCCCAGTTAGGGTACACCTGGATAGGTGCGGCTACCAACCTTGCCTTAAGGTCTTCAAAGGATTCCCCTTGCTCTATTCCCCAATTATAAGGTTCTCCCTTCCGAGTTAGTTGTTCCATCGGACGAGATACATGAGCAAAATGTTTGATAAATCTCCGATAGTATCCTATATGTCCGAGGAATGATTTGAGTCTTGTTACGTCCGTGGGTGGCTTCATCTCGAGAATCACCCTTATCTTCTCCGAGTCAGTTTTTAGTCCAGCCTTATACACAATGTGTCCAAGTAGTTTCCCCTGTAGTACCATGAACCGCCATTTCTTAGGGTTGAGGGTCAGTCGTGTCCGTCTACATCTTTCCATGCATTCCTGAAGGGCGACCAAGTGGGTATCTTCGGCACTAAAAATAGACCAATCATCTAGAAAGGCTTTGAAGTTGCCTACGGACATTTTGTCAAATATATGCAAGATTATTCTTTGAAATGTCGTCGGGGCATTGCAGAGTCCGAACGGCATTCGGTTATAAGCATATACGCCATCCTCTGCTATGAACGTTCTCTTCAACTTGTCTTCTTCGGCGATGGATATCTGATTGTATCTTGAGAATCCATCCATGAAGGAGTAAATTTCATGACCGGCGACCTCCTCCAAGATAGTATCCGTGAAGGGGATTGGAAAGGGATCTTTGATTGTAACTGTGTTTAAACACCTAAAGTCCACACATATTCTTATTTGGTTGGTGTCCTTTTTCAGTGAGATCACGATCGGTGACACCCACTCACTTGTCTGCACCTGAAATATGATGCCTGCCTCCAGCATCCTTTTGATTTCTTCATTCACACGGGCTGCATAATTCTTATTCATTCTGTATGGACATTTCCGTACGGTTACGGCTCCTATCAGTGGAATTCGGTGGACACAGTTCCAGCGGTACCCCCTTTAAGTCTTTATAGGTCTAGGCGAATACATCTTTGTATTTTGTGAAGATTTTAAATGCGTCGGCCTTCAAAACGGGGTTCCAGTCATCCCCTATAAAAATATTCTTTGGGTTAGCCTCGTCTCCAAAATTCATGGTCTTCACTGACGGCTCTTCATACTTGATGGGTTTCTCTTTGTCAAATTGGTGTGCGGGGGTTTCCCGAATTTGAAGCTCTCCCTCTTTATACTCTCTGTACTGTGGCGGAAAGGTAGGCTTTTCCTCTCCATCTATCTCCAACATGTTGCAATGCCTCAATTCATAATCTTCCATCTGCCAATGGAAGAGCCCATTTAGTGATTCCATGTCATCGTCCGCGTATCCCTCTATTTCCAGTACACCTTCCTTGTTCGGCTCTTGTCTCCCCTTGTCAACCTCTTCTTCGATGTCCAATCCTAACAAAGATGCCAGGTCTTCACTAACCAATTGATTTCTTAAATCGATTGTAAATTTCCGGCCATCTCTCTCCATCGAAATTACATTCCGTTTCCAGTCATGCTTAGCTTTTGCTTGCACAAGCCATCCTCTCCCTAGGAGAGCGTCATATCCCTTTTTCTTCACTAGAATGACTATAAAGTCCATCACGAACGGTTGGGTGCCAATCATTACCCTTTGTGCCATTAATGTACCTATGGGTTTGATCTCATGCTGGTCTGCTCCTACCAGTTGGAAGGTTGGCGGCCACAGTGTCGGTCGCCCGAGTTTCCTCCATGTCTCTTCAGGTAGAACATTGACACCTGATCCTCGGTCGATGATAGTGTATGTAAGTATTGTACCAAAAATTTCCATCTCCACTACTACAGGATGCCTTCCCGTGTTGAGTGCCAACAACATCGGGTCCTCAATAGACTTTCCCTTCCCGAGGGGGTTTGCCTTCGTCTCGATCACCTTCGGCACATTAGGAGATGGTACCATGCTAAGCAAAGCCGTTCTTAATTGTGGCATGGCTACAAGGAGGTCTCCCAATTGTATTGGGATTTCTGTCTGCATTATTTGCCTTAGTATTTTATGTTCCGCGTGACCTCCTTGGGAGGTTCCTACAGCGTCGTGTGTTTCTTTCTATTCGGCCATCATTTCTCTCTCGATGTCTTCTTTGGCCTCCCGTACTCTTTTCTTCTCTGTCTCCGGATGTGGGTAGGTGGCCTTCTTTGCTTGCTCTAGGGTGATTGCCAACAGCCTCCCTTCATTGCCTTCGATATTCAGGAAGTTTACGCCAGGTTTTGGGTATTTTGTGTCGTCGTGGTCTCCTAGCCCGCACCATTTGCAAAGGAATTGTGGCTTTTCCCCCTTCGGGCACCCCCTAGCAAAATGCCCCCATTGGTTGCATGTCCGACATTGAATCATTGGCCTCACGCTAGCATCATATTGGAAGCAGCTCCGGCCTCCGTCGGTGTTATTATTTTCGTTTCCCCTCTCTCCACGACAGTTATTCCTATAGCCGCCAAAGGATGCTGTGTTCTATGTATTCCTGGGAGTTGTTGAGGCTGACGCTTCTTGCGTGAACATGACTTGTTGGTGGCCCCGTGTCTTCATGTTGAACGGACATTCCTTTGTGAAATGGCTCGCCATTTGGCAAATATCGCAGAACGTTTTCTTTCGGCATGCGCCCTTCGTGTGGCTGGCCTCCTTGCAGTCGGTACACCACAAGTCTCCTTCGTTCCGACTGGTGCTTCCCTTCATATTTTTGAATTCTTTAAGCATCCTTTCAGTATCCTTTTGTAGTGCGGTGCCTTTCTTCTTTTCTTTTCCATCACTGCCACTATCATCCCCTGAAGTGTCGTCATCCGACAAAGAGGACTAGTTTTTCTTCTTCTTCAATGTCTTTTGTTCACTCTCCAGGTCCATCGCCCGGTTATATGCATCGACATACGAAATGGGAGGAACTATCTTCATCTTCCTCCGGAGGTTTATTTTAGCCCTTCGACGAACCATCGCTTCTTCAAGCCGTCGGCTAGCTGACTCTCCATGTTTCCCACAAGTTCTTTTAATCAGTGGTCGTAGGTCCGCACGGTCTCCTTTTTCCCTTACTTGGTTCCATATATTCCAGAGACGATTTCATTGTCGTCTCGCAAGAGCCTAAACTCCTTTTCGAATGCCTTCTTCAAAATGTCCCAAGTGGTCACTCCACTTTTGTCTAAGTTAGAGTACCAATCGATTGCTACCCCTCGGAGGGTTGCCGGAAACTGTTTCATCCATTCCGCCTGGTCAACGACTCCATTCGCGGACCAAATTGTCTCACATGTGCAACAATGCCGAACAGGATCTTTTCCATTGCCATGGAACTTGGGTAACTTCTCCTTGTTAGCGGCCATATTCACCCTCGGGGGTGGGACAGTGGTTTGTACCACCTGTTGCATTGCCGGTTGGGTGGTAAGAAGTGTTTGTTGTACTAGTTGTACGATAGGTTGGGATGGTCCTGCCGGCGTGGGTCCTCCGGAATTGTTTTCCCCATTAACTAATGTTCCCGAACTACTCGGAGTGGTGTGATCCGCGTGCCTTTCTGTCACTTCGACACTTTCCGCAACAACTACACAAGTGTACTCCCTCTGTTCGGCTTCCTCTTCTGCCTTCTTTCGGGCTTCTGTCCTAGGTGTTAAAGTTAAGGTCCCGAACAAGTTCGTTGTTTCTTGTAACAGATCCTCGTTATCACTTCCGTCATCCTCCTGGTTAGGTTCCTCTAGACCGTTGCCTTCACTTACCCCCTCTGGTAGTCTATCGGCACGTCTCCTGAACCTCTCCCTTCACTCGGCTTGTTGTTTTTCAAGTAGTGCTTTTCGAAGAACTTGTTCTCCCTCGAGTTCCTTCTTTAAGTTCCTATTCTTATTAAATTGGTTGGGCATAAATGCTTTTCCTCACACCAATAATCAACATAGAATTTCAAAAAACAAAAGCACACTTTTATTTATTCATGTTTTATTACAATCTCTTAATGGAATGATCTTGTCATTCTTATTTTTCACATTGTCCTTCCCTCCTTCCATCACCTTCAAACATGACTATTCCCGACGACGTTTCCCATCACGTTCTTCCTAAAGTCTTTTGTTTTGCCATGCATTGTACTCCCGGAGGACTTCTTGCCATCGTTCCTCTTGAGCAATCTCTTCTAGGCGAGCACGTTGTGCAAGCGATGCCTGTGCTAACAAGCAAGGGAGGTGGTTAAGCAAACGGTTGGCTGTAGGGTTAGCCTCAATTGCGGCCCACACGGCACTTGCTGGAACTTCCTCTTCGGTGGCTTCTCGACGGACGTAGGTTTCTATTGCCACCTGAAACAGGATTCTAAATTCCCTCATCTGGTTGTCTTCTCCTTCGTACAGTTTTATACGTGCGTCGTCTGCTTCCGGATTAATTTCACCAATCGGTAAGCCCATCGTGTCCGCACGCCATCCGAGTGCGTCTAGGCAATGGCGCCAAATGTTTACCCGCTGGGGTAGACTAGTTTACTGAAGCATAGACATTATAGAGGAAAGGTAAATAACAAAGATAGATCAGAGAACACCAAAGCTTTCATTAATCATTCAGAACTTAGTACATTCACAATAGCCACAATGATCATGATGCCTCGAAGAGCAAGTACAATGTTTATATACAATCCGAAGGGGTGCAACCAAACGTCGTCACCCGTTCCCAACCGTCGGCAATATAACTAACATCCGTCGGCAACATAACTAACACCTGAAGGCATAATAAACTTTACGGCTAACAAAAGTTTGATTATTTTAGGTGCCCTAAGTATCTTGTTGTCTTCAATTATGATCACCATCATAATATAACCATCAGCAACAAGCATCAAGTCATGTTAACATTTGATCCTTACCAAGCCAGATCACAAATTCATGTTGATAGATTTCCATGGTCTAGACAAAGCTGGAAGTGGGTTTTACCATCCCAATTTGTGGCTTGGCTACATTGCAGGGAACATAGAATATGACATGATCTTCAATGCACTTGTGCATGCATGGCCAATAGAAATATTGTTGAAGTGCTTCCAAAATCTTAATGACTTCAAAACAACCAACTAATTTGGACCGGTGTCTTCTCAATAATTCTTGTATGTGGTACACCTGAGGGAACACAAACATTCCTAGGTTTGAGAAGAAGCCTGTTCTACAGATAGAAACTTTGAACATGTCCTCCTTTAGAAAGGAAATTCTAGATAAGTGGAAGTTCTGAATCTTCAAGGTATCCAGTGTGACAACCCCTGCTCAATCTGATTTGTTTTTTATCAGTGTTTTGAATGCCAAATGATAAGAGAACATGTAGAAATGAAGAGCAAGAAATGTAAAAAACATGAACAACAAATTTCTCAATAAAGACCACTATATTAGCCTCAAATCAAGTCTGATATAAATCTGATAAAGTAACAACAGCAAACTGATTACTTCAGATTTGAGTTTTATTACAAATTACAATGAATCCTCACATACCTGGAAGCAAGGATGGAAGCCCAACAACTTGTAGATGGTACGGTTGCCTCAAAAGATGACGATAATAGCTGATAACAATAGCAAATGTCTTTAAAATGTTTGATGTAAATCATTGTCCTTCAAACCCTAGCTGTACTTTGCTTAACGCGCCAAAATCTCAAAAAATATTCCAGCTATGATAAAAAAATGTTATTCCATCTAAATGGCTTCCAAATCTCAGTCCAAATCAAGTTGCCGTGGCTGGAAAAATTATTGAAACCAGCAAATAACAAACTCTAGCAGTTGTAGACCTGCAAATAAATGATATTTCTAGCTCCTTCTCAATGACAAATACCTATAATAAGCTCAATGTGAATTCTGAAATGAACTTGCCTAATAAGCTGAATGGGTTTTCGTCCACACATCCAAGAAACTCCAAGGGTTTCCGTTCTCAATTTTTTTTAAATGAAAGCCAAAGCTCTCAAGCTTCTTAGAGAGAAATTAAACAAAACCAAGTATATCGAATGACTTCCTCAAATCCCCTTTTATAATCCTCTCATCAAGTTTCCGGAAACCATTTTTTTTAAATTCCCTTTTAATATTCATATTAACTTGCAATTGAGAATACTAATAAAGTGACCCCTTGTATAATTTTAATTAACATAAATTCACTTTATGAATTAATTGTATATTCACCTTATATCTCCCAATATATACATCTATCTTCATAAAACACTTTATTAAATTATTTAAAACTTTATAACTCCTTAGGTGCCAAAATAAAGTCACTTTATAAAACATGACTTGAATACACTTTAACTCCCTTTATGTCGCCATATCATAAAGCCATTTAATATAAGTAATATTATTAAAGTTAAACCTATTTTAACTTTAATAATTTAACTTTAAATCATTAAAGCCTCGATAATTGCCAGTATCAACTCGTGGGAATAATCCATCCACTTTCCAAAATAGATATGATGCCAACTGACCACCCCAATGACTTACTATAAATAGTAAATATGAGCAAAACATCAAAGTGACTTATTAAAAATATTAAGTGAGAATCGAAGTGTCCTGAATGATCTCCAAAACGCACACCACAAATAAATTCGGACACCAAGCTGAATAATACTAAAATAAGCACCAAAAGGTCAGTTAAAGAGCCAAAGAACACCCTCAAAAGGGCCCCCTAATTATCACATTAGCCTATGTGGACCACTGATAATAGGCTAACTTCTAAAAATAATTGATGCTAATGAAGGCACAAAAACGGGGGCAATACATCCAGCATGGTGAGAACAAGATGATTGAAGGTTTCCTCAATTAGCTAGTTGATATGTTATCCTTATCCTTTGGGCCTAATTACTAGATGATTCACACACCCTCCTAGCATCAACCAAGTGCATTTATGCTCGACTAGTAGGAAGAGGACAAACCACTCAATCATGTATGCTCTAATTTTGAAAAGCAAAAACGAGGTCCCTACAAAAACTTGGGTTCTCCCAACACCCTATCCATAGTAGTGGGCAATAGGCTCCAAAAAAAATGCATAGTTATAGCACGGGAAGGTCAGGGAGCTCAAACAATAGGTCAAGAAGTGTGCTTGAACTCAATTTCAAAGGGTTGATCAATGCCAAGCATTGCAAAGACGTGTAGAGCAAAGTGTAGCTTCAAGTTCTTCAAATGCTTGATGTTTTAAAGTTGTCAAAAAAAATGCAAACTTAGCTGACTTGATTTGAATCAACAACCAGGAAATACGAGAGAATCCCAACACAAATTGTCAATAGAAATTGGTGCACCAAAATAACTTTGCACATCAATAAGCCTGTGAGGAGCTGGCCAATCTTAAATGATTTTGACCTTTAAAGAATCCACATTCATTCTTTGATCAGTATTGTATTCCAAGTATTAGACTTGAATAACACCAAAAGTACACCTGCTTAAGTTGTCTTGCAGCTTATGTTGTAATCTGTAAAGAATGTCATAAACCTTTACGACTTGTGCAACATACTCTTCCTAGGTCTTGTTATAGATGATAATGTCATCTAATTACATAATCAAGGAAGCATTCTTTAAAAATCATAAGATATCATTCACGAACCACATTAAGGTTGTACATGTGTTGGTCAAAACAATTAGCTTTACCAATCAGTCTTACAAGCATTTATTTGACCTGAATGCAGCCTTCCAAATTGTTGTACCCAAAAACAAAATCACATTGTGTCAAGCCAATAAACTGAATTTTTCATTTACCTACACTTGATATGTTTAGAATCTTATCTACATCGCATCCTCTTCTTGCTTCTTTTTGCTAACCCCTGTAGGATCATAAATTCAAGCACTTGGAGAAATCAATACATCATTGCAGAAAGAAATGAATGATGCACACTCAAAGAATGATCACACAAGTCAAAGAGTCCAAGGACGCATTAGTGAATCCAATGTATTGGCACATTGAGAAACTGTAGTGCACACCACAATAAGAGATGGAAGCTTTCATGAGTTTCAAAAGCTAATGTATGCATGCATGTCTGAGCTTTGGGACATGTCAAAACAAAGGATGATGCAAAGAATTCCACAGACAAATGAAGAAGATTGCAGGCACACCGAAGTAAATAAAGCTATGAATTTATAAAATATAATGGCATGTGTGGCTGCACCAAAGCAGAGAGGGAGGCAAATAGTATAAAGAAAGTGTACATATGAAGGGAGAAGTGTGTATTTAAGACAAAGCACGTATCAATATTAAAGACCTTGTTCAGTGTCAAATGTCTATGAAAATCAGGCATGTGTACCAGCAAGAAGAACAAATAGAGATTAAAAAGTATTTGCACATGCCAAGGCATTGACACGCACCTTCAAGGCATTTAATGTCAAGGATATTTTTGTGAAGCAATGGCACAAACTAGTTGGCACACCCCTCATAAAAGAGCTGATTTGAAAAGATGAAAAGATAGTGTACAAATTTCCAAAGGTTTAAACAGGCCACTGTATAGGCGAACACCTAGACAATGGTGCATGCCTATGTTACCAAATTCTTCCCTGGAAGCCCAGGGTCAGGGTCATGGTCCTGTCCGGCCCAAATTCGGGTCCAGCCAAAATTCGTCAAGGGTTTGGAATTTTGACTGTGGGTTCGTAGTGAAGGACCCAGGGAGAATTTAGAGGAATTTGGAGCAAATTTTGACTTGAGAATCAGCATTGAGGAAGAATTTGACCAGTTTCAGGCATTTTTTAACTTTTTTAAAGACATTTTTTTATCTATTTTGGTCTACTATAGTTTTGCACTATTTGTGGTTTGTATTCTCTATATTTGGTAAGGAATCTAAGGCTCGTTTGTTGTTTTAGGGAAGATGTTGGTGTTGCAAACTTGCACATATGGATAAGAAATTGCATGATTCTCCTTTTGTAATGCCAAAATTCGTCCAGGGTTCAGAATTTTGACTGTGGGTTCGCAGTGAAGGATCCAGGGAGAATTTAGAGGAATATGGAGCAAATTTTGACTTGAGCAACAGAATCAAGGAAGAATTTGACCAGTTTCAGGCATTTTTTTAACTTTTTTAAAGACATTTTTTTATCTATTTTGGTCTATTATAGTTTTGCACTATTTGTGGTTTGTATTCTCTATATTTGGTAAGGTTTCTAAGGCTCGATTGTTGTTTTAGGGAAGATGTTGGTGTTGCAGACTTGCACATATGGATAAGAAATTGCTCCTTCTGTAATGCCAAAATTCATCCAGGGTTTGGAATTTTGACTATGAGTTCGCAGTGAAGGACCCAGGGAGAATTTAGAGGAAATTTTGACTTGAGCACCAGAATCGAGGAAGAATTTGACCAGTTTCAGGCATTCTTTTTACTTTTCTTAAGTTATTTTTTGATCTATTTGGTCTATTATAGTTTTGCATTATTTGTGGTTTGTATTCTCTATATTTGGTAAGGTTTCTAACGCTTGGTTGGTGTTGCAGACTTGCATATATGGATAAGAAATTGCATGATTCTCCTTTTGTATTTGTAGATAAGTACCTAAAGTATGCATTCAATATTCTAAATTCAGGAATCTTGAGCACAGTGAAAGGTTGTGATTGGGTTCATTAGACTTGCCAATATGTGTACCAAACAGATGAGACCATATGTAGTTACATGTTTTTTAGGAGTTGTTAACTGCAGTCATTAGGAATAGGGAGGTCTACCATTGCAGATTGGAAAGAGTGCTAATAGCAAATTCAATCCTTCCATTAAATACTGCAGGACAAATCTACGAATTTGGAAGATGAAATTAGACCAAAATAGACCAAAACAAGAATTAAAATATATGGTGGTGTATTTTGCTATGTTGCTTTACCATTAGCATAGCGGTGTATTATGAACTTAATTTTCTGCTGCATATCTATATCTATCTATCTATACATGTTTTTGTACGGATGAACCCAAACCCTAAAAAAAATTTGAACGAATCTCGAACCCAAATCCAAATCCGAATTGGGACTGGTAACTTGGTGCATGACAATACAAAGGAGGCATTTTTTTAATTTTTTCATCTTACATAGCGTTCAAACATGATCTAAGATTAAGCACATGCCAATACAAAGCAAGCTTTTTATTTTCGTTAGCCCATATTCAAGCGCGCCTAATAGAGAATGACATGCCTATACAATAGAGGGATGTATGAGTAGATTTTCAAGGTTTCAAAGGGTTAGCCATAATCAAAGGAAAATTTTGAAACAAGCAAAGTCATCAAGAGCTACCTAACTAGAAGCCTATTTATAGCCAGCACTAAACGGAGGAATGTGCAAGGGGATTTCCGAAGTTATGTTCCACGGCGTTTTGGGAATCGAGATGAGAGGATGGCATGGGACACATTTCAAGGAAGGCAATCCATGGTATTTTTGGGGACGATAGGGTGACGGTGATATATTAATTCATATAGGATCCAGATCATCCTGACCAAAAGCTTGTGCAATAGGTATGGTGAAAGTAGGCACACCCAATTCTGCAAATAGTTACACCTTTTCATGTAAGTAGGTGTGGACTATGTTTTTATATAGACCCTCCAAGTGTGCCACAATGAAGGCCAATGTCACTGAGTTCTTCCTAGGGTAAGAGTGGCTTTTCCAAGTGTTGTGATTCAGGTAACTATTGAAAACCATTGCTGCTAAAAGATTTGGGAATTTTATATATATGTTAATATGATTGAATTATATAGATGTATTATTCAATTTATTGTGTTAATTATTTACTTTGGAATTCTTACTAAATTATCGCATGTTGTATTTTACATTGACTATTCACGTCTATTCTTAATAACATGACATGTTATAAATTAGCTTAACTTTAATACTTAATCTATTAAATCCACTAATAATACAAATAGTGCTGGGAGAAAAGTGACATTACACAAATGGAACATAGTTCTGCATCTAAAATGCTTGTCATTTTTAAGTAATAAGGCATGACACTTTACCAAAAACTAAGTGAAAAAACAATCGACACCCAACAAACAAGCAAACCATGTTCACTAACCATAGCCATGAATCTTAAGTAAAGGTGCCCGAAAGAAGCACCTAAAATAAACTGTAAAATCATGGCCCAGTACATTGAATGCCAAATAGCTCCCAACCAATATGATTCAGATTATACAAGAAACTCCACAGACTACAAGGAAGCTTTTGACGCAACCTACAATTTCACTGCATCGTGCCTCGAAAGGGTTGCCATGCTCATTCTCGTATTCACATTTTTAATCAATGAGATGGAATCAATTTACACACATTTTGTTTTCACTATGATAATATGTGATCTCAGTGCTTAATCTTTACAACATTCAACTAAAATTAACTTGGAAAAATCTCATGATAGAATTTATCAGTGCACAAAATCATGAGGTTTTTTTCAAACAACAAAGTTAATTTATTTTTAAACACCAGCGCCAGCTATCATATTCTTAGACAGATTAAACTCGACATTTAATTACTGGGACAACTTCCATAATCATGTCCTACCTAGTGAATGACTTCCATATTCATGTCCTACCTCAAATTCAATGTGCAACCTTTTCGCTGAGCAACATTTCAGAAGAAAAGCATATAGATCAACCCCAAAACCTCATTGGACAATACTTTAAAATGATATCCAAGCAAATTGACTCTTTATATATTATTATTCAACAAAATTGACTCTGATCTATGCTACTCTCAAGAAGCAGTCCACATTAAGAGATGTTTAAAAGTATAGTGCTAATAATTAGAAAGTAGAGACTTACATTGATTGGTAAAGAAGAAACTGTAGTTGAAGTAACATCTGGCCTTATGTAAGCTATATTCTCCAGCTCCTTTTTTCCATCCAAGTTTGTATCCAGACTGTTTCTATCATCCCTTTTCTCTGCACCTGTTTTCTTTTGTTTAGGTGAGCCTGCATTAGGCAAAGATCCATCACCAGGAAACGAAATACCCCTGGACAAACTTGAATTTGCTTTTCTGTCAACATATGCCATGTACTTCTTTGGTAGCCCCATTGGCATTGATGTTGATATATCACTATTAGATTGCCCTGTTGTGTGTTTTGATATTAAGGAAGAAGAAACTCCACTAATTGTGAAAGAAGGCAAAGTTTCAGAACTTGCAACATTCTCTGTGTTTGTGAAAACTATCCCTGTGGTTTGCGAAGTAGTTAAATTTGCATTTGTTGATAAATCTGCTATACCAGATATGGTAGATGACAATCTCTCCTGGGAGACAGACGAGACTGTGCTAGATAAAATAGAACCAGAATCCAGAGGTGAAGAAGAGGAAAATCTTGATATATTATGAACAGAATGTTGACGAATACTAAATTTGTCCATTTGTAGATCTCCACCCCACGCTTCTGGTGGTGTCACAGATGGAGATCTATCACCCTTCAAAGATATCCCAGGCGGAGGAGTAGCTAACTTTGGTGATGAATTTCTCATCTGGGAATCTTCCTGCATGCCATAAACACATCGACCTTGAATCCTAAACACATGTACCTTATATTAACAATCCAGGCAACAATGAAAAGATAAAACCAATATAACTGTAACCTTAAGAACAAATATTATTACACTATTCTTCGATTTTCAACTATTACACAAAAAATACAGCTTTTAATTATCAATTAGCAAATTCCTTTTAATTATGTAACTCCAATCAAAACTCATCACTATGACAAATCATCCCGCCTCTTCTCCCCATTTAAAAACATCTCGATTCACATCCTATAAAAATCAAATTTATTAGTTGCTTTATATGCTCTGTAAAGAAGCAATACTGAGATAATATTTCAAACTTCCCTCCCATTCTCAAAAGTTCTGCAATATATATAAAAAGAAATCACTGGTACATCAGTATTATTACATAATCATGTTGCACTTTCTGCTCTGTACAATGGATACGGATGCAATAACAACCACAAGGCTCAGTGCATAAAAGATATACTTCATTTTTTAAATTTCCCAACTAAACACGGGATTCGCAAAATTTTAAAAGCCATGTCTGAAATCTGAAATAACACAAATCATAAGTGGAAACCCTTAAAAATATGCCATAACAAACATATTTGGGTTTGACTTTCAAGCAATAATTTTGAAGTTTAAAAAGTACATTATACTGTTCCAAAATAAATTTTGCTTGAAGATCTGAAAAATGACGGTTTCTTGTGATTGTGCAGTAAATAAGCATAAAAATTAAGTCATTGAAAGCATAGTCATGACCATAGCACACAGAACAGTGAATAGAAACAGGTAGCCTTCAGTGAAAGAATGTAAATTCTTATCCTCCAGAAATAATAAAATTGTATTTACAATTAAATGAAAGCCACAGGTACACCATTACTACAGTTCAGGGGCACTTTTTTATCAAGAACCCAATAAAAGAATGAGAGAAAAGCTTCAAAATCATTCAGAGTACTGGAGATAGCAAGGAAAGCATCACTCAAAACTGACTTGGATAGTGTTATGTTGTTCATTATCTTATAGTCCGGCAAGGAACTCACATGTCTACATTCTAAATGCATATTATTTGACCAGAGATAATTTGAGCTATTGGTAATGTATTTGTTCTAAAAATTGAATCTCTCTAGACAATTTGAAATGCCTTTTACTCAGGAAATACATAAACATGCCTACCTGTCTTAAGCTTGATTTCCGCTCAAAGGATAGATAAGATTCAGGGCCCAGTTCTTCAATTGAGGGAAATCTCCTTAGAGAACTTGATGGTGATGGGACCCAGGCTGGCTTTCGCAAATTGTCACTGAGAGTGCCTTCTTTCTTCAGATCATCACGATTGTCCCAGAAGCTTCCAACAGAGGGAGTAATTGGTTGAACATCCACCAAAGGGGAGAAGACCTCCATGTCATCCTTAAAATTGAAATTATTACTGGTCTGTAACCGTGAAACTGTCCCATTAGTCCATAAATGATTCCCATCTTGACTCTCCTCTGCCGGTGATCTTTTAGCAGGTGATACCACACCTATGGGAGAACTATCTGTTGTGCTGAAAGCAAGACGTCCAGAAGTACGAGCAGATGCAGTTGGCATGGAAGTATAACCATGGGAGGAGTTTGTAGATGCAGGGAGTGGATCTGGCATAAGAATTGAATCTTCCCCTGTGCCTCCTAGAAGAGCAGCCTCAAGTGAGCAGTTTACCTCATTTACAAGTATGGGCTTTGACCACTGCCAACATAAGCTCGTGACTGCCTGATCAAGTAATTAGATCCTTAGTAACCAAACTGAATAATCAATTAAAACAACAAAATGTAAATGAGATGAAAGAAAATGTAAATAAAAAAACTAAAGCAAAAACTACCAAAATAAGTAAACCGTCATAAGGAAAAATACAATGTCGTGTGTTATCAATTACTTTTATCATTTATTAAAAGTACATAAACATGGTATATTGATATATATAATTAAGAGACTAACAAAACTGAAAAATTTATCCGAATCAGATCAGACAACGTAGACTTACAATAAAAATGCAATACCAATAAACTGTTTGAAAGGGAAAACACTTCGTAGGATGAATACGGAATAATTTTCATGTATAAAGCATCTAACTCATTCAGAAGATCAAAAGAGTAGAGAGACAAAGATGCATCAAATAGATGCTGAGACAGACAGATTCAGGATGAAATGACATATAACAGAAGATAATTCCATGAAAAATTATAACATGTTATCTCCCAAACTGCAATTTATCAGCTCAATAAGTAATACAAGGAGTAAGCTAATTCATGTGGCCAGAAATAGAATAAGGAAGGATAACAAAAAAACAGTAATTTACAGTATCAAACATTGCCATGTGAATGTACTGAGGAAAATTTGATGGCATAACTGATGAAGTGCAGGTTTGAGAACCCAATTAAAGTCTATGAACCAGGCAGCTCTTTCACAAAAAATTGTAACACAAATTTAACAAAAACATAACAGAGATTTGAGTAACTCAATATAACAGAACAACTCTTCCTACATTCTAGAATCAGCTTGTTGGCATTGGGAGTTTGTTGGCATTAACCAATAAGGAAGATAAGGAATGTAACCAGTATATGGAAAACTGGTTTTGTCATTGATTGGCAAAGAGTGTTGTCAGTAATGACTAGGAAGGTCCACAGTGTTATTCAGTCAGAAACCAAGGACAGGTCAACAGGTCAGAAACAGCTGACATTAATAAGCACAGAAAGACCGGTGACACATAGTAATAAAGCTCTAACTGATCATCAGAGCAACCGGTCACCAAGGAAGATGCAACTGGTAACTGGTAACAGGAACCGAGGAAAGGGTGCTACCGGTACAGCCAGTAAAATGAATGGTAACAAATTAAGGTTCTTACCTGTGCACAACCTAAGATATAAACCAATCAGTGAATATTTCATCACAACTAATGAACCGGGGAAAGTCACAGTAGACAAACAATTGTTTGACTCTTTGACCGAGATGTGTTGCTCAAAATCCGGAAGACTTAATGTTATCAAGACGATTGGTGCAAGGCACCATTGAACATTTTAATGCCGAAGTTTGTGGCATTAATACATGTAGAGAACTCTAGTGAAGGAAAGCTTTTGGCACACATCTGTCGTTTCCTTCATAAAGCATAAAAAGCATGGCATGCATCGGATGTTTTCTCAGTGAGCTGAGACTCCACTGGGTGATGGAACCGAAGGTGATCTTTAAACAGGTCGTGCATGTAAAAAGCAAAAAGGGCAAGAAGTCTATATATTCCTCTACATGAGATGAATATAGTTTGCCTTCATTCTGCCAAAGAAAAGAGTGAACCTGTATGCTGAAGAAGCTACTAACGTGAAGAGAGGAGAAGAAAGTAGAGTGTGCAAAGAAGCACAACGGCCAAGGAGAACATACCTACAGTGACCGGTGATGATTCTCAATTGAGTAGAACAGAGATCTTATCAGGCTCAGCAAGCCATCATCAAAAGATCAAACCCTCTATTGCTCTCTAATAATTGCAATAGCAAAATCTCAGTATTTTGGGTGGACATTAACAGGTCCCTTGTATTAAATCCCCTAACCGGGTGACATCTGTTTAGGTGTTCTAAGTCCTCTAACCAGGGAGGTTCTAACAGGCCTTATTTCTTAAATCCCTTAACCGGGTCGCATCTAACAGTGCGTTTGTAATCCTTTAACAGGGAAGGCTCCTTACAGGGGGCACTTCAGAAGAGTGCAAAATTTGTGAGATTTACTTACACCGTGGTTTTCTCCCAATTTGGGTTTCCACGTGATAAATCTGGTGTTGTTTATTGCTTGACTATGTGATAGCTATTTCTGTGACAGAATCTATCCAGCTTACAATTTTAGTTACATTATATCAAATTTGTTTTTATAAATTAGTGGGTGTTGATTCACCCCTCCCCTCTCAGCACCGGTTGGGACCATCACAGCTCTCAAGTCTAAATGCTCAGCCTAAGACAATTAGAGAGAAAATTCTTTATTGAAATGTGACAATTTGCACTCCTAGGCATCCTACAAATTCAACTCTGTCAACAATCTTTCTAGCTCCAACCAACATCTTTCTTTTCTCTTCTATCTATTCCTTCTCCTTCGTAAAACCATTTTATTATTCAAGATCCAACATGCCCCTCTCCCACTACTGCATTCCCTTTTAAAATAGCAATTGCTCATAAAAGGAAAGGCATCTGAAACTAGCCAGCCTAAAATCAGTCCTGACCGCCACCCCACTCACCAAAGACAAAAACTTAACTAATAAGAGGTGAGTGCAAAATCAGTTACACTCAATCAGAATGAAATTAGAAGGAATAAATGATTGCGCCAGTATAGCAGTCAACTCTACAGGGTCAAATAATATGCCGAGTACCCAACAGCCCAAAATAGAAAATGGCACTTCCCAATCACCACACCAGTATAACAGCCTCAAAGAGAGGTAAAAATAACCCCAAAGAGAGGTAAGAATAGAAGAAATCAGTCAGGCATAGAAGCAAACTGGAATAAAATCTAAGTTACAACATTCGCTCCTCCTTGCTAGAATTCGAGATTCGGTTCGCTGCAAATTCTGGTTCAGTTCGAATTCGCTCAAAATTCTGCCACATTCAAGTAAATTCGCTCCAAATTCTCTCAGAAGGACCGGGTAAGAGCTTTGGACAAATTTGGAAGATTTTTGATTTGGATGGAGGAACCCAAAACGAATTTAGGGCGAATTTGACTGAAAACGTCATTTTCATTGACATTTTCATGAAGTTTTTTTGCCAACTTGTTAATGATTGTAACTTCGATCGGATGATTCCAATCGATGAAATCAAATGTTTGACTGGTCTATCAGCCTTAAAGATTTGATATCTATTGGTGCAGGAGCACCACCTCCTTGCACTAAAATTTGATGAACTCTTGCTCCCTACAGGATCAGAGATATTTGGAAATAAAGGTCTTAGAGGTAGTAAAACATCTAGATCCAAATGTAAGACATGGGTACAAGTTTGGCCACTTATAAGCCGCTTGATACACCACGGTCATTGGGATCAATAGATGACTATCCCTAGGATAGCTAGTAGTTTAGGATTGATTTTTTAATAAGGAAACTTAAGTTTAGATACTTAAGTTCTTAATCGAGCCATTTGGTCTTAGGCTACTAAATTGTTAATATTGTTGTGTTCCAGCTTAACAGGAAGAGGTTAAACTATTTGTAACCTTTCCCCAATGGCTAGGCAGTTAAAAACTGATGTAAAGCCGTTGGGATGGCCTTCATAATCCCACAGTCGAGTGAGAAAGGAAAGACAGTGTAAATTTTATGAAAAATCAATAAAAACGATAACGATTTCCTGCATCTGTCGGTGACACCAGTGAATTGCACAATTGGGTAGGGGTTTGGATCTTCTCAAAACCAGTTGGATGTGATTCCCCTGCGGACTAGTTTTCCAATGCAACAGGTTTGAAGGATTGAGATGCCCTATAGTCAAAGATATCGGGATTTTGGTCTTTGCGGGTCGTTTTGGTCCCTTTTTAGGGCTTTCCGCATTGTGGGGGCTCATCTGGAGCGATTCCACCATGTAAATCGACTAATTTTCTAGTGGGAAGCTTCGTTTGTCATGGCCTTTAAGTTTGTCAAGGTAGTTTGCGAGTTCATGCAGGAAGTCGGGCGTTTGGTTGTGCCCTAAGCGGATTCCTCCAGTTTGCGCCAACTGTTAAATGCATTGTGATGCATAACTCCTCATCGACCGAGCACCAAGTCCTCAATTCATCAGTACTGTCGATGTATGATCGTTCTTTGGATGTTCCAAGTGATCTCAGGCGCATGCCATCGGGCCGAGCAATATCTTCTGTGTTAGAGGCTGTCGAACTCTTAACCAACCTTTAAGCTCTCGGCTTCGGCCATTGGCAGTACCCCGTGTCCTGGTGCTCCAGATTTGGGAGTTCCTAAGTACTAAGTTCATATCGAACTCATTCATAGAAGACATACGCGAGCCTTTGAAGAGGAAGACTAAGTCAAAGGCCGGTTCCTGTGTTCTTTGCAAGGTTTAAAACTGATTGCACTAGTATCGTGAAACGGAGAGGCTACTAACTGTTCCAATCCACCGAATGCAGTAAGTAACCAAAACCACATTGTTTGAAAGTTATTTCATGAAGTAGACTGGTATTGCAGACTAGACTGTTAGTACTACACAAAGTCTAGTGTCTCTGAGACCATCCCGAGACCACAATAGGTTGGTTGGGTATTATTTAGATCCTTGTTGACCCCTGCACATGGTTAAGGACTTTCTTGACAGTGTCATAATTGTTTTCCAGTTGCTGATTAGTGAGTTGGAGGCCCTGATGCAGCACAATCTTGTGGATGTTTGGGAATCTCTTGGGCATAGTTACGGGCTGCTAAGCTTTGTGTTTTTGTCACCATTAACTAGTACCTTGATCTCTAGTGGGTATGCTTGTGATGAGTGACTCTACCAATGTCCAACATCTAGGTCCCATAGGGGGTAATTGTAGTGATGTTTCACAGTAAGTTATGAAGGTGTGTGAGTCAGGGGTGAATGCTCTTTATAAAGAGTTAAGAAAATCAATGTCCAAATCATTTACATTTGACTGCTTTAGCCTAGGCTTAAAGAGTTAAGAAAATCAATTAATTGCCCACTATTACCCTTGACTCTTGCATCATCTATCCTCCTCTATTATCATGAAGCATTATTAATATTGATGACAATTATTGAGATGACATATATATTATATATACATAATATATATGTATATATATATATATAAGAGATATATATAATATTATATATATGAATAAATTATATATATACATATATACTTATAACTAATAAATAATTGTTATATATACATATATATATATATATATATATATATATATAATGATAATACACTAAACAAGATTTCATGTGTGACATCAACTATAGTGTCGATTATGAGACCCAATAAAAGGAGTTGGAACTTGCACTATTCAACTCAACTCGGGTGTGTCTCTTCAATTAACTGGTGTACTATTTGTACTAGGCATCAAACGAAATCTAGTTTCCATATCAGCATTTGAAGATAAAGGGTATCGGATTGCTTTCATGGATGGAAAGGTTCTAGCATGGCCTAAGAACTCAAATATCAAGAAGGCACTTACCTTAGGGACTCGAGATGGGTGGGTGCCTATATAAACTATACACTTCTCCCTCTCGAGCCTTAATCCATAATTGATCTTCTACAAATGAAATATAGCATAGAAGGTTAGGACATCTTCACTTTCATGCCCTATTTTCTATGATGAATATTGTAAATGGTATACCTAAATTAAAGCAAGATCATGAAGGGGTTTGCAAGGGTTGTGTTTTAGGAAAGAACTCCAAGGGTGTTTTCCATAATAGTGAGAGTAGATCCAAAAATGTACAGGAACTTATCCATTCTGACTTATGTGGACCAATGACAGTAGCCTCGCTAGGAGGATTTTTGTATTATGTTTTTTTTTGTTGATGACTACTCTAGGAAAACTTGGATTTACTTTCTAAAGTGTAAAGAATCAAAAGAAGTTCTAACTAAATTTAAGGAATTCAAAGCCTTAGTTGAAAATATGTCCAGGAAAAGAATCAAAACCCTAAGGTCTGATAATTGGGAGAGAATACATCTATAATAATTTTAAAGAATTTTGTAATTCGGTTGGGATTAAGAGGGAGTACATTGTTCCTTGCAACCCTCAACAAAATGGGGTAGCTGAAAGGAAAAACAGAACCATAGTAGAAGTAGAAAAAGCTATGATGCAGGATCAAAACCTTCATACCTCATTTTGGGCTGAAGCCTCCAGCACAACTGTTTATATCCAAAATAGATGTGCTCACTCTATACTAGACAATAAAACCCCTGAAGAAACCTTCACTGGGACTAAACCTAACATAAGCCATCTTAGGATATTTGGTTGTCTTGTCTATATCCATATTCCTAAAGAGAAAAGGACCAAATTAGAACCATCAAGAAAGAGTGGGATATTTGTTGGGTATAGTGAAACATCTAAAGCCTACAGGATATACATACCTGGTCAAAACTTAATTGAGCTAAGCAGAGATGTAACCTTCCAAGAAGACATTGCTTTTAAGAGGTCTAAAGACATTATGGAAGTAGATGAAGAAAACCCTCGAGAAGATCTTGATCCTGAGCTTCAGAGGGAGACTCTCCTATAAAGAATGATAATGAACCATTGAACTCTACTCTTGATAAGAGACCACCCTGGGCAAGGAAAACAATTGAAGAAGCAGAGATTTATGGAGCTTTTGAGGGTACTTTTAGCGAAAGGAAAAAACCTAATAGATACTCCAACTATATTGCTCTCATGATTGAACTTATCAAATCTGAACCTTCAAATGTTGAGAAAGCACTTCAAAAGCAAGTATGGAAGGATGCCATGGTTGAAGAATACAAATCCATCATAAAGAATGATGTCTGGGACATTGTGCCAAGACCTAAAGACAAATTAGTTGTCTCATCTAAATGGCTATTCAAAATCAAACATGCAGCTGATGGAAGTATTGAAAAACATAAAGCCCAATTTTTTGTCAAAGTATTCTCCCAGAAGGAAGGGATTGATTATGAAGAGACATTTGCTCCAATTGCTTGATACACCTCTGTCAGAGTTGTTATTGCTATTGCCGCATCTAAAGGATGGAAAGTTAACCAGATGGATGTAAAGACAACCTTCCATAATGGGATCGTTGAAGAAGTGTACTTGGACCAACCAGAGGGATTCATGATTCATTATAGTATTTCTCATGTTTGCAAGTTAAAGAAGGCTTTATATGGGCTCAAACAAGCTCCTCGAGCCTAGTATAAAAGAATAGACAACTATCTCTCCAAATTGGGGTTTTCCAAGAATGAAGCAGACTCTAATCTATACTTTAAAGTAATAAATGGTGATATGTTGATTCTCATTTTATATGTTGACAATTTGCTAATCACAGAAGAAGATCATCTAATCACTGAATGTAAGCAAGACCTTACTTTTGAATTTGAGATGAAAGATTTGAGAATATTACATTACTTCCTTGGTTTAGAAGTATGGCAACAAAATAATTGCATTATCTTAAATAAAGGAAAATACACTTAATAAATTAAAGAGGTTTGGAATGATGGATAGAAAACCTATGTCTACACCTATGGAGACAAAATTTCACAAACTCAAAGAAGCAGCTTCACAATCAAAATTAGAATATCCTACTCTCTATCGTCAAATAATTGGGTTATATTGTATTTGGTCAACACCAGACCATACAATTGCTATGCAACGAATGAACTCAGTCAATTCATGTGTGAACCTAGAAAATTGCATTTGGTTAGAGCAAAACACATATTAAGATATCTTCATGGAACCATTGGGCTTGGATTAAAGTATGACAATGTTGATCTAAACCTCCATGGATATTCAAACTTAGATTGGGCTGGAAGTGTTGTAGATCGAAAGAGTACTTCAGGATACTGTTTCAGTTTAGGTTCTGCCATGATATCCTGGTTCAACAGAAAGCAATCCTCAGTTGCACAAAGCTCCACTAAAGCTGAATACATTGTCTCATCTATGGGAGCTCAAGAAGCAATATGACTAAGAAAGCTATTAGTTGGATTGTTTGGACAAGCCTTGGATTCCACTATTATTCATTGTGATAATCAAAATTGCATTAAACTTTCTGTGAACCCTGTATTTCACGATAGGTCCAAACACATTGAGATCCCTTATCACTATGTTAGAGACATGGTGGAGAGAAATGTTGTTCAGTTGACATATATTAGTACAAATGAGCAAACTGCGGATATTCTAACCAAGTCTCTCTCAAAGACAAAAGAGGATCACTTTAGAGGTAAGCTTGGTATGGTAAGAATGTAAGAATTTGCAATTGAGGTTGAGACTCAATAAAATTGTACTAATGATTTATATATGAGATATATTATATATAATTTTTATTATGTGAGTTATTACATGATATTGTTGAAACTTCCTGAAAGATGACGATCTTTCAATGAAGTTTGCTTATGGTTACTATTGTAAAGTGACGACTTTAACATAGTTTAACCTACTATCATGACGGATACCATAAGGTTGATATCCACTAACATATCATGATAGTTCATATCTCTTATCTAATGTTAACTAAGTAGTGTGCAACTACATGAGTTATATTATTGAGATATTTCATGATGGATGTTATGAGACGTAACATCTGTGGATATGCCATCAAAATGATATCTTCTCTGGTAGGCTTCATCAGACGTGATGCTAGTGCACATACCTAAAAAGATATGAGTATGGAGAATATCATATGGTTGATATTCTTGAACAATCCATGCTCATGATGATACCGTGAGGTAACATCAGTTATGGTGGATGTCATTTTTGACATTTGTGTAGACCATAACCCTCAAAGTTAAATTAAGGAAATCATCGATACAGTAGTTCATTGTATTACATCGATAGAAATCATCCTCCCTACCTTAGAGGGAGTGTTAATGATTGTACCTTCGATCGGATGATTCCAACCGATGAAATCAAATGTTTGAGTGGCCTATCGGCCTTAAACATTTGATATCTATCCTCCTCTATTATCATGAAGCATTATTAATATTGATGACAATTATTGAGATGACATATATATATTATATATACAAAATATATATATACTTATAAATAATAAATAATTGTCATATATATATAGAATGATGATAATACACTAAACAAGATTTCATGTGTGACATCGACTACACTGTCGATTATGAGAATCAACTTAATAATCAATGAAACCAACAATAAACGGAAATGCAAGAATCAATAAAGGCATAGTTGATATCAACTGTGATGATCACAGTCAACATGGACTGTGGTTATCACAACCGATAACCACTATTGGCCAATACACATCATTGGTATCAATATACATTATGAGCATCGATATTGGTATCGACTGTGATGATCACAGTCGGTATCGACTGTTGTTATCACAGTTGATACCCATATCGACTGTCGTTGTCATATATTATATGTGAGTCGATTATTATATTGACTATCTTACATCATCGTTATTAAGTTGTAAATCGATCATTATCAATCAATTCAATGGTATATATTATCGGTAGCAAATGAATGAATATAATAATTATCAAGAGACATGTCTCACGTAGAGACGTGTCTCTACATGAACAAAAGTTCATGTAGAAGCATGTCCCTACATGAACAAAAGGCATGTCCCTATGGGAGACATGTCCCATTATATCATATATATACACATTGAAAGAGTAACTTGGAAAATACAAAAATCTACAAGTATTATTACAAGTTACAATAAAAATCCATACCAAGCATTCTCAAGTAAAGAAGTATATCATTATTGTATTTATAGTTCATAGTTTTCTCTTAGATCTACATTATCATCATATAGGCAATCTCATAGAAGTTAGAATATTATTCTAACACTACTACACTATAGTTTCACTATACATACATCAACGAAATAAGATAGAAAATTTAAAATTTCCTCTATTCCAAATCTGATCACATCTTAACACAACTTAGGTCTATTTGACCCTCCAACCCTAAAAGTGACCACTAAAAAGACCAAAAAGGTTGTTTTATATGTAATTTGTGCATTTTGTTATGTCATTTGGACTAAAACGTTCATATATGTGGTGGTGTGCTTTGCTATGTTGAGTTAGTATTAGCATAGTGGTGTATAAACTTATTTGTTGTTGTATATATATATATATATATATATATATATAAGTTACCGATTCGGGTGCGGATTCGGATGCGGATGCAAGATGCGGGTGCGGGATGCACGAATTTTTTTAGGGGGTGCGGATGCGTTTGGATACATGTGTGTATATATATATTTTTAAAAGAAATATATAAATATATATATAATATATGATATATCAATATGCAAAGAAGTGCAAGAATTATACAAAACTAAATCATTTGATAGTATGAATTTCAAAATTAGAATAATGATACTTCACCAATCAACATTTATCAAGATTCAAGATATTTCATATTAGTTCAACAACTTCAACTTAAAATTTCATAGACACAAATATTCAAATTGAAACTTGCTAGTATTGTTCAAACTTCAATGTTTATCAATCAACTATCAAGGATTCAAGAGTCAAGACACAAGATGCACTAATCAGATTGAGAATCATAAGGATTCTAAAAAAAATCCACATTCTCATCATCTCCAACTGCTGCAAGTTCAAGATCATTTGAACCAAGAACGGTTCCACTTGTGCTAAATGCACCATGTGTTATGGTATCATCACCATCATCTGTGGTTGTAATGAGATAATGAAGCATTGCATCCAAGTTTGCACACTCAAGGGTTGCATCCCAAAGCTTGGTTGACCCTTCCTTGTATTCATTTTGGTAACGTGACAAAAGACGCAAGTTAGTATGAATGTAGACCAAGTCCTCAGCTTTCTTTGAGCCCAACCGGTTGCACTTCACTGAATGGATATAGGAGTATGTACTCCAATTCCGTTCAGCAGCAGAAGAACTTGCAACCTAGATAGTGTTCACAAAATTAAACATACAAATGAAAAACAATTTAAAGAATGTTAAACACTAAAGTGTAGAATACAAGTGGTAAACAAAAAACAAAAAAAAACTTACTTGTGACAGGATCTTGATTGCAAGAGGTTGTAGTTGCTTGTATGGTTGACCATACATGTACCACCTAGCTCCCAATTTATATTGGTACTTTATTGCAAATGGAGAGTTTTTTGCACCCGAAGCAAACAAGCCAAATTCTAGCCTCACTTTGTCATGCATTTCCTCATCTGGGAAGAGTCTTGCAAAAGCTTTGTAGGACCCAATGGCAACTTCTTCATCCGCATATGGTGCAACTCTATCTGGTGTAAGGAAACTCAGGTGCGGAAACAGCTTCCTACGCTAATCTCTATAGGAGAGTATTGTGCAAATTCTTTTAAATCCTTACAATTTCAGATTCGTTAACTACTTTAACAAAGATATTGCAACCACATACCATACATACAGAAAAATAGAGAATGACACAATGATATACCCTGGGGAAACCTTTCGGTAAAAACCCCAGCACTCCAAAACCTGCACAATGTATTGATCAAAACTATTACAGCTTACAATACACTTGCAATGCAAGTTCTTTCAGAAGATTTTTAAACCCTTGAAGACAAATCACGGCAGCATAAAACGTTCCAACAATACACTCGCTTCATATCTCTTCGCAACCCTAAAAAAGCTTATATCATGCGCTTCACTTTTTAGGGCTTCACGATTGGGGAAGAGTGTACAATACTCAAATTTCTCAGTTGCCACATGTCTTCACCTGTCATTGAATCTTCCTGACATAGCTCTTACGTGTCATAGGAATCCGTCATAACCGTTTTAGCCATGATCTCCTTACACACAATTCAAGATGCCGACACATCAACATTATTTGCAAGAAATACATTTTACAAAACAAATAATAAGAATAGGAATTATCCAAGGTTGAGACACCTTATTCCTAACATCTGGCATAGCAAGTACTTTCTCACTATAGTACCTCGGAGATAAAGCATATGCGAGGAGGTCCAATGGGGTAGTCATCTTCTCCCAACGATGATGAAAGATTTTTTCCACCTTATTGCATAAGGCTTCACATTCTGTGGGTCATTCTGTGGGTCATGTATGGAAAGTTTTACATTCTCAACCATGGTGTCCATGCCATCATACACATCACCCAAGCAAGGTGTATCTGTATCGGCAAAGCGGAGCATAGTCATAATTGGCTCCGTAAAATCCAATACAAATTGTACACGAGCCCACCAACTGTCATCCAAGACCAAAGCCTTGACCTTTGGGCTCTTTCTGAATTCGAAGCCTTCCATATACCCCACTGGTTAGAAATAACCATTTGGCTTAATGCTATTTGCACCTTCACAAGTCGTCTCATAACAATAGTATGAGACGCAAAACAGGTCTCAGCAACCTAAGCATAAAGCAAGTTAACAATATGTCAATAAATATTAAGCAAAGTTATATACAATTTGATAATTGAACATGAACATAAATAAACGAAATTTACTAATTTAGTAATTACAATTTGAGTTTACCTTCAGCAGCTCCAATTTGGAGAATGATCTAAATATGGATTGTGACATCTGGTGGTTTGTCACAAACATTTGTATCTCCTCCCCATCCTGGTAAATTTGCTTCACCCAATCAATTTGAGTGCCAATTTGTTGCATGATCAAGTTTAGGGAGTGTACTGTGCATGGTGTCCAAAAACTATGGTCATAGCGACCCTCAATCAAAGCACCTGCACCCCTACAATTTTTGGCATTGTCTGTAACCACCTGGACCACATTCTCACTACCCACCATCTATATGGCCTCAATGAGAATTCTAGAAATGAATTGTGAATCCTTCACCTACCCTTCACAATCAATAGCTCTCAAAAACATTGCCCCTTTGGGGGACATTGCAATCACATTAATCAATGGTCGATTTCTTACATCTTTCCATCCATCAAACACAATAGTTATACCAAAAGTTTTTCAAGCATGTTTCATCGGTTGAAGAGCTCTCTCTATACAAGCCCTCTCTTTTTGCAATAGAGTGGTACGCACCTTTCAATACCCGGGACTTACATAATCAGCTAGAGCTCTAATTATGGCTTGCACCATTTCCTTCCAATATGGTGATCTTACCAAGTTGAAAGGAAAACCATTGGCATAAAGGCAACGTGCAATGGCTTCATCAACAAGCTCTCTTGCCTCCATTTTAAATGCGATGTCCAAAGGGCCTCTTTTGCGGGTGGTAACCTCTACTTCTTCCTCTTCCTCTCCTGGTACAGGTACTTGCAAGAATGGATGTTTGGAGGATGCAACTGGTTCAGTGGGTAATTGCATTTTGTTCTTTCCTAATGGAGGTCGATAAAAACTTTTTTTTTATCTTTTCACCAAATTATCAGCCTCTTCTTGTTCTCTTACAAATGAAGCTATTTGTGCATCAGACATGCCCTTCTCAGTTGTGCCTTTGCACATTGCAAATCCTTTACTAGCAGGGCCCATAAAATGAAGTTTGACCCGGTAATATGAGCTATTGAATGCTTTTCCTTTCTTACTTTGACAATAATTACACTTCCAAAGATACGAGCCACCTTCTGAAACCTGTGATAGTCTTGTCGTTTGTCTCCCTAAAGGAGATCCAACATCGATATTAAAACTATCGGTTCCTTGCCCTCCAACTGAACTTTGACTACCAATGGCCATTCTTGCACAATACAATCTAGTTTCTTGCTATAATAAAAAAATAAATAGATTTAATTTAGAAAAAAAACTACGAACATCAAGCATACAAGTGCAAAAAAATGATACAAATAGATAGCTAAACTTGTTTGTTTATTTCTTTTTTTCTAAAAATTGAAAAAAACTTCAAAAAATTCTTCACAAACTTGAAAAAATTAAAAAAATCATCAAAATCTCAAAGAAATTCATTAAACAACTTCAGAATGGGACCAAATGCTTATCTGGAATGTTTAAAAATGCTTTGTGAAAGCTCTCCCTTCCTCTACGATCGTTTCTCTTCGAAAATAACCAGCTTGCCTTCAAAATCCAAAAAATGGAGAGCAAATGAGAAAATATCCAGCTGCAAACAATAAGGCATAAAGCATGGTCGAATGGCCTCTTTTAGAGCCATTTTAGGGTTTAGGGCAAAAAAAAGAAGTTAAAAACTTCTTATTTGCACATGTTTTATTGTTATTTTAAGTGAATTTTTTTTTTAAATTGCGTTTTTTCACTTCTAGGCCCGCGAGTGCTCCCGGATGTGTCCGAGTGCCCTGTGGGTGCCACCCAAGTGCCACCACAGGCACCCGGATGCGAGTGGTCACGACCACTCGCATCCGGGCACCTATGGTGGCACCCGGGTGGCACCCACAAGGCACTCGGACCAGCACCAGCACCAAGTCGCACCCGCTCCCGCATCCAGCCTCTGAGGAGACACACCGGTAAGGTATATATATATATATATATATATATATATATATATATATATATTCTTCTACGAACGAACCCAAAACGAATCCGAACCCAACCCAAAAAAAAATTGGACAAATTTCAAACCCGCATCCATACCGGAATCCGAACCAGCAATAAAATCAAGCCCAACACCTACAAATACAGAAGAAAAAAAGATGAAGAAAAAACTTAAAAGTAAAATAAGGCAAGCAAGACGAAATCATTACCAAAACTGAGCAAACAGCAAGAAATAAGGATGATCAGATGCTCCTACATCAATAGTCTTTTAAATCTTTATGGTTCTAGGCCCCTCTCTCTAATTGTTTTGACGCACCATTAATATTATGAATCACAAAATCTGTACTACTAGAGAGATTGTGAGATCTACTATGGGTAATGAGGTTTGTCAAGGATTGATAAGCCAATGTCATTTTATCAAGGATTATGGACTGTAGGGATCAATTCAACAGAAAAAGATTGTGGGCTTTGAACTTTGAGTAATGGGAAAAAATCCTTCACAAAAAACTTCTAGGAATCAGTAGTTGAAGACTAGATGTCAACGTCCATCAAAGAATGCCTCATTTCATAGAAAAGATGTCTAGAGTTTTTATCCATTGTTAAAAGGACACTTGTTGCAAGCTGAGGACAAGGTTATCATCCATATAATGTTTAATAAGGATTACAGCTCCTCAACATAATTATTACTATCATTATTAGTTCCTCAATATTATTTGTTACAACTTCCTATCCCAAAACACTTCAAGCTGAAAGTAATGTGACATTTAGCATTTACTCTTGCCATTCACGAGATCATTTCTCTCGATGAAAACATTGACATATTTTTTGAAGTATTGTCAAGATGCAAAATTTTCATATATTTTTAATTATATTGTCAAACTTCACAAAATTAATTCTTGTAGTATTTCTATTTAATAATTTATGGATTCAAAATATAACTGATATAATGCAATGTCCCCTTTCTGAAATAGGAATTAATAATAAATAATAATGAGAAATTAATATATATATATATATATACAATGTAATAAATTAAAACGTAATTAAGTTAGATAAAAGGTCAAAACGCATGAAATGAAGAGTTGTGACTCTCTAAAACATGAGATATAAAAGGGCGAAGAGTTCATTTGAAAGAGGGATATGGAGGAAGTAAAAAAAAGAATGAAGCATGTGAATCAAGGATTAATGAAAGAAAAAAGGAAAGAGAAGAAAATAAGGAAGTAACTCTATCAAAAGGCAAAATTATTAAGGGTTGTGCTCTTTCAAAGGGTGGTAATTGTGAAAGATTGTGACTCTTTCAAAGGGCATAAATAATGAAGGGTTGTACTTTCCAAAGGCTGGTAATCATAAAAGGGTGTGACTTGCAAAGGGCAGACATGATGAAGAGGGGTGACTTCCCCCACATTGGAAGATATAAAGGGGAGAAGGTTTCACTTGAGGAGGGTATCCAAAGGAGATTCATTTGGAAAACAATTTATTTTTCTCAAAAGGCAGCAATGGAGGGTGGTGACTCAAGTCTTATGAAAAGTGGTGACTCTTTCACCAATGAAATATAAAAATGATCATTCCAATCCTTCAAGGATCACTAATCAATCATCACTTGTGAATCCACAAAAACAATAATCAAATATCAAATCAGGCAAATATTCAATCAACAAACCACTCTATCATATCAACATACATTCAATCATCATTCACCAATATTGCAAACCAGCAATCATTACATCATCACTCATCAATCATCTATTCAACAATCTCTTAATTATCATTCACACCTACCTCAAATGATACAATGAAAGGAATTCATTCATTCAATCAATCATTCACCAACAATCGAATGATCAAATCTGATTTGAATAGAATTCAGAAAAAAGTACAGCAATCTAAAATATTAAGGAAAGTGATTGGTATGCAATATTATTGTACAGCAGTACTGATCTTCCCTTATCAAGTACCCCACCCCAAGTTGGTTTGCTTGTGGGCCAAGGCACCGAATGACTTGGAGGCTCATTCCGTGCCCTTGGGCTTGGTTGAGGAAGATAGTCTCCAAGCATCAAAACAAGAATTATGAGAGTGGTAATTATTTATCCGACAGCCATCAAGCAGTCATATCTGGGATTAGCAAGGATACAGGATAGGGAGATGCAGCAGTACTGGTTCCCTCAATTTAGTAGCCTACCCCAAGTTGGTTTGCTTGTGGGCCAAAGAGGTCGAACTGACTTGGTTGGTTGTTCCGGGCTCTTGGGCTTGGTTGTGGGGGACAGTCTCCAGGCATCCTACTGTGCTTGCCCATCAAATTCCTAATATAGTTGGCTGTAGGAAATATTCTATAAAATGATCCAATGCATTTAGGACACTTTGTTTTCAATATGGACTCTTTATGACCATAATGTTTGATGTAAATTAGTTATAATTTTCTCTAAGTTTGGTTGCCATTATGTAATTTATTTATAGAATACTCTTGGTAAATAAATTGTATTGCTGGAATTGTTATTTTTGGTCAAAAATCAGGTATATCCCAAAAGGGGACATTACATATAAAGCTATCTTTCATATCATCATCCAAACTGGAATTGATATTGAATCCTATAGGAAGTTGATCATAACTGTACAATATTTCATGAAAAATCTCACTCCCATGTTTAAAAAATACCTCACAATCATGGTCTAGCAGAAACTGAGAAATCTCCAGGATATACCACTTAGCAGAAATGGAGCACAACTCATTGAAGTTTATGTCTGTTTTCAAGATTTTTTCCAATTAACTCAATGCATTCTGATTCTGTAAAGCCAGATGCTTGTGTATATAAAAGGACTGAGAAGTACAGGGGAAACCAGCATATGCTGAGTGAAATCTCAAACCTATTATTTTTTGAACAGCAAAAAGAGACAAGGATACAGCCCTATTAAGTTGGTTTCTACTTCAACTTCAAAAAGAATCAATAGTAAAACCAAGCTGTAAAACAAAAATTTCCTTCTGGGATCCTTTCTCCTTGAAAGAGAACCAACATTATAGACCAAGTTGTGAAAAAGGACTGTAAACAATGAGCAAAGAAATAAAGTTAGTGTATAGCCCCACAATTAAGAAATCCCCAATCAAAGCCCGAAAATTATAAAATATGAAACATAATTATCTAGTGATGTTGAGGGGAACAGGTATTCACCCAGGGACAGGTATGGAGACAGGTACTTGTCTAGCAACAGAGGACCACTCAACATGAGAAAGGACTACAAAACTATTTTTTTGAAAACATGGTTAATTGTATGAAAGGGACCGAGACACTACTTTTTGAGAAAACATGTTATGAAAGCACCAGGACACAGCAATATATGCCATGGTTACACAAGGATGTGTCGCTGCCCCACTAAGCAGTATATCCAAGACAGTGGGATGGCAAGGGATGTCCCCTGGCTGCCCCCATATCTACGAGGAAACTGAGGACAAATCTCCCAGGACACTGTCAATGGGGGCAAGATATCCTTGGCATGGCCAGATGCATCAGAGATGTCCTTTAACTGTCCTGGAGACAGCCAGACAGTCATGATGTCAACAAACACCCAAACCCAGAAAAGTTAAAACAAGATAGAAAGGCCACAGGGGTGCCACAAGCCATCCCACATCCCTTCTACACCCTAAACACAAACAATTGAAAACACGCCCTGAAAGATATCATGCTACCAAGATCTGATTTTTGCAGCTGAGAAGAGAATAAAGGAAGGAAAGAAGAGGAAGAAGGTCAAAAAAAATCTTAGTTATTTTCAGTATTGAAGATCATTTATAGGTAAGCCACACTCACTCTTTTAGTTTGATTAAATATTTATTGGCCTTGTCCATCATAGAGATGTTGTGCTATTTTTCCAGTTTGCTGTCACAATTTGCACTTCCTTGAAGTTGAATCAAAGTGAGCAGCAGCAATGAGTATGAAATGGGGAAAGATTAAATGAAATTGTGAACGAAGTTGAGCCAAGTGTTGGGGATTTGCAAGAACTGCTGCATCAAATCATTTTTCATGTCCTTCAGCAATTGTTAATAAACATGCAAAAGACCCTTTCAATCCCATGAAACCTGTTGTGACCTATTCACACATCGCCCATCAAAGATGGGACCCCCTGTTCTTTTCAGTCTGCTTGGCCTTATTGGTTATGTTGTTTGGTAGCTCTAGTGCCGGTCTCTTAGGTTCTTAGCAGTTCCAATTGAGGAGTGATAAATTTCCCTGAATCTAGAAGCATCCCTGAAGCACCCAAATTTAAAAGTATCATAAGGTTTCCCTTTCCTTTAAGGTTTCAGTCTTGAGATATTTTAAGGCTAGTTGTCAAATTTTTAAGCCTTTTGAAGAGTAAGTTTGTGTTAGGCAGGCCAGACAAACACTTCCATGCGATAGTTTGATTCACGCATGTAAGTGGTTAAGGCACAAAATCATTACAAGGTTTGAAAATCTTTAAGAGAAATTGGAATCCAAAATCCGAGGATGAGAAACTGAGTACCAAAGGAATTGGATGCTAAAATCTGATGTATTATTTTAAAAGTCAAAATCTACCCCCAAAGAAGATAACTAGAAATTTGTTTGAAGGGGTAAAGAAATATTCCTACCCATGTGGGAACCTTGCAGCATTCAATCCACCTGTATGCAGAAGGTCAAAGATGTTGAAAATCCATCAAGAGCTCCATGACTGTGGGAGGAAAAGTCTAGGTTCACCATCAGTGACAAGTTGCGTTCACAAATATTAAAGCGGGCATACAAAGAACATATTTTAAATGATTAAAATGGTCACAAGAGCACATAGGTGCTCACCAGCAGAGATTGCGTAAAGAATGGAAAATTTGTCTTCAATATCCATGTGTAGGCCATCAGTGCACACCACTGCCTTCAAATTAGTCTTTAATCCTTCACCTAAGTTGCCGAATCGGGTACTGACACGGGTACGGGTACGTGGATACAGTACGTAGATACGACAATTTTTTTAGGGGTTGGGTACCTTTAGATACGTCCGTACAAATATATATATAAAAATCGTAAATATGTATATTTTGCAGTGTAAAAACAAGAATTAAGAAATAGTATACTTGTAATATTAATTATTTCATATACAATTTAACAAATTAATATTATAACAAGAAATAATAAACATAAATTAAACAATTATATATTATATAATGTTACTATTAAAATATATAACAATTTGAATTAAAAAAATAAATAAATACAACTTTAATAATATATTACTAAGATTCCGCGGGATTCCAAGAAGTACCCGATTCCAGTACGTACCGTACCCAGAATTGGTAGTTTTTCTGGACGATTCAGCAACTTAGTCCTTCACTATGTGCCAAGGGAAAAAAAACTGGTGAAGAGATGTTTGAAGCGTAAAAGGAAATCTGGAGGAAGGCCCTAAACATGCCGGAGCACGTTCTCACCAAGGCAGAGAAATTAGAAATGAAGGAATGGTTTGAAAGAAACTGTCCACCGCAGATCGAAAAACGCCCTCAAGCGCAAGAGATTACTGCTGGTCAAAGAATTGTTGCATAGAGACAAACACCGCAGAAGCCCAGAAATCTCAAAGCACACATCCAGCGATAAAGGAATAAATGAAGAAAAACTTTACAAAAGGCAAGTTTCTAATCAAATAAGTCAGTCAAAGGCCCAAGAACGCGCCCTGAGCACTAGTAACATGCAGCATGGAAAGTGGAATAGATGGAAGGTCTGCTAATGTGTTTTAAACACTCTGAGCATCGAATACATCATGCACCAGGATTGGGGTAAGTTAGTCCTCGTTTGCACTCAATCTATTGCCCCTTGTTGATACGCAATATATGGTATGCATCCCGTTCAAAGTCTGAAAGAGGTCACAGGAACCCACGCGATGAGAAACCAGTCTGCCAAAACCCCCCAAAGCAAGCCCCAACGCGTTTTACAAAAAACAAAGGAATGATATGAAGAAAAATTTCTCTGGCACCTCTCCTCGAACACACTGGGCACAAAGCAAGCATGATGAAGGAAAGTTTGCAAGCCACGGAATGTCTACAATGGAAGAGTCCACCTTGGAAGGAAAATCGTGCCCAGCACAATTTGGTAGTGGTGAAGGAATATTGCAAGTGTTAAAATCTGCGATGCATCCCTAAACGCGCCCAAGCGTGGTATAGCATAAATGAAGGAACATTCAAAATAAAATACTTGTCCTTGGGTAAGCCTCAAACGCACCCAAGCGCAGATTAGCACAAGTCAAGGAATAAGGAAAATGAAATAAGTCCGCCACATCCCTCAAAATGCACTCGAGCGCTTATTACTGCTGGTCAAGGAACTTTCCAAAAAAAAAGAATCCACACACACTCCAAAAACGCGCTCCAGCTTATATTCCCATCGGTCGCGAAGTGTTTGAAAAGGAGGTTGTCCAGCATAAAGCCCAAATCGCGCTTGGCCGCGGTTTCAACTAAGTCATGGAATGTTTTAAAAAATGAGCTACCCGCTATGAGCCTCAAACCGCACCCAAGCATGTATTTCTATCAATGAAAGAACTTGATAAAATAAAAAAATACGGCATTATGCTCAAAATGTGCTCCAAGCGCAAGCAGTATATGTGCTCGTACACAAAAGGAGACAAAAGGGGGTTCCATGATTTGGATTATGGAAGCTTTTTCTGTTTTGAAAAGTTTTTCACTTTAGACTACATGCGATGAGAACGTTTCTAGAGTTTTAAAAGTCTTTCACAGGCATGAGAAAGTTCGATGATTTGGGAGAATTAAAATTTGTCTGGGTTTAAAAAATGAGGCCAAGCCTTGCCATGTGAAATTCTTCTAAAGCACTCAAGTTGGGATTTAATGGGGCGTGAAAAAAATTTCAAAATATATGAAGTGAATTCTTGGAATTTGATTGAAAATTAATTAACTATTAAATTTTAAATTTAATGTTTAATTAATAACCTTTTGAGAATTGAGAAAAGATGACAAAGCGACATTAAGCAATTTTTGGATTTAAATCTCAAATTAATTAAATATTGAATTTTATTTGAGATTTAATTAATAAATTTTGAAAAATCACAAAAGAGATAAAGACGCAAAAAATTGATCAAAATGGAATAAATCGCTTTTTGAGTTGTTTTGGAAAAGATTATTAAATATTGAGATTTACTTTCAATATTTAATTTTAAATTCAAAGAAAAAAAATATTGAACCATTGGATGAATCTTCATGATGAAGTCAAAGCACCCAAATTGGCATCTTTTAAAAAGTGAGAGAAACATCGTGACAAGTGGCAGAGAATCTTGTCCAATTTTGAAACTTGGAGAAGTAAAACAGTTGCCATAAATTAGCCCACAACCATTATAACAGCTTTTCTTGATGAAGGCCTATATAAGGAAACTCTTCCCATTTCATTCTCACACATAAATTGAGAAACAAGTTGACAGGAAGATTTAGAGAATTCTGGAGACTTTGCGAGAAATTTTGAAGCGGCATGATGGTTCTTGAGAGGGAAGAATTTTGGAGAGAGAAGAATTGCTTCTAGAAAGGTGTAAAAGCACTTTCAATTTGGAAAGTCAGAAGAAGCTGTGAATTTCAAAGAAAGAGAGAACTTTGTAGTAAGGCTCACAAATTGAAAAGAGACATCAATTTTGGAGGAGGGAGAAAATCTTGTTCTAGAGAGAATGCAAAAATTTTAATTAAATTTGCAAAAATTTCTCTCCTCCAAAAACAAGTTTGTCTGCAAGAAGAAATTGGGTTTGCTCTTTTTATGTTTGGTTTTCGTTTTGCAAGAAGGTGGAAATGGCAAAACCCAGAGGAACAAGTTTGACCAGGAAGCAGCTAATCAAGAACAAGTAAAGAGGGTTTTATCCTGAATCCAAGATTATCTCAAAGTGGGCAGATGTTGGAGATAGGAATCTTGGAAGCCTTGGCACGAACAAGTTCAACAAGAAAATGTTTGGATACAAAGATCATGAACCAACTCACTTGGCAACCCAAATTGTAAACAGTGGAATTGTGGCTACAGCTAGTTTTCTTCCAATATTTCAACATGCAAAATTCATTGTGGAATGCTCGAGACACTACAATCCAAATGACATTGTTGGTATTAAGAGATGGTAACCGGTAAGTTTACTACCGGTACATGGCAATTAAGTATTGTCATTGATTGGCAAAAGAGGAAAGAGGAAAGAGGAAAGAGGTGTTTGTCATCTTAATCTAAGGTCTAAAGATCTAAGGAGATCTGTATGTAAAGAAACTAGTTTGGCAACCGGTGACACTATGCAAGAAAGAAAAGACTATATCTGCTCATCAAGAGCAACTGGTCACTAAGCAAAGTGCATCAGCAACTGAGTAGAGGATACAACCAAGGAAAGGATTCAGCCGAAGAACGGATACAACCGATGTCGACTACGCAACGCAACCGAGGAAAGGGTGCAACCGGTAAGAAGAGGAAGGAAAGTTGACAGGTTAAAATTCTTACCTGTTCACAACACTAGGATCTTAACCGATCTAGTGAAGACTTCGTTATGGTAAGATAAAACAGGGAAGTCACAGTCCACTATCTGCTTAACAACTCCTTGACCAGGATTTACTGCACTAAATCCGGAAGACTTTAAGTTAACATGTTGATCGGTGCAAGGCGCGTTTGAAGGATTTAATGTCGAAGTTTGTGGCTTTAAAACATGGAGTTATCTCATGCGAAGGAAAGGTGCCTGACACTCCTCTATTGTTTTCTTCATAAAGCAAATAAAGAAAGGGCATGCATCGGATGTTTCATCAGTGAACTGATACTCCATCGAGTGATGTATCCGAAGGGGATCTGTAATTAGATCATGCATGAGAGGCGCAATTAGCGCTAGAACTCTATATATTCTTCTGCCTATTGAGAATATAGTTTGCCCTCATTCTGCCGAAGAAAAGAGTCAACCTGTACGCTGAAGAAGCTAGGGTGAATAAAAAAGAAAAGAAGAGAGAGAAGAGTGTGCAGAGAAGCACAACAGTAAAGGAGAACACACCAGCAGTGACCGGTGATGTTTCTCAATTGAGTATAACAGAGATCTTATCAGGCTATGCAAAGCCATTTGTAAAAGGTCAAAACCCTCTATTGTTTTCTAATAATTACAATAGCTAAATCCCAGTATTTTGGGTGGACTTTAACAAGTCCCTTGTATTAAATCCCTTAACAGTGTCGCATCTAATAGTATTTTGTAATCCTTTAACAGGGAAGGCTCCTAACAGGGCGCACTTCAGAAGAATGCAGAATTTGTGAGGTCTCCTCACACAGTGGTTTTCACCCAAATTGGGTTTCCACGTGATAAATCTGGTGTCATTGTGTGATTGATTGCTTGATGTTATTTTATGCTTGAATCTGTTTAGCTTACAATTATAAGTTTACTTCATCACACTTATTTGAAAGAAATTTTATAGGTGTTAATTCACCCCTCCCCTCTCAGTACCGGTTGGGACTGTCAATTGGTATCAGAGCCGTGGTTTCTTTTCTTTACTGTTTAACCACATAAAGGAAAAAGTCAAGATGATGAGAAAGGAAGGACCAAAGTTTTCAAAGGAAAACTTTACTCTATGGTGTAGCAGGATGAAGCTATACATGAAGACCATCGGTGATCAGTATTGGACTCATGTAGCCAACAATTACACTGTGTCCACTGGTACCCCGACTCCTGATGAATTGAAGATCAAAACAGAGCACACGACTGCCATGGATATAATAGCCACCACACTACCAGATCATGTCTATGCTGAGATTGAAAACCTGAAAATTGCTCCCAAGATGTGGGCCAAGCTGCAATTAGTATATGGAGGCGACCCAAACGTTCAAAGAGCCAAGGTTGAGAGCCTCAGAGGGAAGTATGATGATATGAGGATGAATGAGGGAGAAGATATTGAGCAATATAGCAACTGAATCAAAGAAGTGATCAACTCCATCAAAGGTGTTGGATGAAAACTCAGGAAGAGGAGGTGGTTAGCAAAATATTGAGAACGCTCCGAGTTCAGTATGCCATCAAGATCTCTGCCATTCAAAAGCTCAAATCAATGACCAAAGATCAAGTCACTCTTGACTCCCTAATCGGTAAGTTAACTGCATTTGAATTGAGTAATTTTGATAATAGCTTACCCATTCAGGAAGTGGCTTTTAAGTCTTCTATCAATACCTCTTCCACCAAAAAGGGAAGAGAAACCGGTAACTGCTGTACCGGTAAGATTGGTAATCTTGTTGAGAATCTGCTCTCAAAAGAGATGGAGCAAGATGAGTTTGAAGCACTCATTGCTAGGAGATTTCCCAGAGGAAAAGGGAAGTACAAAAGAAAGCTTCCACTAAAATGTTTTTCTTGCAATAAGATAGGACATATTGCTGCAAGATGTCCAGACAATGACAACAAAGAAAAGAGTAATTGGTTCAAGAATAAAGCAAAAAAGAAGTGCTACCTTGCAAAAGGAGTCACATACAATGAATCTAAAGACTCTGAGGATCCAGAAATTGCATTTGTTGCAATAAAAGAGAGCCCAGTGGTAAGTGAAATGGCACTTATCTCAAGATCTCATAAGCATGATGATTGGATCATTGACAGCAGATGCACTCACCACATGACCGGTGATAAGAACAAGTTCATCAGCTTGAAGCTCAATGACAGTGGATCAGTAACCTTTGGAAATAATGCTCCCTGTGCCATCAAAGGGAAAGGTTCTATTGCACTCGGCAATGATGTTGTCTGTGAAGATGTGTACTCGGTTGAAGGACTCAAGTACAACTTAATGAGCATTGCACAACTGAAAAACAAAGGATTCCTCTTGGAATTTGGGCAAGGTTCTTGTGTTGTCAAAAATCAGTCTGGAGCTCATGTTGCAACTGGTAGACAAAGCAAAGGGAACATGTTTTACCTAGATTCAATGGAAGGAGTCTGTCTCATTGCATCAGTAAAAGGAGAATGAAGCAAGATTTGTCTTATAACCAGAGAGGATAATAGCTGGTTATGGCACAAGAGACTGCCACATAAACTTTGACAGTATTGTCAAAGTGAGCAAAAAGAAATCAGTAAGAGGACTTCCTAAGATAACAAAACTTGAAAGAGGTATTTGTAAAGATTGTCAGTTAGGAAAACTGACAGGAAAAAGTTTCAGCAGTAAATCCTTCTCTGCTGAAAATGTTTTAGATCTTGTGCACACAGATTTGTGTGGACCTATGAGAACAAAGAGCTACTACAAAGACCGGTACTTTATGCACTTTGTAGATGATTTCGCAAGAATGATGTGGGCACTCTTTCTCAAAGAAAAATCAGAAGCATTTCACATGTTCAAAATCTACAAGGCTCAAGTGGAGAAGGAGACCCGTAAAAGCCTAAAGTGTCTGAGATCAGATAGAGGAGGTGAGTACACTTCTCAAGAGTTTACTCACTACTGTGAGCAACATGGCATAAAAAGGTAGCTATCAACACCAAGGACTCCTCAGCAAAATGGAGTAGCAGAAATAAGAAACAGGACGTTGATTGATTGTGCTAGAACACTAATGATTCAAAAGGATCTTCCTCATCACTTCTGGAGAGAAGCTATCAGCATTGTCGTCTATACACTGAACCGAGTTCAGTCAAGAAAGGAACTGGTAAGACCCCCTATGAACTATGGTTCAATAATACTCCTAGTGTAGGATACTTCAGAATCTTTGGTAGTAATTGCTATATTAAAAG
Source organism: Chamaecyparis obtusa (assembly GCA_027943335.1). Taxonomy (NCBI): domain Eukaryota; kingdom Viridiplantae; phylum Streptophyta; class Pinopsida; order Cupressales; family Cupressaceae; genus Chamaecyparis; species Chamaecyparis obtusa. The sequence continues at coordinate 152,033 of BSBK01002482.1, read as the reverse complement.
AGATATGTACTCTGGAAAGTTTGAGCCCAAAAGTGACGAAGGTATATTTCAGGGTTACTCTACCAAAAGCAAAGCATACCAGTGTCTGAATAAGAGAACGGGAAAAATAATAGAAAGCATCAATGCAAAAAGTTCATGAATATTCAGAACCCAAAAAGAAGATCAATCATAATGAATATGACGATCTGCAAGGTCACAATGAAGGAAATCTCTTTAAGTTCAATGAAGCAACAACCGAAGATGAAAGAGAAGAACAAGTGAACAAACATCTAGAGCAGGAGGCTGTACCTAAAGCTGACAGACCAACTCAAGATAATGAACAAGAAGCTATTCATGACCATGATGAAGAAATTGCTCAACCGGAAGACCCTGACCGGGAACAAAGACCAATTCTCCCAAAGTATGTCACATATCACTCCACTGATAATATAATTGGTGACAAACATGCAAATGTCTTGACCAGGAAAAAGGCCAGAGAGAATATCTGTTTGTTTTCCTGTATAGAGCCCAAAACCACAAGGGAAGCTCTAGAAGATGAAAACTGGGTCGTCAAGGCCTTGGTGGAAGAAATTGAGCAAATAGAAAAGAATGATACATGGGTGCTTGTGCCTAGACCACAAGATAAGAATGTCATTGGAACCAAGTGGGTCTACAGGAACAAGTTGAATGAAGAAGGAAAAGTCATAAGAAACAAGGAAAGACTAGTCTGCAAAGGATATGCTCAGGAGGCTGGACTGGATTATGGAGAAACTTTTGCCCCTGTGGCCAGATTGGAAGGAGTGAGAATTGTTCTAGCCTATGCTACTCAAGACATTCAAAGTCTACCAGATGGATGTCAAGTCTGCATTCCTGAATGGAATACTGGAGGAGGAAGTTTACATTGAACAACCGGAAAGCTTCACATCCACAAAAAAAGGTGGTATGGTCTATAAACTGAAAAAGGCTCTTTATGGGCTGAAGCAAGCTCCAAGGGCTTGGTATGAGAGGTTGCATTCATACCTCCTAACCATAGAATTCACAAGAACCGAGGACAACAGCAACATGTATCTCAAGACTGGAAACGATGGGAACCTGATTGCTGAAATCTTTGTGGATGACATCATCTTTGGAGGAGATGACAGGATCAGCAAAGCCTTTGCTGAAGAAATGAAGAAACAATTTGAAATGTCCATGATAGGAGCCATAAAATTCTTCATTGGACTACAATTCCATCAGCTAAAAGAAGGTATCTTTATTTCTCAGTCCAAGTATGTAAGAGAAATTCTTAAGACTTTTGGACTTGAAGAATCCAAACCGGATCGTACTCCAGTGATAATTAACCTCAAGTTATCAAAGGACAATGATGCAAAAGAAGTAAATGAAACACTGTATTGGTCCATAATAGGAAAATTACAGTATGCAGTACACAGTAGACCGCACATTGCACATGCGGTTGGCACTGTAGCAAGGTTCTCTGCAAATCCGAAAGAGACACATCTAGTAGCAGTGAAGAGAATTTTTAGATACCTGAAAGGGACTGAGGAGTATGGCTTGTAATTTCCTCACAAAGGAGGCTTCCAAGTAAAAGTTTACACTGATACAGACTGGGCTGGCAATATTGATGACAAAAAGAGCACAAGTGGTAGTGCATTCTATCTCAATGGGAGGATTGTGTCTTGGACAAGTAAGAAACAGAACTGCATTTCACAGTCTACTGCAGAAGCTGAATATGCTGTTGGAGCAATCAATTGCACACAGGTAATCTGGATCAAACAACTACTAGAAGGAATCCGGGAATAGATACTTGAACCGATTGCAATTTACTGTGACAGTACAAGTGCAATAAATATATCTAAAAACCCTATCATGCACTCCAAGACAAAGCACATTGCCATCAAGTATCATTACTTGAGAGAGCTGGTACAAGACAATGAGGTAAGATTGGAGTATGTTCCCACAAAAGAATAGATTGCTGATATCTTCACAAAGCCATTACCAAAGACTACTTTTGAGTATCTCAGAGGTAAACTAAGGGTGATACCCCTCCCTGATCTTCAATAAACTTGCAAAGGTGATCATCAATTCATTATGCTTCAACAGAGGAGTTCACCTCATCTTTTCTGGACTGATGAAAAGGATTGTTGCTCGAAGGGGGAGCAAATTTCATTAAGCTAGTCTTTCTGACTAGCCTTTGGCATTATTGTCAAAAGGAGGAGAGTGTTGGCAATAAACTGGTAGATGCCTAGCAATGGCAATGCACAGAGATACAAGCACATAGGACAAGTGACATGATGACCCATTAAGGTTTTGCCATCAATGCCAAAGGGGAAGATTATTGGCATTAAAAGATGGTAACCGGTAAGTTTACTACCAGTACATGGCAATTAAGTATTGTCATTGATTGGCAAAAGAGGAAAGAGGAAAGAGGTGTTTGTCATCTCAATCTAAGGTCTAAAGATCTAAGGAGATCTGTATGTAAAGAAACTAGTTTGGCAACCAGTGACACTATGCAAGAAAGAAAAGACTATATCTGCTCATCAAGAGCAACCGGTCACTAAGCAAAGTGCATCAACAACCGAGTAGAGGATACAACCAAGGAAAGGATTCAACCGAGGAACAGATACAACCGGTGTCGACTACGCAACGCAATCGAGGAAAAGGTGCAACCGGTAAGCAGAGGAAGGAAAGGTGACAAGTTAAAACTCTTACCTGTTCACAACGCTAGGATCTTAACCAATCTAATTAAGACTTCGTTATGGTAAGACAAACTGGGGAAGTCATAATTGTTATTCCTAACCGGTTACTGAGAGGGGGGGTGAATCAGTAAATACTATTTCTATTCCAATTCAACACTTGTTTAATTATTCTTTCAAGATAAGCAGAATCTAAACAATCATTCACAAGAATGAATAGAAATACACAGATCAACACATCATGTATACATGGAAACCCTCGGTTAGAAGGAAAAAACCAAGATGAGACAGAGCTCACAACTTCACTTCTGCAAAAATAAAGATGCCCTGTTAGGAGCTTACAAAGCACTTGTGAAGGTGCTACCCGGTTAAGGGATTTGATAGAAGATCGGTTAAGATCTTAACTCTGTTAGAAGTTGCCTGGTTAAAGGACTTTCAACATCAGCAAAGATGTTACCCGGTTAAAGGAATTTTACAAAGAACCGATTAAGGTCCACCTTGATTAAGGGATTTCAATATGCTTTCATACCTTATAAAAGCAATGATCTTAATTGACACTGATTGTCTGATTAGATCATACCTGTTGATCTCTTTCCCAATTCTGCCTGGTTGTTGATCTTTATACCTTTCACCTCTGTGACTGTAGCAATTCTCTCAGAAGGTATCTCTCTTCTGCTCTATATATCCAAGAACTTTCAAGAACATTCTTTCTTGCATCCTATGACCCGTATTTATACAAGAGTTTATCTCAATGAAACCCTTAACTCATAGAACCGTCAGGCTGTAAACTCAACATTAAATCATGCAAGTAGCAGTAAACCTTTGCATTCTGATCTGGAGTTTACCTCGAAAACATCCGCGTAGAAATCAAGCTAACTCTTGTTAAAAAGCTAACATCAATTCTTAAATGGTGGATGCTCCGCGTATTCCGGTTTTAACTCAAACTACTCCGCGAAATCCGGTGCGAATCTTTATGCAATTTTGACCGGTATACTCTTATACCCGGTCCATCCCCGTTATGCAATATAAGACCAGTACAATGTACTATGTTGGGTCTACCAATGTATTACCTCTGTTTAATCTACCGGTGCATACATTTTGTTTCTAGTCTCTAACGGTGCCTTTAAAGTAATGTGAGTGAACTACCGGTGAACCTTTACTGGTGGGAATGGTGTTTGCAAGTAATCTACACTAATGACAACTTAAATTGATAACAATAGTCAACTATCTACTTGACAACTCCTTGACTGGGATTTACTGCACTAAATCCGAAAGACTTTAAGTTAACATGTTGATCGGTGCAAGGCGCATTTGAAGGATTTAAAGCCGGAGTTGGTGGCTTTAAAACATGGAGTTATCTCATGCGAAGGAAAGGTGCCTGACACGCATCTATTGTTTTCTTCATAAAGCAGATAAAGCAAGGGCATACATCGGATGTTTCCTCAGTGAAATACTCCACCGAGTGATGTATCCGTAGGGGATCTGTAATTAGGTCATGCATGAGAGGCGCAATTAGGGCAAGAACTCTATATATTCTATTGCCTGTTGAGAATATAGTTTGCCCTCATTCTGCCGAAGAAAAGAGTCAACCTGTATGCTGAAGAAGCTAGGGTGAATAGAAAAGAGAAGGAGAGAAGAGTGTGCAGAGAAGCACAACAGTAAAGGAGAACACACCAGTGGTGACCGGTGATGCTTCTCAATTGAGTATAACAAAGATCTTATCACGCTATGCAAAGCCATTTGTAAAAGGTCAAAACCCTCTATTGTTTTCTAATAATTACAATAGCTAAATCCCAGTATTTTGGGTAGACTTTAATAGGTCCCTTGTATTAAATTTCTTAACCGGGTGACATCTTGTAAGGTGTTCTAAGTCCTCTAACGAGGCAGGCACTAACTGCCCTTATTGTATCAAATCCCTTAACCGGGTCGCATTTAATAGTGCGTTGTAATCCTTTAACAGGGAAGGCTCCTAACAATGTGCACTTCAGAAGAGTGCAAAATTTGTGAGGTCTCCTCAAAGCGTGGTTTTCACCCAAATTGGGTTTCCACGTGATAAATTTGGTGTCACTGTAGGATTGATTGTTTGATGTTATTTTATGCTCGAATCTATTTAGCTGACAATTATAAGTATACTTCATCAAATTTATTTGAAAGAAATTTTATAGGTGTTGATTCACCCCTCCCCTCTCAGTGAAAGATCCCCAATCCCGGTGACCTTGGAATTTACTGTATGTTTCAGAATTTGAATCTTTGACTAACATTTGATATCTCTGAATGGTCTTGGCTGAATTCTGATTTCTTTGCTTTTTACTTGTGTTTTTCTAGTTTTCGGAGTTTTTCAAAAATAAAACAATTGCATAACAAATGAAAAATAAATAGCATTTAAGAAATGTAAATCCTACTACAATTCTTATTATTGCTGAATTCTGAAATAGTACATACCCGAATCATTCAGAAATCTGATATATTAGCTTCAAGAAAAGATCAAAACAAACATACAATATTGTCCATCACACGAATAAATGCCAGCTACATGGGAATGCTTGATGTGTGCCCCAAATCTGAAGAAGATGTTGTAAACAATCCACCAAAGCGTCAATGAATGCTAAACCGCCTAGGAATGAGTAAAGGGCTTTCTCTAAACCCCACGTGAGCTACTGGAATGAAACGCTTGCAGGCAATAAGCTAGCCGCCAAGGTGAAAGTAATTATCTTCTCCCAATTGCAATGCCAATACCAAATCAATCACTTCCTCTGTCAATCCGAATGCAATGAAATACCAATCCAATCACCAGAGACTCGCTGAGGTTTGCGTCCCAAAAGTCCAGACTTGAGGATTTCGTCCCAAGCCACAAATCGCTCTCCAGAGCAATTTCACAATTCAAGAGTTTCGAAAATGTCAAAAAGGTAATGAGAAAATGAGCTTTCATCTCTTTATAACTTCTCTGAAGGGCAATTCGAACCCTAAAGGAGAAATACACTTAGCACTTTATAAAAAATAATATTTTCCCAATTAAATGTGTCCATGCTATAGGAAAACAAATCTTTATTAAAAAAGTTATAACTCAAGGCACCAAAAGGTCTCCAGATAGTGAAAATGTTTTATAATAATTCGAGACCTTTCAAACAAGCTATCACACGAAGGCATCCCTGACCAAATGAAGCCATATTCCCCTTATTACTCCGAAATGGCTATATAAATAGCCTTATTATAAATTATTTAATCTCTAACTTAGGAAATATTCAAATATATTAAAATATTTCCCTTTTTGCCTCTGAAAGCCCAGACCAACCAAATAAACATGAGTCTGACCATGTCACCTGTTTGTGACTCATGTTGAACAAGATGGGTCAACTGGTAGTCCCATCTCTAAAATCTAGGGATGCTCCTAGAAGTTAGGAAACCAATCATGTCGCACTAAAATTGACACCAACTGAAGAGTCATGAATAACCTCACGACTGGCAACTGTCACAACCTCCTCAAATTTAGGGATATCCCCTAAAATCTAGGAACTGCTCCAAACTGGCTCCAAACTGCTTGTAAAGCCAAAATCCAGTCATTGTATGCACTAAATGAGTCCCTATCCATCTTTGCTAGCCTACGAGACTCCAATGATAGGCCAACTCCTCTGTCTCTGATGTCCACTCTAGAAAGGGGATATGACACTTAGCACCGGTTGGGACTGTCAGACAAAACAATCAGAGATCCAAACGGGAAGATCATAGTAGATCTTTCTCCACCAACAATCTCAGAAGCATTCGAAATCCCTACATTCCAAAAGATGGTACTGAAGCCAAAAGAGAAAGCACTTAGAGCTTTCACCTCTAGGATTCAACATTGTGAAGGTGTCGTAAACAATAAATGGTTGCGGAAGAATAGAGCCCATTATTCTAAGTTGCCTAAGGAGCTAGTTTGGCTCAATCTTTAACGTAAATATAGTGATTTAGTCATGATGTTGAGCAGAATATTCGGGATTCCACAATTCTATCAGTTCGAGACATGGATGCAGTATTACATTCAACAGGTGGTCGGAGGATTCAACAACGTAGATTGGGCTAGACTAATTAGCAACAAACCAAGTGAACAACTAGTGAATTCTGAGCAGTCAAGAAAGTTTTATATGAGCTCCTATGTCATCTACATGTTGTCTCAAAATACAAAGTATGATGGACTGAGGTGCAAAGGAACAATTGGAAGTGGTGATCAGCGCTTGAAAATGCATGAATCTTATCCTCAATTGCATTTGCATGCCAATGATGATTATGCCAGAGTCAACGATGCCTTTGCAATGTGCATTGTCAGGACTCTATAGAAGAGATTGCACAAGAGACTGTCGATCGAGGCAATGAAATTGGTAGAGTATGGAGCTTGGATAATCCAGTTCCCCACCTTCTCCTACATCAAAGCACAAGGATTTCCTGGGCAACCATATAAACTACCAAGATATCCCACTAATAAAATGGTCCTATTGGAGATCACTCGGCAACTGACAGTTTATGATAAAATTCAAAAGGGAAAGAGGAAGTTGGGGCTAGAATTCCCAATTTCCATAGGAGAAGATAAGGTTAAAATGTGCCCATGTTTCAAGGCGACCGAGAGATCATCGGATGAGTTGCATTTCTTCCATCTGCCACTTTTTCCAAGAAAGCCAGATTATGATCCTTACAACAAAATCAAAGTGGTGGCAAGTACGAAATATCAACATAGATTGCACCTTAAAGATTTTTGCACCAATGCAACAGATAAAAATGAGATAAGAAAGAGGATGTGTTGAAGATTGCCGCTCAATATGATTAAAGCATGCAAAATCTTTTGTGTGCCTAATCTAATGGAAGAAGACATGAAAATGATCCAAAAAGGATATTACCCAGAGAAAGAAAAGACCATCCTTCCATATGATTGGTCAAGGGAGGAAATTTCAGACATTGGCACATTATCTGCAAGCATCCTGGAATTCACAAAATTGTATGTTGATCGATAATTTGACAAACTGAAGGCACCAAAAGATGGCTTGACACACAAATTGATGAGTCATCAACCACTACGGGATGAGAGACCAAAACAGCCCTTAGGAAGGAGAATGGATGAAGGAGAAATCTTGTCAAGAAGTACAGAGCGAAGAAAAGGAAAGAGTGTTGCTCAGGATGTGCAACCAAGAAGTAGGCCAGACCTTCACATTGAAGAACCCCAACAGAAGAGGCAACGGTTACGGAATGCTCCATATTAACCTAGTTAGACTCAAATTTTGCAAGAGATAGGTCCTTTCACTAGGGAAGAGGTAGAGACAAGCAGACGGAGAATAGAGTCGGAAGATCACATGGCTAGGCCAATACAAGATGGAGAAAGCATCAATGCCTATCAGGTGTCCACGCAAGGAAGAAACAAAGAATAGGATGTTGGCACTGAGGAAAGTCTTGACGCTATCCTAGAGTGAGAAATTATGGAAATAAATGTTCCTACAGTAGAGGCAGAAATTCCTATAATAGAGGCAGAAGTTCCTACTCTAGAGGTAGTAGTTCCTAAGACAACGGCAGAAAGTACGGTAGCCAAGGAAGAGATTGATATAAGGGCAGTGCAAGGGCAAGAGGAGTTGACAGTTCAGAATGATCAGAATATTATTGTTCCAGAATAGTTAAGGCAAAGGCTACAGAGAAGTCAGGAGAAAGAGGTTGATCCAGCATTCGAGCTGCAAGAGATCCTGAACCGAGTCAACCAGTCAGAGGAGAAAGGAAAAGCCAAGAAATTTGCAAAAACCATCAGAGGAGAATCTGGATCCAGAACTCTGCAGTTTGCAACGTCTGTGGTTGATAAGACAAAGGATTAGATTACTCCAAATGAGTACAATGTGATAGAATTTGATCTGGGTCATGCCTCCCGAGAACAAGTTATGGAAGAGTTTGATGATTCTCCACATGCAATGAAAGATAAGATGAGAAAACTAGAAGGGAAATCACAAAGGCAAAAAGGCGAGATCAAAGCTTTCTGAGAGTATATAAACAGCTTAACTCATCTAGTGAAAGAAGAAAGCTTGGCCTTTGTTCCTCCTATACTTTTGGCTGACACGATAGAGGGTATAGAAAGGATCAGACAGATTGCTCAGGGTGTAGAAGTTTGGATAGAAGGCATTCAAAATGAGGCACACAAGCATACTAAGGACGTCGTACAGATTCATGATAGGGCTCTCGCCATCCTTTCCAAGATTCATTGCATGGATGAATCGTAGGAGGATGAATGTATCTATCAAGATGAAGTGATCTCAGACTTGTAGGATTTGATGGAGACTCCCAGACAGATATTGGTTGATGGTGGAGTACTTAGAGAAAGAGAAGCATATGACATTCCTCGATGGTACAGCCCAGTGATCATGGCCAAGGAAATGCTTGAGCATTTCACCAAGGAGTCCACTCGATTGAAGAGGGTAGCTGGGAATATTCAGCAGGGGATCTCAGAAACAATTACTTCATTGTTATCACAGAGATTGGTTGAGAATGAAATAACAATAGACAACCTAAAGACGAAACTGGAAGAGTTCTTTCAGTTGAACTCCTTCGCAAGGGATGACTTTGAGAACTTCTCCATTTTCTCAAATGTCATGCATACAACGCAAGACTTGTTGTCGGATTGGGAGGACAACGTGAGCAAATCTAAACATGAAATGACAATCCTGGAATTCAAACATGTATTAGGGCCAAGTGTCAATGTGGACGAATTGGACACTGTAATGGGAAAATTCTATGCATTCAAACTACAAGGTCAAAAATAGGCTATTCTGGGCGAAGATACATTTAATGCATAGTAGACAGGCATAGTGGGCATTCATATCACCCCACTCTTGCTAGATGGACATGCATAGTGGGCACTTATTACCCACTAAGATAGTGGCTTCTTCCTGATTGGTCCATGTGGACCCCTTCATTAATGTAGATTCTTTCTTCTTGTCCTAACCCTAATCAGGGCTAAGGTGGCAAAATCTCGGCCATCGATTATTGTTTCAACCCGGGCCACGCATTGTAATCAGGAACCTATATAAAGGCCTCATCTCGCATTTGTATAGGATGGAATTCTAAGATTGTTCCTATGATCTACTGAGACAATAATATTATCATTAAAGTTTGGTGATCATTTGATGTTTCTTAGTGATTGCTTGTTCTCTTATTCCCTCATTTAGATTAGATTGATTAGATAAAGTGTTTTGGTTTCAATAGAGAATGTGATGATGTTTTGATGAATTCCATGGTTCATACCTTTGATGGTTTACTGATTGTAAGCTATTGTGCAAACTTAGCCTAAACCCTCACTTTTGTGCATGCTCAACTTCTATCATTCAGCGTGCATTGTTCGTCGATGGTGTTCGTTGTGGTATGAAAATCACTTGCATAATCCCTTGAAGATTGCACCAGTTCTTGCGTAGTTGTAGTTTATCTTGGCAAAGCAAAGGTCGATTATTCTGGAATTTGTCCATCAAAGCAGTATCTATTGTTGTCATTACCCTTATGATTAGAATAGAATTTTTTATCCCCTCATATTTGCTTACAACATATTTCTGAGAATTCCAAACAAAAGAACTTTATTCCAATATCTCTCGATAGCTCCCACATCTAGTATTATGTGAAATCAACTTCAGTACAGAAGCAAGGCCCTTCATGATAAACAGCAAATCACATTTACCATTGAGCTTATCCACGGTCAAGAACTGACACGAAAGGAACCTTGGAGTCACTTGTATGATCTTTTTGCAATCTTAGCATACAGTGGATTTCGATAAAGAGAGGATAAGATATCTCAATATTTTCTTCTACTATTGGTGGGTCGTAAAACGCCCATCAACAGAAACTGGCACTACAAGGAGGGCACGAACGCGAATGTTGTATTGTCTCAATTGATCAAGAAAAAGAAGAATCATCAAAGTAGAAGTTATTTCAAGGCACACCCTCCATCATTGCGCCATCAACAGAAATTGGCGCTACAAGGAGGGCCTCAACACACAAGTATTGAAATCTTTTACATCATGAATCAAGATCATGCTACCGCATAGAGACATCGTACCAATCTTGCAGCCAAATCTCAAATTCGGAGACGATCAAGAAGACATCATCATAGGATTGAACTCTCTCGCTTAGAAAGTTGAGAGAAGTCCAACTGAGTATATGCGAGTGAGCTTTGTGCTACAAGAAGAAGATAAGGCTCAGAGGATTGAAGTTGTTAGTCAAAGAGCATTGATCATTCAGAGGAATCAACGACCTCCCGCACTTGTGAGACAAAATTAAGAAGATTTCACATATTGGAGCCCATCGCCTAAGGTACACCGAAGAATCTTAAGATCCACTCAGGGAGCAAAAGAACTACAAGAGTTAAAGTTTAATCCAAAGCCTAGGCGAGGAAAGAAAAAAGCATCAACTAGTCAAAAATCATCAAGTGTAGCTAATCTTACAAGACTATGTCAAACTCCACCACCATAGCGTCGAGCACAAGGAACCACTCACGTGCAACAAGGATTAACTCAAGGAGGTGTTCAACAAGGAGCTATACAAATCCAACAAGTAATAGTTCAAATACCTATACAAGAACTGCACTTGCAGTTGTTCAGCATCAAGTTCTAGCGATGCCCAACATCAATGTTGTCTGCAGAATGCATCACCACTCACAACATTTGTTGCTTACTGTAATATGCCAAAGAGTCTTGAACATTTTTGTTCCAAATTCTGTGTGAATGATGTCAATCGCACTACAAATGAACATATCAAGATTTTCGAAGACGCTCTGCATAACAGAAATATTTTGGAGAAAGATGTTGCTTGCAGACTATTCCCTTATTCACTGGGTGAAGAAGCATTTTACCAATACACCAATTTGCCTACTAATTTGATCCAAACTTCGAAAGAATTAAAGGATGCATTCCTAGAAAAGTTTAGATTGCCTATCACTCCAGTTGAATTATAAAGGCAATTCATCAAGGTGAGGAGACGAACGTGAACCGATTGGCACCTTTGATAACAAATTCCAGAGGACTTATTCAAGACTGTGCAATCCTTTCTGCATAAGTGATGATGCAACAAGACATATTTACTATGTAGCTCTGGATTCTTTCACTTCTATGTTTGTTCAGAAGACTTATTCGGCACCTTCCAGTCTGATACAAGCATATGTGGAAGCCGAGAGTTGGTTTACAATTGCCAACAACTACTACTGGAGCACCTAGTTACTTTGGGAATGTTGGTATGTTGAATCAAAGAATGTTTAACTATGCTCCTACTTTCAATCTTGTTCCTACTCCTTGTTGAGATTGTTGACTTGGTGGTCAGCACCTCCTTGGAGATTCGTGATATGGCTTAACCGTCTCCCGTGGATCAGGTTAAATCTGGCATTTGTATCGGGCATTGATAGTTCGAGCTTTTGGTGCAACAGCAAATGATTCCAACAATTGGTATCAGAGCCTTGGGTCACGGGTTCGAGTCTCCCTTCAGTTGGGGCTGAAGGCTCAGTCGGTGCTGAGGGGGAGATTGTTGAGATTGTTGACTTGGTGGTCAGCACCTTCTTGGAGATTCGTGATATGGCTTAACAGTCTCCCGTGGATCAGGTTAAATCTGGCATTTGTATCGGGCATTGATAGTTCGAGCTTTTGGTGCAACGGCAAATGATTCCAACACTCCTGCCAATCAGTTAGTGCCACATCCACGAGCTCCTATGTCTCAAGTGATGTTGGCACCATAGTTGGAAAACTCACCAAGGCCTGGAAAAAAAATCGGGAAAAACTCGGCCAGTCTTCGGCAAAAACTCGGGAACTTAAAAAATTGCTTAGTTTAATTAGAAATGCATATGTTCTGCAAAATTCAATGAGAAGATGCATCCAATGAGTCAATGAGAACACAAAAGAAACAAGCTCGGTCTAGGTATATTTAAACACAAAGTGGGTAAAAAATCACATTCCTGTGAGGAATGTTTATGGCTGGAAGCAAAATAGTGAATAATTTATGTAAAACTAAAAGTAAATACATCATTACAATTACATCTTCCTCTTCCCAGCTCTAGTAAAAACTAAGGGAGAGGTAGAACTCGAGGGTCTAGTCCTAGAAGTCTACACTTGGCATGATTGTGCCTCCTCGCTCGGTATGTCTGACCCAACCTGTGCCTCGTCCTTCATTGTAATGTCCCCGTTTTTCAAACTTTTGGGATTAGCTTGGTTTGGCGACCCTCGCAAGCTAATTAGGCGATCAGAGGGAGTCAGTTGGCGGAGCCGGTGTTGGGATTTCATTCTGGAGGTTCAGTTTACCAGGTCTGCTCTTCGTTCAGGTCAATTTGGTCAACTTACTATTTTTAGTAAGTGGTATTTTGGGTATGGCCAGGATTAGCAAGGTGTCTACACGGAGTGTCAAATGTTTTAGGATCAAGTTTCAGTGGGACTCTCCAGTTTGAGAGACTTACTATTTATAGTAAGTCTATTTTTAGCAGTTGGCTATTTTTTGGCAGTTGGCTATTTCTGGCAGGGTAGTTGGAGTTTGAGGCTCTAATGTCAAAAATGAGTTTGTTGCAATCAGTGGGGTTCAGTGGCTTTTTTTTAAAGTTGTCGTTATTAAATTAAATTATTTTAATTTAATAACTTTATTACTTTATAACTTTAATGTTATAAAATGAAGTTGTGATTAAAAAGCCTTTTAAGTGAAAAAAGTGAAGTTGAAGCTTTTTCCAAAAAAGCTATATATTCAATTCGAAAAAGCACTTTCATTCACCCATTGATGATTTGATAAAAACTTTTGTGAGAGAATTCTTCTTGGCTTGGAAAAGCTAGGGTTTGAGCTTGGTCTTCAGCTTTTGGAGAGAGTTTTGCAACAAATTTTGAGCTTGCTCTTCAGCTTTTGGAGAGAGTTCTGCAATATCTCTTGAGCTTGGTCTTCTTCCAGGAGAGAGCTCATTTTGTTCTTGAAATCATAATTCAGTGCTGATGTATACTGGAATTGTGATATATTCAATTTAATTTGTTGAAGAGTTACAGGAGGAAATCGAATTTTGAGAAACAAGGGTTTGAGTCAAACTCTTTGAGTAACGGGCATTTCTAAAGGGTTAGCACTTTCAATCGATTTTAGACATCAAAGCATTGTGTCATAATCTCCAGGCAGAGATTAAGATTGCTGTCCAATTTCTGTTAGTGTCATACAGTACTTTGCAAGACTGTATGTTTCCAGCCAGCCGTACACAGCAAGCTATTGCGTGAGGCTTCCATTAGAGATCAACTTCCAGGTTTGGACACCTATGCTTGGCTCATTTAGTCGGCATCGAATTGTGCATTGTGGCATGAATAAGGTACTACAGCAGCATGGGGAATTCAGATTAGGAGGTGACGGTAATTATGTTCCAAAATTCCATTATACAACCGCATATTAATTAAGGTGCCCAGATTTGTTTTTAATTGCTTGTAATTTGAAGTTAATTTGATAGTTGATCAATTCTAATTTTCTGTGAGTAATTCGAGGGTGAATTATTGACTATTGATTTATTATCAAGAGGTTAAGATCTGAAAAGTATCATTTAAAATTCATATCTGATGTTCACTAATTTCTATATATTTCAAAGAAAATTTAGAAGTGCAATTTAAATTGAGTAAAGAGCTAGTTTGTACATGAGAGCCAGCTGGGCTCTTCACATTCATCCTGGATGTAGCTTTTCCTCTAGCTTCTCCTGGCACTAGCAATGACTACCCATTCAACTCAATGCCATCCAGTGTGAAATCATTACAATCACATCTTCCTCTTCTCAGCGCTACTAGCATATAAGGGAGAGGGTCTAATCCTAGAAGAGGAACCCTGTGATGGGCATGAGTCGCATGATTGTGCCTCCTATGCATTATATATACAAAAAAATAAGAGTAATATACATAATTGTAAAACTAAGTCATTTCATAGTATGAATCTATGATGCTTGATCATTGATCAATGCCAAATGTCAAAGTCTTCATAACTAGGTCTTAGGTAGTCTTACTTAGTGGCTTTTTTCAAGTCCCTAGGTCCAGCAAATGAGGTTCGAGTGATTTTGGCCTGTTCGGAAGTCATGTTTGTCTAGGATTTGGGCGAGAGCTAACCTAAGTCTGTCGTAGAGATGGGGTCGAAACAAAGTGATTTGTGATAAAACGAGTTAAAACCCTTTGGGAATCCTTTTGCCAACTTCAATTTGACCTTAGAAAGCCATGATGGATTGTGGGAGGTAACCTTGCTGAAGGCTTGTTGAACTCCAAAATTTGGATAAGTCTGGAATTTTTCGAAAACCCCCAAAATCTAGAATTTGCATCTTAACTCCTATGAAGCTAGAACCTATCTCAAACATCCTGAAAGTATTTATACAAATATAACTTGAAGTATAAGAAACTAAATAAATCAAACTTATACTTAACTGGAAAATTGGAAACTTTTGTATAAATCCTCCCCCCCTAAACTGGAAAATTGGAAACTTTCCTCCTCTACTCAAGGATTAAAATGCTACAAATGAAAGGTTGTGCCCAAAAATGTCGTTTAACTCGCAGATTACACTTCGAGTTTTTCCAAAAAAACTCTGCGAGTTTTCTACATGAGTTTTTGGCTGGAAAACTCGCAAAGCAAAAAATACTCAGCGAGTAATCGTCACTCGGTGAGTGTTCCATTTACGGTTGGCACAACCTGTTTATCTTCATAACACATCTTCAACAACGACTCAAGAAGAAAGGGACGAGATGAGGGATTTCATAGAACAAGTGAAGAAATTGTCCACTAAGGTCACCTACCTCAAAAATCAAAATAATCAATTGCAAAACTCACAAAGAAATCATCAGTCACCAAGGTAACAACCGAGGATATCAGGTAAATCCTCTACCGCATCATGAAAATCATCAAGGACACAATCAAGGGTATCAGGAAAATAATCAAGGATACCAAAATAACAATAATGGTCATTAAGACAATAGTTTTGGGTATCGTAACAACAATCAGGGCTACCAGAAAAGATCATGGAACACAAATCCGAATAATGGTGGTGTACCCTCACCGCTAGATAATCCACCAACTTCCAAAAGCCGACCTCCTGATATAGTTTTCCTAGCAAAAGCAACATTATCAGGATGGTGCAGAATACATTAGACGAATCAATAATCTGAGTTATCGTGTCAAGAATTTCAGACGGCTCCTCATATTTTTTAGGGAGAAGTAAGAAACACTACTACACCTGAAAATCCTCCACCTACAGGGTATGAGATAGTAGCTTCATTGAGATACGATCAGGTGTTGGTATTTGATGATTTCACATTTCCTCCTCTTGATTCTCAAGATTACATGCTAGTACAGAATAATCAAAAATTCCCGCCTACATCAGCAAACAGTCCCGTGGAAGTGCCACAATATCAAGTTCCACCTAAAAATCAACCTCCACCCGTATCCCCAAATGAACCACTGCATAGGGATGGGTTTGTTTCCCTCCGCTCTACAATAGTGTCCTAATGGAAGGGACAAGTGAAGTTCAAGCTTATGAATGAACATCTAGGAACGTTGCACCAAAGACTTATCAGAGGAATTACAAAAATCATGAGTCATTAACAACATCCACTCTTTCCAAATAATTTTTGAACGCCTCTGCTCCCAATGCGAGCAATATTCGATAGACTCACCTGAGTATCGATAGCCTACTAATTCACAAGGCAAAATAAGACAACCTATTGTGACAAATGCTCCGCAAAATCAAAGAGGGCAACCTATTGTACAAACTACTAAGAAACAAGGACAGAAAGAAAATCCTCCTAGGGAAGAATTCAAGAGGTAGAGCTCTTATGTCCTAGAAGAATTTAAGAAGATCAAAGTGAGCCTTCCACTATATGAATTGATGAAAATTCTAGAAATTAGAGATACATTGTTGGGAAATCTAAATGATGCTCCTCCAAAGATCGTTTCCCAAGGTGCATCACATGCTCCTAGAAGTGTCCCCAATCATGAATCCAGTTTTCCACAAAATACCAATATTGTCGAAGATGTGCAGAAAAATGCACCTAATACCTCACAACCTCCCAGCTTTATTAAAATAATACAAGATTTTTCGGGTGATCAAAGGGCTACAACCAACGGAGGCATGCCGCAAAATGATCCTATACCTCAAGAAAAAGAAACAACTAGAAATACTACTACTCTAGTAGAACAAACAATCACCACAATGCAGAATGGTAGTGCCACCTCTCAAAACACGAAAAATGAAGAGTTTGATCTAAGAGCACAAAAGCCTATGGTTTTCTATCAAGGAAAGGAGGCAGCCCCTTTCCTCATATCAGTTAGAATTTTTGGAAAAATGTTGCATAACTGCTTGAGCAACTCTGGTGTGTCTAGTAATGTAATGCCTCTGGATATATGTAGAGGATTTGGATTACTCCCACTGCAAACGGATAAGAAGGGGACACAACTGGACAAAACAAAGGTCCGGTAGTAGGAGAATTCAATAACATTCATATGCAATTGGCATCAAATCCACAAGTTCAGAGTTGTATTGACATATCCGTGGTAGACATTCTGGAAGGATATGGTATGTTGTTGAGTAGAGATTGGTCAAGAAAGTTGAACGGCTACACAGCCATTGACTTCTCACATATGTGGCTAACATGAAAGGGAATCCCAAGTCAGATAAGAATAGAGAACACACCCAGGCTCCAATTATTGATAACTAAATATGGTGAAGACAATGAGATCTTGTTCATGGAGACAAGTTTGGGATTATATGTACCCAAAATAGGAGAAATTTTGATGCTACAAGGTTACAATCAGGGAGGATGCACTAAGGTGATACCCAAGTTCGTTGAGGCACCAATTGATGATAGTCCAGAAACGCAACTAAATACGGGAATGTTTGAAAACTTTAGGAACTTTGTCCTAAAAAGTGTTAAGAAAGAAGTTGAATTGGGTAAAGATGCTTGCATTTGGAATTTGTTATTACCCAATTGGTGTAGAATTCATAATGCCTTTCATTTAGAAATTTCATGCACAAGTATCAAGGATGGTCCCTCAAGCATCAATTATGTGAAATATTGAAGAAATTGTTGATCCAAAAGAAGTGGCAATTCCAATGCCAAGCTATAAAGAAGTTGAACAAAATGAAAAGAAAAAGTTTCAAGAAAAACATAAGAAAGAGATTCCTGAATCAGTAATTGAATCTTCCAATACACAAATAGTTGATCAAGCGTGGACACTATCATTTGACGGATCCAAGTCAAAGAAAGGAAGTGGAGCAGACATTGAACTGATCAGCCCGACTAGAGAGACTTATTTGGTGGCACACAGATTGTGGTTCCCATGCACAAACAATGTCGTTGAATATGAATCGTTAGTTATTGGATTGCTACTTGCTATCCAAAAGGGTGCTAAGATCCTGCATGCACACGAAGATTCAGATATAGTGGTCGGGCAAGTTTGGAAACAGTATACAAGTCATGGTAAAAGGTTGGGTCGCTACCTTAATAGAGTATGGGATTTGATTGAAAGCTTTGACGCTTTCAATATTAAAAGAATATGTCGGTGGAGCAATCTGGTAGCAAATTCACTGGCCCGATCCGCAAGTTCATTAAAACCATTGGTCGTGGATTGTGTGAAGAAATTTATAGTTGAGTTAACTTCAGTGGCATCAGTTCTTGACAACATTACAAATTTTCAAGTTTTTGAAGATGATAAGCATATCCTCACTTTTCTGACAAGCTCGAGGGTATTTGAGGCTCAAGTCATCAACAAAGGAGAATCACAGCAAACACAGTTTGAGGTTGACAACATAATGAATCTAAAGGGAATGATTGAGCCAGAAAGGATTTTTGACTCCGATAGATTGAGCGCTCTCAAGTATGAAACAATTGAAGGAGAAGGCAAAAAGGTGAATATAGGAACAAAAGAACAAGTCAAGAATATTTTTATTGATAAAGTTTGTACTCATGAGGGAAAGAAGGTATCCTGAACCTTATGAGAGAATCCCCAAATGTAATAGCTTGGGGATATGAAGACCTAAAGACATATGATACTTCCCTCATCATGCATACAATTCCGCTCAAGCCAGATAGTAAACCATTTCGGCAAAGGCAGAGACCGATAAATCCACTACTAGAACCACCAGTACATCAAGAAGTTAAGAAGCTTCTTTTTGCAAGGATAGTTTTTCCAGTTAGACACTCGACATGTGTCGCCAACCTGGTTGTTGTAAGAAAGAAGAATGGAGAAATAAGATTGTGCGTCAATTTCCAGAATCTTAACAACGCTTCAAGTAAAGACAACTACGCAGTACCATCCCTGGACGAAGTGATACAGGTTGTGAATAGATCTCAGATGACGTCATTTTTAGATGGTTATTCTAGATATAACCAAGTGATGGTAGAGGAAGAAAACAGCATTCACAACAAAGTGGGGCATATTTGCTTACAAAAGAATGCCCTTCGGATTAATCAACACTAGAGGCACTTCTCAGAGGGCTATGGTAAACACTTTCAAGGATTTGGTTGGAAAATGCATCATTATATACAAGGAAGGTTCACCTATAGAATATATTTTGAAGTATTCCAACATGTCATTTGTTACTCATAGGGATGTGATAGCAGAGGGTTCCAATAGAAATAAGACAAAGGCCGCTACTAAAGGGTGAACTATAGGTGGTAGAGTTGTTGAATTTGCACACACAAAAGGATGCTAATGATTATGTCGTCAAATTCTTTTATTCCCATGCCATATGCTCTTTGTATCTCAAAGACACATTTAGTAAAGAATAGAAAATTGGATCCATTATGCTGCTCTTGGACAACAAAGATTGCACACATCCCTTCTCAACATACAATTCTTCATATTGAACTTACTGATCGAGGAAATGAGAGAAACATGGATTAGGATAGGTTGCTCAATTGTCACAAATGGGTAGACTAATATTCAACATCAAACACCAATTAACATTAGTATTACATGTCCAATAGGCTCCTACTTTCTTATATCTACCGATTGCTCTAGGAAATGTAAGGATGCAGATTTATAATTTCAACTCTTAAAGGAGGCCATAGAAGAAATCGAGTCTTCTAGTCTTGCGCAAGTTGGGATTTATTTAACATGTGTTGGCAATAAGGATTGGAGGAGTTGGTGGAGACAGTTCTGGGATTGTTCTCTTTTTTTCTATATTTAAAAGTCGCCATACCAACAACCTTATGGAGGCCATTGCCATCCTTTATGCCTTGAGAAATGTTGTACCCTTAGATGGAGAAAAGTAGTCTATGAATCTAATTCATAGATTGTGACTGATGTGCTGAATTCTTGGAAGACGAATAGCATGCATTGGTATTCATCCCTAGTGGTCAATCAGATTGTGCAACTGTGCAGCTCTTTGGACTTTGTTACTTTTTATAACATACCTCGGGAATGGAATAAAGTAGCAGATAGTTTGGCAAAATGGGCCTCTCAACAGATGGGCATATGGAGCAATGGGGACTGACTTGCTCTTAGAGTATTCTCTGAAGATGGAAGAGCTTGTTATGGACGATATGAGGGATTATTTGGGTGTTTTTGGTGATCTTTGATTAGTTCGGTGTTGTGCAGCTTTTCCTTTAGTTGGTTGCGGTGGCTTTCCTACTTTTTAATATTCTTTGTTGATCAATAAACTTTACCCCTTTTCAAAAATACACACATTATTAATAAATTTTAAATATTGTTTTCAAGATCAAATAAAAAGTTGTAAATTAAATAGATTACAATATAAAAACTAATAATCTAGATTCTACCTAAAAAATGAGAAAAAAAATAAAATAATTATATATAATTTACTTTCTTTAATATTAAAATTTACAATAAATATATATTAAAAAATAAATTGTATTATTTTACTTATAATTTTTTGCCCCAATCCACCTGAAGACATTGGATTGACAAAGCACTTTTCTCTCTACATCATGAACAATTTGATAGCATTTTAAAGTCCTTCCCATCGAGTAGCACTGTTGGGTTGAGTCGAGTTGAGGTTCATTTATATATAAAAATAAAAATAAAAAATTATCGAATGGAATGGCCTACATAGTCCTTGGCCTTTATCTTAAGTGGCAAATTACTCATGTTTTTCTCACAATTGCAATTGCAGATCCTATTGGATGACTATGACCGACAGAAAACAAAAACCTTACACAAACCCTAAATTAAAAAATCAAAGAATGCAATTATAAAAAGGAATACAATCACAAAAATTCATCAATGAAAAACCAAAAAAATTGTTGAGCAAAAAATGCATGCAATGATATCCAAAATCTCAATAAATCACATTTTTTTTTACTATGATATGCTACTATGCTTTGAAAGATATCAATAAAATGGAATAGATGAAGGTAATAGTGGCGCTATAGATCTACAAATGTTTCTATACATATCTTCTACTTTTTAAGTATTGTTTTCTAATTTTTGAAAGTGTCTTGTAGATATAATTGCTCTATTATATCACTTGTTGTAGAGATAACTGATGTATACCAACGTAGTTTCATAGCTTTCTGAAGATTTATGAGACATTTGATATCATACTTGACCAAATGAAGCAAGCGATTTGTGCTAGTGCGGCTATATTACATTTCTATCACAACCATATTAGGTTTATTGTCACAAAAAAGTAGAAAGCAATGAACACCCCACTTCATATGGCTGCATATGCTCTTAACCCGAACTGGTATGTACCTAGAACTAGCAAAGTTCCATCTTGTAAGGGGCTGTCAATTCGCAAGATGAAACACGGAGCGACGGGACTGAGTGGCGAGCTGGGCACTCTCAGTTGTGGTGTAGGTTGATGTATGGTGCATCATTCGAGGTGTATCCGATGGGGCTATGTTGTGCAGAAGGCACACATAGTTGTGGTGTAAGATCCTGTCTGGGACGAATCCGAGGAGTATGCTTTGGGACTGTGAGGCGAGCTGGGTGCTCACAGTTGTGTAGGATCCTGAATGGGATGGATCCGAGGAGTAGGATTGGGGTTGTGTTTTGATGACCCCTATGCACAGTTGTGGTTTAGGAACCGTGTGGCGCAGATCCAAGGTGTAACGGCAGAGGGTAAGTGTTGGAGTGCATCAAGGGCGGCTAAGGTGGTCGACCTCCCTCAAGAGGGACGAAGCAGAGTAGTCCTTCCCTCTAGTCATGTGGGATGACTTGAGGTGATATCGTGGATATTAGGAGTGAAGAAGAGTTCAAATGGTATGCGCAACAGACAGGAGGACTCAAAGGTCTTAGTCAATCAAGATGGATGCAGTGTTCAGCGAGGGAGACTCGGGGAATCTCGATGTACTGAGGGAGTACAATACAAAGCTCGGGGAGCACGCATAGTTGAGCAGGTGGAGCTATGGTGGCTCTGGGGCATTAGTAGAGTGGCCCAGCGAAGATCATGGTGAGCTCGGATGGCTGGGTTCACAAAGGCCAGTGTTAGTAGCTCGGATCTTGTGGGGGATACGGG
The DNA here is from genome assembly GCA_027943335.1 of Chamaecyparis obtusa. Lineage (NCBI taxonomy): Eukaryota > Viridiplantae > Streptophyta > Pinopsida > Cupressales > Cupressaceae > Chamaecyparis > Chamaecyparis obtusa. The sequence goes on along the minus strand of BSBK01002482.1, from coordinate 129,929 downwards.
AGGCGAAAGCATAAGGCTAGTAAGGGGTTCAGTGTGGGTTGAACAGGAGTAGAGCTGAGGGCTCAAGGAAGCATGCGAGGTGCACCGGAGTAAGCAAGCCAAGATGGTTCGACATGCGCTTGTATTCCGCAAGGGTGTATGTTTATGTGGGAAGTCAAGTGATGGGTGCTTGATGAAGGGGAAGGCGTAGTCTGGGAGCAATAAATTGACTCGACCGCAATGGGAGTTGAGAGTAAGGTTTTCTAGTGCCGTGCGGTGTTGGAGATTATCAGGGAGATGGCTCGTCCTAGGCGAGAGCTAAATCCAGCCCCATAACTGTTCGTATCAGAGCAAGAGATGGCTTGATACCCCAACTTTGGGAAAGTTGGTATCAGAGCAAGATATGGCTTGATACCCCAACTTTGGGAAAGCTGGTATTAGAGCGAAATTCATGGTCAAATTTATATGCAGCTCGTAGTGAGTTGATATTGACAGGGTTGGACGTGGATCTAGCAATGGAACTTGGCTTGGGTCGTCAAGGTGTGGCAAGATGTCACAAGGCCATAGTGTGGAGATGGACGTGGTGCAGCAGAGGTTGTTGTGGTTCATCAAAGTGCAGCTTAAGGGAAGTCGCCATTGTCAGGGACATATAAGAGCAGTTTGGTTGGGCTATGGGGAGTAGTGTGGTGTAGGAGTTGATGGGGCAGTTTCGAGGAGCAAAACGTTGGGCTGCGAGGAGCAATGTGGTGTAGGAGTTGTATGGGGCAATTCCAAGGACAAGGAGCAATGTGGCGTAGGAGCTGTATGGTGCAGTTCTGAGGAGTAAAAAGTTGTGTTGTAGGGTGGCTACGGTGGTCATTTTCAATGTGGCGTAGGATGGTGTGCGGGACATTATCCGAGGTGAAATTGAGGGGCTACGTGGAGCAGATTTTGAAAAGGGGAACACATGGGTTGTAAGGTACAGTGAGGTGTAGGGACTCATTTGGTATGGGACCCGAGGTGAATCAAAATGGGCTACATGGTGTAATGAGGGGTAGGATGTTGTCAAGGACTTTGGCTGAAGCTCAAGAATGAGGGTGCTACGAGGTGTAGTTCGGTTGTTTAGATCTATCAGGACATCATCTGAGGTGAATGGTTTGGGAGCCAAGGTGTGGTGTGGAGTAGGATTTGTATGGTGCAAGTCTAAGGAGGAATAATTGGGTTGCATGGGCAGTGTGGAGTAGGATTTGTATGGCGCAAGTCCAAGGTGCAACAATTGGGCTGCATGGGGCAGTGTGGTGTAGAGCTTGCATGGTGTGTGTTCGAGGAACAATTTGGGCTGCATGGAGCAGTAAAATGTGGGGGCTTGCATTGGGTAAGTCCAATGTGGAAAATTTTGGGGCCATTTGGTATGGTGCGGTGTAGGATTTTCATGGTGGAAATCTAAGGAGCAATGCGCTGGTGGGGCGGCAGGTTGGCTTGGTGGCAGGCTAGGCAACAGTGTCATGAATCAGCTAAATCTGGGCGATTTGGTACCGTGTGGTGTAGGGTGGTGTGCAGTACATCATCTGAGGTGTAAGTCTAGGCTGCGATGTTCAGGAGGTATATCGGCAAACAGATGTTGCTGGGCATTCTGGGTTGAGTTGTTGGAGACGAGTTGGATGCAGGGCATATCATAGGGTAGGCCATAATTTCAAGCAGAGTGACACAGTGGAGATCCCCGAAGTCGAAGGTTGAACATGGCAACTTGGAAAAGTGAAATAAGGAGCTGTTTGGTACAGTTTGGTGTAGGATTGTGTTTGGTACATGATCTGAGGAAGGTTGAGGCAAGTACTAACGGTGGCATAGAGGTTCTGGAAGTGTATCAGTAGACGGATAATGGACATGGAATGGGAAAGATATACTATAGTTAAGGCTGCTTGCCATTCACCTACCTACTCTTGTAGGTTCACGGTTCCTCTACTACAAAGGGTAAGTGGTCAATTTGCAAGTGGAATAGGCTTAACTCAAGACAAGATAAGACAAGCCAAGAAGCTAGATGCAATTATATTGCCTTGTGACTGCAAGATCAACAAACTTTGACTATACATCGGGACGTTGATTCGGAAAATGCTAGCAAGGAGGAGGTGCAACCAACATTGATTGGGATTCCATTGGATGAGTCACAACTCAATATACATTGTCAGTCGAAGTCAAAGGCCTCTTTTTTTATAAGGATAGCTTCAAATCTATACATGAATCAACGAAGATACCTCTTGTTAGTTGTTTTGATATATTATATGAATCAAGAATGTCTAACCATAAAATTGATGTCATGTATAGCTAAACTTGAAAATATTTGAGCTCCCTGTTTATTTTATATATTTTTAAAAGCCGTATATGAGATCGATGAAGGAGTCTGTTTTTTGCTGTTGGAAATTGTTTATGTTTTTGGTGCTGGTTCCCTTTGTTTCAAGTTGGGTGGCTTTATTTTGTAACCTCAAAACTGTTCAAACTATTCCAATTTATCCAATGTACGAATTTTTTCTTTATTGGTAGAGGGCCTCCATTGAACTCTATAGAATGCTCATTTAAACTATCATAAAAAGCATTTAACTCTATTCATATTAAGGATTTTAAAATATGTTTAAACTTATATGCTTACATAATATTCAAATTTATATTTATAATGAAAGATTATCACGCATGGGCCCATGGTGCGTCCATTGGCTCTTTAGTCTTTGCCAATAGGTATCAAGTTCAAGTGTTGTAGTCAACATTCTTGGTTTGTTTCAATCTACAGGGATAAGCACTTTTGCTTGTGGCCTCAGTGACTAAAGTTGGTGAAAAAGCCAGATTCAACCATATCGAAAAAAAACAATAAATGATTACCCATGCCCCATTTAATAATTTAAAACAACATTCTATATAAATATCAAAACAACCAGTATACCACTGAACTCTGAGCTGTGAGAACACAGGAAATGGTGATATGTAAAAGTGAGCATAACACCACCAAAAGAAGCAGAATATTTTCCCATGTAATCCTGAAAGTGGTACTATCTGTCATAGACAAGCACAGATATGTCTCTGAATACCTAGGGACCAATGGCAGCTAAAAAGAATTTTGTGGCAGGTATGTTACTAAATGAAAAGTGTAGCAGATGCTCTGAAAATAGATGGTAGGATACGTTGAATTTTAAACATGAAACGGCTCTACAAGAATGATTAAAAATGAACGGAAAGAAGAAACCCATGCACAGGAGGGCTGCATGTTAAAAACAGCAAGTACATGATTTTTCAGCAATTCTTCTTCAATGTGGTAGGGGTCAGTTTTAGTCAAAACACACAAGCAAATGAATCAGCAAGTTGGATGATTTTATAAAAAAGGATTTGCAATTCCATGAATTCAAACTTTAAGCATGGAAATTGCCGGATTCTGGAACACAGTATACAGCTGCACATGTTCACACATACACCGATATCCATGTGTGTATGTGTGTGTGTGTGCAGGTTCAGGAAAAATATGTTTATAATATTTGTGATTCATAAATGAAGATACAATTACATATTTAGAAATAGCAGCAAGATCTGACAATTATTCACAAGTACACATATTTTCTGGAGCGTGGTATAAACACTCGTGTTCACACAACCCATATGCTTGTGTATACATATATACATATATAATGTATATACTTGCATTTCAGGAAAAATATTTTACTAATATTTGCAATTCAGAAGAAAATTTAATTTAATATTTCAAAATAGAGGCAAGAACCATCAATTATCAATTACTCACAGGTTATCACTTATCATATTTCAAAAGCAATTTTACAATGCAGGTCTGATGCATCAAATGGCATGGCAATCAAATGCATGAATTATCAGCTCAAACATGTTATATTATATAAATACAATTTAAAATATGATGTCATATATTTAAAATACAAACAGAAAACTGCACAGATTTTTTGTACATGTACAAACATGAACTACAATTGATCAGCAACACATTGATTCAAATATGTGAACTCAATAAGGGAACACCCTCCTCCATCAGGGCATGTTGTTTGTGTAAAACCATGCATATCAGTCTTTTGGGTAAAACCATTGGTACCTAAGTCAAAAATATAAATCCTGTTTAAGTTTCCCTTACTGGAAAAATTGAAGTTGGCATTAAAACCTAACTAGGGTTTACAAAAAAAGAAAAGAAGGTTAGGGTTTACAATCTAACACTTAAATTCTGAACCTGATCACTTTTTTACATAAGCCCTATTAAATTACAGGGACTATTCATTTAGGCCTGATCCTTCTTATTATAAAACCCTATGAATAAATTAGGATTTTACTAACCCTAGGTGTAACAATTTTCAAGTTTCAGTCATTCAGCTAAACAGCATAATAAGATGGCAACTTTGCTTGGATAAATTGCAAACCACAATTCAGAAAAGCTAGATGCAACTATTGCAGAACGAGTTGGGCAAAGGCGTAAATAAATTCAACTGGCAATACAACCGTCAGGGCATGATATTAATCCTTGTACAAAGAAAATCCCTGGCAATGGAATTTACTAGGCATTAGTTGCTCTTGAGGCCTTTCTGAAGTAGAATCAAAGTGACTAAGTTACTGCTACAATTAGATCAGCAGCCCAACTTTGACACTAGGTTCTTCAGTACAGCTATACTGAAAGATGAGAAAAAAAAAATTATATATCCTATGCCACGAATATCTCAACCCACAGATACACACACTTTTGTTTGCCAAAAACTAATGCTAATGTTGGCAATGTCAATGCCATTTTTGCACCCCGTAATACATTGATCTCAGTGAACTATGTGAGTTTTATCTGAGTAAACAATGTCCATCTAGTGGACAGAGAATCAAATCAGTTTTTTATACTCTCCCAGTATTCCTTTCAATGTTAGAGACGGTCTATGTTAGATACAATTACCATTGCTGATCCTAGCTTCAAAGCCCCTTCATATGAAGCCATCAGGTCTCAATACTTCATATGTTGAAAGACTCTAAGATATGTAGATGATGTTGCCAGTGATCACCACAACTAACAGGTAAAATAGTCCTACAGTTATTTCTGATGGGTGGAGAGATAAGAGGAACTAAACATTGATTAATTTGTTGATAACTTGATAGCCTCATTCAGAGACACAGCCATGCCTTGGACCAAATAAAATCAGCCCATTCTTAAAGAAGTTGTGAACAAGGTTGACCTGCAACAGTGAGATAGGTGGATCAAGTTGTTTTTTATCACAACAAAGAATGGTTAAAGTAGGTCCTACAATTATGTCTGGTGGGTGGAGAGACTAGAGAAACTAAACATTGATTAACTTCCCCATTGCCTCATTCAGAGACATGGTCATGCCTCAGAGTAAATTAAATTGACTCACATTCTTGAAGAAGTTCTAAACAAGGTTGGGCTGCAAGATGAAAAGCAGTTTATTACAGACAACATTGAAAAATGTTTAGTTGACCCATAACGGTACATAGATGATAGCACATCAGGAGGAGGATTTACTTCTTAACTTTCAGACTAAGAAACACCCCAGAGAAACTAGCTCTATGAACCATTGGTTCCAACAGGTGACAATCAGTTCCAACAGGGAGGAATTTCAACACTTACAAAACTGTCAATCTGATATGGATAGGGCAGTTTTGAAACAATTATGAAACCACCAATTTGATGAAAGGGGCAGCTTTGTTCCAATTCAACAAGTTAAGAGGATGAAAAGACCAGTTCGACTTTGTCTCTTCATTTCCCGGTAAGAAGACCTGTCAGTGCAAAGTTAGGAGTCTAGCACCTATATGAAGACATAGAGAGGGTGAATTATGAGAACAATACGATCTTTCATATCGAAGCACAGTAGACACGAAAAAGTGCAGTACAAAGAGGGAGTCCCAAGTAGAGTACACAGCTTGTGTGATTGAAAATACTTGACGCCAGAGAGTACCAGAAAGATGGCTAACACAATAAGTGGATTCTTCATTCTAGTAATTGTTTGTGACATTCCAAGTAAAGCTCAGAAGACGTACAATTGCCACTTCCAACCAGTTTCCCTCAGCTTTAGGTTTCCAAGATAAATTTGAGTCTCTTTGGTGTGATTTGCTTTTGTTTATACTTGTTTATGAAGCATATAGTATCCTTCCATACTTTGAATGCACACTCTAACACAAACATAAAGGAATTCCATTATCATTTAAAGATATCTCATTCTCAACTAACATAGCACTGGTGCAAATTAGCTTTCACAGTTAATTTCTCGAGCATAATCTTGTAGAAAATTATGCATCAATGGTTGCCAACAATTTTTTGAATCTTGATGGGAGACATTTGCTGAATTATTTTGGAGCTCATTTGTCGCACATTGCATCTACTTATCCAAGAGAAAACTTGCATCGGTTAACTGTGTTGTGAAGGGAAACAAAAAATATTTAAACCGCAGTTGGGTTCTGAATATGATGAGGACTTTTACAAAGGGAACGGTGTTTGTTTGCCAAGGTGTCATTCAATTTTCCAACCATTTTTCTCGGATTGCAGAACATTTGTACACAATGAACCTCAAAGAATTCATTTCTTCTGAAGTCTACACGAATAGGATTTGTTTTGCCATGGAAGGCATGAATACTTCATGCCATGTTTTTTATGACCTTTTAGAAAAGTGTAAAAGATATTGTGGATTTATAAGACATTAGTGCAAGCATTGATGATGCTTAATAAAAAAAGTACCCATTGGTTTTCCTTCGAAGGTAATGGATAGTATGAAGGAAACAGTTAAGTCGACATATACGCATGATGAGGACAAACACATGCCATTGCAGGCCCAAAATGAAAAAAGATTATATGCAAGTATAGACAATCTATGTAGTTCTTAAATTGCCACTAATAGTTATTTAGCAATTACAATTCTACCAGCAAAAATATTAAGTTTTTCTCTGCCCAAGTGTCACAAAACCAACAAAAGAATATATGTTGTCAATAGATTTCAAATTAGCATTTTATTTATTCTTTGAGTTCTAATTTTAATTAATTTTCTAGAATACCATCAAATTGAATTAAAGTTATAATACATTTTAATCATATAAATATATTAGGTCAATTGTGGAATTACATTAAGTAATTATAAACCTAATCTTTAGATGGCAGTCGTTCAAAAATTAAACCAACCTTGTAGTGTTAAAAATGTCGTAATAGTTTGCATGTTTTACACCCTTTATAGATCATACAACCAACCACAAGTAGTGGAGTCGGTCTAGGCTATTACTTGAATTGGGAATGTCGGGGGTTAGGGCCCTGTTGTCACTTAGGATTGCACCCGCAAGGGCTAAGTGTGAAACTTAGCAATCCTGTAAAACATGGGACTACTTTCAAGTTGTGGGTGACCTTGACAGTTCCAACCGGTGCTAAGAGGGGAGGGGTGAATCAGCACCTCTTAAAAACTTTTTCTCACTAAATCCAGTGAAGTAAACTTATAGCACTAAAGGCAAGCAGATTTAAGCAAATAATAACAGTAAGTAAACAATCACAAAGTGACACCAGATTTATCACCTGGAAACCCGATTAGGGTAAAAACAACGGTGTGAGGAGACATCACAAATTTTGTACTCTCCTGGAGTACGCCCTGTTAAGAGCCTTCCCGGTTAAAGGATAAAAACGCACTTGCTATATGCGACCCAGTCAAGGGATTTGTTACAAAAGGTCTGTTAGGACCTGCCTGGTTAAAGGACTTTAAACACCTTCGAAGATGTCACCCGGTTAATGGATTTTGATACAAGCGACCTGTTAGAGTCCACCCAAATATTGGGATTTGTCTATAGTAGTTTGCTAGAAAACAATAAAAGTGTGATCTTTGCAAATGGCTTTGCTTAGCCTGATAAGATCTCTATTTGTGCTCAACTGAGAATCATCACCGGTCACCGCAGGTGTATTCTCATCTACTGTTGTGCTACTTTGCACAATCTTCTATCTCTCTTTCTCAGTTTTCTTTTACCCCTGCTTCTGTAGCATATAGGTTCACTCTTTTTCTCGGCAGAATGAAGGCAACTCTTCTTCTCAACAAGCATAAGAATATATATAGTTTTGTTGCCCTAACTGCACCTCAAATGCATGATCTAATCCTCAGATCTTACAAATACATCACTCAGTGAAGTGTTGGTTCACTGAGCAAGCATCCGATGCAAGCTCTGGCTTTATCCACTACATGAAGAAAACAACAGTTGCATGTCAGGCAACCTTTCTTCATAGGAGATAACACCTTGATTTAAACCCACTGAATCCGGCTTTAAATCCTTCAGTCGCGCCTCAAGAAACCATTGATTCCGGTTTTAAATCCTTCACCTGCGCCTCAAACCGATCACCAAGACAACTCAAGATCACCCGGATTTACTGCAATAAATCCCAGTAAAAAGAGCTGGTTGGAACAGATAGTTGACAGTTGACTATGACTTCCTCGGTTCATACCGGAGTCTTATAACATATCCAATTGAGTCCTTAGATCTGTTGCAGTCTCTTTCTTGTCTTGCCGGTTGCATTGTCCCGGTTGTGTTATAAACACTAGTTGGATATTGCTTTTGGTTGTACTTGTCTATACCGGTTTCTAGTTCGGTCCTTGGTTGATACTGGAATACTCTCTTCCCTAATTGAGTGCATTGCCCGGTTACTAATGCTTAGTGTGGAGACCGGTTACAATGGATTACAGTTTGTTCTTTTCTTGCCAAACCAGTCTCTCTTGATGTATATTTTCTTACAGCTTTAGCCTGTATAGAGATGACAAATCTCTATCCTGTTTTGTCAATCAATGACAATACTAGGACCGGTAGAGAGCTTACCGGTTACTATCATTTGATGCTAACAATCTCCCCCTTTGGCATTGATGGCAAAACTCAAAACTTTGAAGGGCATTTGGAGTCTTGCATAACTTACCCGGTTTGATTGCCGATTGCCAATTGCCACAATCTCTCCCCCTTTTTGACAATAATGTCAAAAGACTAATAACATATCTTATAACATATCCGGTTGAGTCCTTAGATCTATTGCAGTCTCTTTCTTGTCTTACCAATTGCATTGTCCCAGTTGTGTTATAGACACTAGTTGGATATTGTTGTTGGTTGTGCTTGTCTATACCAATTTGTAGTTCGGTCCTTGGTTGATACTGGAATACTCTCTTCCCTAATTGAGTGCATTGCCCGGTTGCTAATGCTTAGTGTGGAGACCGGTTACAATGGATTACAGTTTGTTCTTTTCTTGCCAAACCAGTCTCTCTTGATCTATATTTTCTTAGAGCTTTAGCCTGTATAGAGATGACAAATCTCTATCCTGTTTTGCCAATCAATGACAATACTAGGACCGGTAGAGTGCTTGCTGGTTACTATCATTCGATGCTAACAATCTCCCGCTTTGGCATTGATGGCAAAACCCAAAACTTTCAAGGGCATTTGGAGTCTTGCATAACTCGCCTGGTTGGATTGCCGATTGCCAATTGCCACAATCTCTCCCCCTTTTTGACAATAATGCCAAAAGACTAATCAGAAAGATTTCCATTCTCTAATCTGCTCCCCCTACGAGCAGCAATCTCTTTTCATCAGTTCATAAAAGATAAGGTGTAACCTTCTGTTGAATCATAATGAACTGATGACTCCCTATTGATGATTACTAATGATCTGAGAGGGGTACAACCCCCAGTCTACCTCTGAGATACTCAAAAGTACTCTTTGGTAATGGCTTTGTAAATATATCAGCAATTTGTTCTTTGGTGGGGACATACTCCAATCTTACTTCTTTATCCTGTACTAGTTCCCTCAAGTAGTGATACTTGATGGCAATGTGCTTGGTCTTGCAGTGCATAACAGGATTTTTGGATATGTTGATGGCACTGGTACTATCACAGTGAATTGCGATTGGTTCAAGTACATGTTCCTGAATACCTTCCAGCAGTTGTTTGATCCAAATCACCTGTGTGCAATTGATTGCAGCAGCAACATATTCAGCTTCAGCAGTGGACTGTGAAATGCAATTCTTCATCTTACTTGTCCACGATACAATTCTCCCACCTAGAAAGAATGCACCACCGCTTGTGCTCTTTCTGTCATCAATGTTGCCATACCAGTCTGCATCAGTGTAGACTTTTATTTGGAATCCTCCCTTGTGTGAAAACCACAAGCCATATTCCTCGGTTCCTTTTAGATATCTGAAGATTCTCTTTACTGTCATCAGATGTGTTTCTTTGGGATTAGCTGAGAATCTTGCCACTATGCCAACTGCATGAGCAATGTCCGGTCTGCTGTGAACAGCATACTGCAATTTTCCTATCATGGACCGATACATTGTTTCATTTACTTCTTTGGCATCATCCTCTTTTGATAACTTGAGATTACTTATCATTGGAGTTCCAACCGGTTTGGATTCTTCTAGTCCAAAAGTCTTAAGAATTTCTTTAATGTACTTGGACTGAGAGATGAAGATACCTTCTTTTAGCTGATAGACCTGTAGTCCAATAAAGAATTTTATGGGTCCAATCATAGACATCTCAAAATTCTTTCTTCATTTCTTCAGCAAAGGCTTTGCTCATCCTGTCATCTCCTCCAAAAATGATGTCATCAACAAAGATTTCAGCAATTAGATTTCCATCTTTTTCCGTTTTGAGATACATATTGATGTTGTCACCGGTTCTTGTGAATCCAATGGTCAAAAGGTATGAATGCAACCTTTCATACCAAGACCTTGGAGCTTGCTTAAGCCCATAGAGAGCCTTTTTTAGTCTGCAGAACATATCAGTCTTTTGAGCAAATGTAAATCCTTCTGGTTCCTCAATGTAGACCTCTTCCTCCAATATTCCATTGAGGAACGCAGACTTCACATCCATCCGGTAAACTTTAAACCTTTTGTGAGCTGCATAGGCAAGAAGAATTCTTACCCCTTCCAATCTAGCCACTGGTGCAAAAGTTTCCCCATAGTCTAGTCCAGCTTCCTGAGCATATCCTTTGCAAACCAGTCTTGCTTTATTCCTGATGACTTTACCGTCCTCATTCAGTTTGTTCCTGTAGACCCATTTTGTCCCAATGACATTTTTGTCCAGAGGTCTAGGCACAAGTTCCCATGTATCGTTCTTCTCAATTTGTTCGATTTCTTCATCCATGGCCTTGACCCAATTCTCATCTTCCAGGGCTTCTCTGGTGGATTTGAGCTCAACACGTGAAAGCAAACAGATGTTCTCTTTGGCCTTCTTCCTGGTCAAGACGTTCCCATGTTTGTCACCAATTATATTGTCAGTAGGATGATATGTGACATACCTTCGAAGAACGGGTCTCTGTTCCCAATCTGGTTCTTCTGGTTGAGCATTGTCTTCAACATGGTTCGGGATATCAACTGGTTCGCCATCCTATGTCAACCTGTTGGGTTCAGATAGATTCTCTTGCTCCAGATGTCTATCCATGTGTATTTCTCCTTCATCATCAGTCATAGCTTTGTTGAACTCAAAGGCATTCCCTTCGTTTGGGCCTTGAAGATTGTTAAGATCATCATGATTGGTCTTCATTTTAGCATCTGAAGATTCATCAACTTTTACATTGATGCTTTCAACTATCTTCTGTCTTCTTTTGTTCAAACACCAATAGGCCTTACTTTTGGTAGAGTAACCCAAGAATGTTCCCTCATCGCTCTTGCGATCAAACTTCCCAAAGTATATATCTCTTTTCACGTAGCACTTACTACCAAATATTTTAAAATAGCCTACACTGGGAGTATGTTTGAACAAAAGTTCATAAGGAGTCTTACCGGTTCCCTTTTTGACTTGAACTCGGTTGAGTGTGTAGACTGCAGTACTGACAGCTTCCCTCCAAAAGTGATGAGGCAGATCTTTTTGAATCAGCAATGTTCTAGCACAATCAATCAGCGTTCTGTTTCTTCTTTCTGCTACTCCATTTTGCTGAAGAGTCCTTGGTGTAGATAGATGTCTTTTTATTCCATGTTCCTCACAGTAGTGAGTGAACTCTTGAGAGGTAAATTCACCTCCTCTGTCTGATCTCAGACACTTCAAGCTTTTACCGGTCTCTTTTTCCACTCTAGCTTTGTAGATTTTGAACATGTGGAAAGCTTCTGATTTCTCCTTAAGAAAGAGTGTCCACATCATTTTGGAGAAATCATCCACAAAGAGCATAAAGTAACGGTCTCCATGGTAATTCTTTGTTCTCATTGGTCCGCACAGGTCAGTGTGCACTAGATCTAGAACATTCTCAGCAAAGGACTTACTGTTGAAAGATGTTCCGATCAACTTTTCCAACTGACAATCTTTACAAACGCCCTTGATGGGTTTTGTAATCTCAGGAAGTCCTCTTACCATTTTCTTTTTGCTCACTTTGACAATACTGTCAAAGTTTATGTGGCAAAGCCTCCTGTGCCATAACCAGTTGTTGTCTTCTTTGGTCATAAGATAGATTTTGCTTGATTCTCCTTTGATCGAGGCTATGAGACAAACTCCTTCCATTGAGTCAAGATAAAAAAAGATTACCTTTGCTCTGTCTACTAGTTGCAACATGAGTTCCGAACTGATTCTTTATTATACAGGAACCTTGTCCGAATTCCAGCAAGAATCCTTTGTTGTTTAGTTGTGCAACACTCGTCAAGTTGTATTTGACTCCTTCAACCCAGTACACATCTTCACAGACAGCATTGTTGCAGAGAGCCATAGAACCTTTACCTTTGATACCACCCCAAAGGCAACTGATCCGCTGTCATTGAGCTCGAGGTTGATAAACTTGCTCTTGTCACCGGTCATGTGGTGAGTGCATCCACTGTCAATGATTCAGTCATCATACTGATGAGATCTTGATATGAGTGCAACTTCTTCTATTACTGGGCTCTCCTCCTTTATTGCAACAAATGCAATTTATGGATCCTCTGAGTCTTCAGATTCGTTATTTGCTTTATTCTTGAACCAATCTCTTTATCTTTATGTTCATCATCAGGACATCTTGCAGCAGTATGACCTATTTTATTACAAAAGAAGCATTTCAAAATGAGCTTTCCCTTATACTTCCCCTTCCTTCTGGGGAATCTTCTAGCAATGAGTGCTTCAAACTCTTCTTGCTCCATCTCTTCTGAGAACAGATTCTCAACAAGGTTCCCAATCTTACCGGTGGAGCAGTTACCGGTTTCTCTTCCCCTTTTAGTGGAAGAGATATTGGCGGAAGACTTGAAAGCTGCTTCCTGAATAGGTAAGCAATTCTCAAAATTACTTAATTCAAAGGCAGAAAGCTTACCGATTAGGGAGTCAAGAGTGACTTGATCTTTGGTCACCGATCTGAGTTCTTGAATGGCATAAATCTTGATAGCATACTAAGGTCTAAGAGTTCTCAGTATTTTGCTAATTACTTCCTCTTCACTGAGCTTTCCTCCTGCGCATCTGATGGAATTGATCACTTCTTTGATCTGGTTGCTGTATTGCTCAATGTCTTCTACTTCATTCATCCTCATATCGTCGTACTTTCCTCTGAGGCTTTCGACCTTGGCTCTTTGAACATTAGGATCCCCTCCACAGACTGTTTGCAGGTTTCCCCACATCTTGCAGGCAGATTCAAGATGTTCAATCTCAACATAGACATGATCAAGTAGCGTGCTAGCTATCATATCCATAGCTGTCATTTGCTCGGTCTTGATCTTATGTTCATCAGGTGTCAACGTGCCAAAAGGTTCAATGTACTCGGTGGCAACATGATTCCAGTATTGATCTCCAATGGTCTTCATATATCGTTTCATTCTACTGCACCACAAGGTGAAGTTTTCCTTTGAAAACTTTGGTCCTTCCTTTCTCAACATCTTGCCTTTTTCTTTGAGCGGTTAAGCGGCAAAGAAAACAAGACTTGGTTGCAATACCAATTGACAGTTCCAACTGGTGCTGAGAGGGGAGGGGTGAATCAGCACCTCTTAAAAACTTTTTCTCACTAAATCCAGTGACGTAAACTTATAGCACTAAAGGCAAGCAGATTTAAGCAAATAATAACAGTAAATAAACAATCACAAAGTGACACCAGATTTATCACCTGGAAACCCGGTTAGGGTAAAAACCACGATGTGATGAGACCTCACAAATTTTGTACTCTCCTGGAGTGCGCCCTGTTAAGAGCCTTCTCGGTTAAAAGATAAAAACACACTTGCTAGATGCAACCCAGTCAAGGGATTTGTTACAAAAGGTCTGTTAGGACCTGCCTGGTTAAAGGACTTTAAACACCTTCGAAGATGTCACCCGGTTAATGGATTTTGATACAAGGGACCTATTAAAATCCACCCAAATACTGGGATTTGTCTATTGTAGTTTGCGAGAAAACAATAAAAGTGTGATCTTTGCAGATGGCTTTGCTTAGCCTGATAAGATCTCTATTTGTGCTCAACTGAGAATCATCACCGGTCACCACAGGTGTATTCTCATCTACTGTTGTGCTACTTTGCACAATCTTCTATCTCTCTTTCTCAGTTTTCTGTTACCCCTGCTTCTGTAGCATATAGGTTAAGTCTTTTTCTCGGCAGAATGAAGGCAACTCTTCTTCTCAACAGGCATAAGAATATATACAGTTTTGTTGCGCTAACTGCGCCTCAAATGCATGACCTAATCCTGAGATCTTACGAATACATCACTTAGTGAAGTGTTGGTTCACTGAGCAAGCATCCGGTGCAAGCTCTGGCTTTATCCACTACATGAAGAAAACACCAGTTGTGTGTCAGGGAACCTTTCTTCATAGGAGATAACACCTTGACTTAAACCCACTGAATTCGGCTTTAAATCCTTCAGTCGCACATCAAGAAACCATTGATTCCGGCCTTAAATCCTTTACCTGCGCCTCAAACCGATCACCAACACAACTCAAGATCACCCGGATTTACTGCAATAAATCCTGGTAGAAAGTGTTGGTTGGAACAGATAGTTGACAGTTGACTATGACTTCCTCGGTTCATACTGGAGTCTTATAACATATTGTTGTAAGGTTTTCACACCATCGCCCCAACAAATTTGGCGATCCCTTTTTTTTGGCAGGCCTTGATAATTTTCCTTGATCCGGGTATTTGGATGCCTTAGCGAATTTTTGGACGATCCGGAGGTTTTGGAATGAAAATTTTACACCTTCGATGTTTTGAGGCGCCTAGGAGGGTATAGCTTGTTTTTACCTTGTGCGAAATATTGATTTTCCTAAACAGTTGATTTTGTGTCCAGGCCAAATGAAATTCGATGAGAATTTTATTTTAATATCTAGAGGGATAAAATTGAAAATTTTGGACTTAGATGAATTTTTGAAAATTGATGAAATTGAAAAACTTTAGCATTTTCAAAATTTAATTGTGAAATTGGATATTTTTGGGAAAATCTTGTAAATTGTTGGTGGAGAAAAATGGAAATTAAAAATAAATTTAAAATTGCCAAATTTGATTTAATTGCAAAAATTTTCAAAATTAATTGCCAAATGGAAATTAAATTGCCAAATAGAAGTTAAATTGCAAAATGATTTTTGGTACAAAATAATAAAAATTAATTTTTGTTGTCATCATTAAATGCATTAAAATTATATTTTTGGGCTGAGTGTTTGTAATTTTAGAAATTTAATTTGGACCCTTTTGTGTGTTAAATTCAATGTATTTTAAACCCTAAGAGGTGTGAAATTCAAGGCAAGTAATTGGGTCCACAATGGGGAAGGTTTAAAGCTATATTGGAGGCCTAAATGACCTTTTTTCAAAATTTCAATTTTAGGGCCTATGATAATTTCTGATTTGGCTAATTTAAACCCATTATTTTGCAATAGGTTGGCCCAATTTTGAATTAAAATTAAATCCCCTAGGGCTGTGCATTTTATTTCATTTAATTCATGTTTAATTTGGCAATTTTAATTTTTAATTTTTTTCTCCTCCTACAAAGTCAGCCCTGCTTTTTTGAGGCAAAAAATTGGTCTATAATGAAGGCTCTCCCCTCCTCATTTCACTCATCAGATCTCATTTCTTTTGGCAGCGAATTTGAGGAGCAGCAAGAGCGAAATTGTTCTAGGAGGCAGCGAATTTGCTAAAGGAAGAGTTGCAAAATATGGCAGGAAGGCAGCGAATTTATTAAGGAGGGTGTTGCGAATTAGAAGAGGGCAAGACCTGCGATTTTTTTTTTTAAGGAGGCTGCATGTTGGGCACTTGCAAAAATTCTGGGCAGGCTACTATTTGTTAGAGCGAGGCTGCAAATTTGTGCCCTAGTTGCTATGTTGAAGCTGTTTTTTCTTTTTAAGAGAGGACTGCCGTTGGAAGGACAGAATTCCAAAAATCATTGGTAGGGGCTTCAAATCTGATCTTGTCAGCAAAATTTGAAGTATTTCTTTTCTTCTTTGGATAAAATTTGTTGGTTGTAAAGGAAGATTTTTCGATTTTGAGTAAAGGTTGGTTGATAAAGCAGAATTCTTTCTTGTTCTTATTTGGTTCTTTCCTCCATTTCTTGCTTGCATCATCCATCCATCACTCCATCATCTCATCTAGGGCTTCAAGTTGGGAGATATAAGTGTAGTTTCCGTCTAGGATTTGGAGAAAGGAGATATAAGTGGTAGTCCCACACCTAGGAACGAAGTTGGGAGATATAAGTGTAGTCCATCTCATAAGTTTTCGGAGAGGCAGAAATAAGTGGTAGTCCCATCCCTAAGCGGAGAAGCAAAGATAAGTGTAGTGTGATAGGCATTGGAGAGGCAGAAATATGCTAGTCCATCCCTAGGATTGGAGGGCCAGAGATAAGTGTAGTCCCACCTCACTACAGAAATAAGGGGCAGAAATAAGGGCTAGGATGGCGGATGCTAGTGCAAGCAAGAGCCAAAGGGAATGAATACCAAGAAAGCCAGGGAAGACATGATGCCCAAGACCACCTTCTTCTCAAAATTGAAGTGAGTTGGTGACACCAACATCGATACAGTGAACATGATACAGTTGAGAGATAGGTTGAAAGGGGGTCAGTCCTCTATGGCAAAGAAGATCTACAAGTGTGGAATTGTGCAAGCTGTCGCCTTCCCTCCTACCTTGCCTTGTCCGGAGTTGCTGATGGAATGTGCATCTCGGCTAGATATTGTGACCAGGTCCATCATCTTTGATGAAGGAGAGAGGGTGTTGGCTAACATCAGCGGGCAGGTGATAGAGGAAGTGTTCAATATACCCCAGCAGAAGCGCATGATAGTAATGTTGATGGATCAAGCCGCCAAATTCTTTCAAGACAATCAGGATGCCTACCTCGCTCTACTAAAGCAAAATTGGTTACACGAAGGCAAGAAGGGAGTCACCAAGTCATCCATGCTCACCAGGGCTGATTTCAAATCAAAGTATGGCGATCTTATTGTGCGTCTCAACCACGTCATGAGCTCCGCTCAACATATGCAGTTTGAAACTTGGATGTACTATTTTATTGAAGGAATTGAAAATGGAAAAAGAAAGTTTGATTGGGCTAGAATTATAAGTGAAAATTTAGAGTTGCAACTTAGGACAGTACAAAATCAGAAACAATTATATATGGGGTCCTACCTTTTCTATTTAATTATAAGACTGTATGAACATCCTGGACTTAAGGCTAAATGGGCCCGAACAATGCTTGGTGCATGAGTGTTATCCACAACTTCATTTGCACAACACCAAGGACCACAAGATATTTTATGATGCCTTTGCCATGAGGACAGTAAGGGTATTGCAAGGGACACCCGCAAGGAGGCTCTCATCGGAAGCGGAGACAAGGGTCAAGAAGTTTGGGAGTTGGTTCATCCAATTTCCGCAATTCACTTATATCAGAGTGGTTGGATGCACGGCTTGTCCCAAGAGGCTTCCAAGGTACCCACCCGATAAGATAGTTTTGATGGAGTTGGCTAGGCAACTTAAGCAATATGACAAAATGATGAAGCTCAAGGGTGAGACAGGGGTTACCTTCTCACTCATGATAGGCAATGATAGTTGTCCCAATCCTGTTGCCTTTGCAGCTGCAAAGAAAGAGATAGAACAATATCATCTAGGATGGTATAGGGCAAGGCAAGGATTCGATCCTAATGGTCTAATCAAGGCATCTCATGGGGATACATTCAAGCATATTCCTACTTTGGAGGATTTTTGGGCCAATGCGCAAGATGACTTTCATGTGAGGAAGTTGGCTTTCTCAAGGTTATCGGTGGGCATGATGAGGGCAATCAGGTGGAGAAATCTTGATATTCCAGATCAACTGGAAGAGGATGAAGATGTGCTAAGGGAAGATTACAATACAGTAGAGGGAACGGAGTTGAATCCAGTGGATTGGGATGATCCTCAGGATCTTTCCTTAGATGCAGTAACGAGAACAATTGAGCTACACACTGAGTGGTGGTACAATAGGAAGTTTAGGCAATTACAAAGTCGGAGGGTACACCTTACCTATGAGAAGATGAAGCCAGAAGAGGGGATTCCAACAGAGTCAGTCGGACAACAAGGTGGGGGGGAGTAGCCAACAACAAGCAGTTAAGAGTAAGAAGAGAAGTTTGGAGGTTGAAAAGGATAAAGAACATCAAGAGCCTCCAGCAAAGAAACAGAGTAAAGTGCCATCGAGAATGAGCATAGTTGACGCTAGGAGCCAAGAGGTTGGTACAAGTAAGCAAAGGGCAGCGGTAGAGGTGAGCTCTGGTTCAGAATCAAGTGGTTATAGTAACAATACAAGGTACTCTCCTCTTTCGGAGAACCAAGTTAAGGAAAATGCGACAATTAGTGGTGAAGGAGATAAGTCTGTTGACGTCGAGGCTCTATTAGTTGAGGAAGGAAGCCAAGCGCCCAAGGCCGTTGGTGATGCTGTGCTAGTCGAACAGAATCCAGATTTGGGGAGATGCATTGCACCACTATGGTTGAGACAGATGCTTATGCCAAGGGGCAAGGTTGTGGCCATCCGAACAGTTGAGGATATTCAAGGGTTAGTGGAAAAGGAAGATGATGTCGGACAGAAACAAATTGCAGGAACAGTGGCAAAGGTAATCAGGAATGATGAGGATGGTCACCGAAAGGTTCAAATTGTGATGCCAAAGGTTAGCAAAGCAGTAGACAAGATTGTGGCCCAGGATTATGAGATAGTAGAGCATGACATGGGAAGAATCACAGATGACATGGAGTGTTTGGAGGTTCGGGAAGGCATAGCTTCAATCAGAGAAAGGTTGAGAAAGGCAAACGAAAAGATTTTGGAGTTGGAAAACAAAAATAAGTATTGGAGAGATAGCTATCATGGAGTATGTCAACCTATCCAACAGTTGCATCAGGCAGCCCTTCCACAAAATAGTGGGAGCAATCTGGAAGAGATATTAGCTCAAGAGCAAGAAACTAAAAATTGGATCAGTGATACAATTCAAGAAGGGCGAAAGTTCTTGCCTGCCTTTATCTCAACATTCAAGTCATTTGTGTCTCTTAGGGACAAATTCAGAGCATTTGAAGGTGAGTGGAAGGATTTCCTTCCAATCCGTGACTTAGCCATTCCCAGGTTACAAGCGGCCATAAAGTTATCAAAGGGATCTTTGGTGAGGGCCAAGTTGGTCAATGAAGGAGGAAAGAATATTGAGTCTTGGTATGTTACCTTGACTACCAGATCGAGGGTACTCGAAGAGATACAGGATGAGATTGCACAATACAGTCCAAGCATCGACACTTTCATTTCAAACATGTTGAGTGATGCGAGGATTGCACTTGATTTTGAAGCAATCAAAGGGGAGAATTTTAACGAGACAGAGTTTGGATTGAGATTGGATGAGTTAGGGAAGGTTGCCACCAGGCAGAAACAATTGGGCATCCTTGCCTCTCTCAGGGCCCTTATTGAGTTTGCAAGGGATGATGAGAAGGAGAGTGAGAAGACACTACAAGCAGCAAAGAACATGATAGACACAGCTGAGCTCAGGATGAGGGATACACCTTGCCCTCCCATGGAGAAAATCAACACCATGTTAGCCAAATTCATTGCTTATGCTAAAAAGATGAAAGAAAATGATAGAATTGTATTAGAAGATCATTTGATGTAAGCCCAAGTGGCAAATTCTCCTTTCTTCTTGGGTAGGGTAGGTGTCTAATTCTGATTGGCTACCATGTTGGTGCCTTCTCATTGGTTGCCACTTTTCCTTTTTTTTCATTGGTCCATTGATGAGGTGGCGTCTTCTCATTGGCCAATGGGGTGGCAACCCTAATTAGGGTTTCTAGGATTTAATCTAGATCATTGATTTTGCCTATTAATCTTGGCCATTGGTTGTAATTTTGAGCCTCTATATAAGGCCAAGTACTCTCATTTGTAAAGGGTTGAAGAAAATTGTTGCTAATATAATACCAAAATTGCTTCTCTTGTCATTGTTGTGTCTTGCATGGTAATTAAGAACACTTGGTGTTATTGCATGGTTTCTACTTCCAATTGTTAAAGTTAGATTTCATTGAGTTGTTAAAGTAGATTTCATTTCAAGAAAGTGTTAAAGTAAGAATTGAAGTAGATGGCTAGTTGTATGGTGATATTGGTACATGTTTGATAGGGATCTATATACTAGGCCACTAGCATCTTAGCGGCTTGTTAAAAAGCCTTGTCTAGTAATCCAGTCTCATTCCCCTTGAATCATTGCATCTATGGAGGTAGCGCCGTTGGCAAACTTTCATTAGATTTGATCCCCGTCCATTTGCTAATCTTTCCATTCCATAGGAGTAGTAGTAAAGCAAGAAGTAGTTTAGTAGTTGAAGTTTGATGAGCAAAGTTGGAAGTGATATAAAAGGAAGAAAGTCATTTGAGTATACATTGCAAAGTTAAATCTTATCATCATCATAACGAGAATTTGACATCCCTGAAGTGAACAACGTAAGCCCGCCTAAGTGATTAACCAGCAAATCACATTAATATAACTGAGTTAGTATCCACAGGTGTAAGGAACCTTGGAGTTTTCTCATGTTCTTCATGAGTATATACTTTCAAGAGAGGGTTGAGTGTTTGGTATTCTATATCAAGTATTCAATTGCTATATGTTATGTAGTGGTACAAAACTGACATCAACACATATCCGGTTGAGTCCTTAGATCTGTTGCAATCTCTTTCTTGTCTTACCGGTTGCATTGTCCCGGTTGTGTTATAGACACTAGTTGGATATTGTTGTTGGTTATACTTGTCTATACCGGTTTGTAGTTCGGTCCTTGGTTGATACTGGAATACTCTCTTCCCTAATTGAGTGCATTGCCCGATTACTGATGCTTAGTGTGGAGACCGGTTACAATGGATTACAGTTTGTTCTTCTCTTGCCAAACCAGTCTCTCTTCATGTATATTTTCTTAGAGCTTTAGCCTATATAGAGATGACAAATCTCTATCCTGTTTTGCCAATCAATGACAATATTAGGACCGGTAGAGAGCTTACTGGTTACTATCATTTGATGCTAACAGACCTATAATGAAAGTAGACCTCCGGATTAAGGGTCGGCTTCCCTTGAATCACCTTGAAACTAAACTGAACTTAGAAGGGAAAAGGGAAGAGAAATGCATTAACTTGAAAATTGAAAATGAAACTGGGGTGATTCACCTAATTTGAAAGATCTACAAACTGCAAACAAACTCACAATGTGATTTAAACATAACCTGAACACCACAACTTTCCCCTAATTATGATATTGCCCTTAGAAACAATAAGGTGTTGATTATAAATGAGAAGGGAAAATGAGTTCCACAACCCAAAATACTTGTAAATGCACACAAATTAGGACTTTAGGCAACAAAATGTGTTTCTGAGTATTTAAATGAACAATATACCAAGTAAAGGATTAACTTTAATCACAATAACATTAATACAAGACTCACCAAACAACTTAGAAAAACAATAGGAACAAGAAGGATAACTGCTATGTATTCAATCAAAAGGAGCCAAAATACAATTTGCTTCTCTAGGAGCTACAAACATTCATATCTCAAAGTGAGATAGGATGCAAGAACTGCCTCTATCACAAAATGTGAAAGGTATAAATAGATGAAGGGGGTAGGAAATTGCATCTCCAAGAAATTTGGAATCCCATGACTGCGTCCACCAAATCCGGGGATTGAATAGAAGCAAAATCTGCATTTAGGTCAATGGGATATGTTGTCCAATAATTAGGTGACTTAACCTCCCCTAAAGGAGGTGAAATTGGGAGATTTTCATAATTTCTGCCTTAGAAAAGTTTCTCTTTCAAAATCAAATTTCACCTAATTCCTCCAATCATGCCTTGATAGGTAATATTTGAACAAGATGATTTATAAAACATTACTTGTCAAATATTTTACAATATAAATATGCATGATTTTACATTAAAATATCCCACTTAATAATGACCCCTAATAAGACTTGATAGGAAAAATATTATCAAATACCAAAACCTAAGTATCTAAGGGTCATGTTTATATTTCTAGTTTTGCCCATTAAAATGACTTTCATTAAAATATTTTTAATCTCTTTTAATGAAAGTCCATATTTTCTTTCCTAATTCCCCCTTTCTTTTAGGTAAGATTAAAAAAATCTTTAAATAATATTCTTATAACATATATCCCACCTTTATGTTGTTTGTTGATGTCAGTTTTGTACCACTACATAACATATAGCAATTGAATACTTGATATAGAATACCAAACACTCAACCCTCTCTTGAAAAGTAATTACTCATGAAGAACATGAGAAAACTCCAAGGTTCCTTACACCTAAGGATACTAACTCAGTTATATTAATGTGATTTGTTGGTTAATCACTTAGGCGGGCTTACGTTGTTCATTCAAAGATAACTTGGTGGTACTTTGCTTGCTTGACTTGTTCTTTTCTCCTTGATCACTTTCACTTTCAACTACTCCTACCACTAACTGCTTACTGGTCTACTTCTACTCCTATGAATGAAGAAATTAGCAAATGGACGGCGATCCAACCAAATGAAAGCTTGCCTGCGGCGCTACCTCCATAGATGCAATGATTCAAAGGGAATGAGACTAGATTACCACACAAGGCTCCTTAACAAGCCGCTAAGATGCTAGTGGCCTAGTATATAGATCCCTATCAAACATTCACTAACATCACCATACAGCTAGCCATCTACTTCTACTCTTACTTTAACAACTTTGAAATGAAATCCTATTTTAATTTGAGAGATGTAAAGAACCATGCAAATACACCAAAATGATCATGTATATCCACCATGCAAACCACAACAATGAATAGAGAACAATTTTGATAGTATTTTGGCAACAATTCTCCAACATACCTCTCTTTACAAATGAGAACAAATGGCCTTATATAGAGGCTCAAAATTACGAGTGGCCAAGATTGAGGGGCAAAATCAAGGGCCAAGATTAAACCTTACAAACCCTAATTAGGGTTACCATCTTTCAACCAATTACATGAGAAAATTAAAAATAATTTGTCAACCAATGAGAACATAGGACACTTGGCATGATTTGATTGCATGCACATGAAATTCCCACCTCATCAACCTTATCTTATAAATTTATTTAATCCTTGAGATGAGGTGAAGCTTTGGATGCTTAAGCTCACCCTTAGAAACTTTCTCATCACCACTTGAACTTGCTTGTACCTGATGTCCTGACCTTGAAAGGGTGAGGTCTCTATGCACTTGGGGTAATCTTGCTTTGGCCTCGGTGGCTTGCCTGGATGTGAACCTTCTTGCAATTTGAGAGCCTTGCTCTTGGCCTCTGCCTTGAAATCAAACTTGACCTCTTCAACCTTTCGTCTCGCTTTCCTCCTTCATTATCCTTGCCTTCCTTTAACCTTCCTGTCTTCCCTAACCGTCCTACTCGAATTTGGTTTGCATGCACCCCCCTCTGCTTCAATACTCTTGGGTTCTAGGGGCACCTACCTTGGCCATACTTCCTGCAAGGTTCACAAATCTAACCAAACTAGCTTGCACGAATAGCCAAGCCTTTCCTAGCCTCAAATATCTTCAAATCTCATCCAATCCGCAATGAAACCTACCTCCTCACTAATGTTTTCCTCTTTGGCTAACCCTTGAATGCCTTCAACTGTTCGAACTGCCACAACCTCGCCCCTTGGCATAAGCATCTGTCTCAACCATAGTGGTTCAGTGCATCTCCCCAAATCTGGATTCAGTTCAACTAGCAAAGCATCACCAATGACCTTAGGCGCTTGGCTTTCTTCCTCAACTGATAGAGCCTCAACGTCGATTAGTTTATCTCCTTCACCACTAACTGTCACATCGTCCCTGACTTGGTTCTCCGAAAGAGGAGAGTACCCTGTACAATTACTATAACCACTTGATTCTGAACCAGAGCTCACCTCCACTGCTGCCCTTTGCTCACTTGTACCAACCTCTTGGCTCCTAGCCTCAACTATGCTCTCTCTTGACGGCACTTTACTCTGTTTCTTTGTTGGAGGCTCTTGATGTTATTTATCCTTTTCAACCTCCAAACTCCTCTTCTTGCTCTTAACTGCTTGCTGCTCACTGCCTTCACCTTGCTGTCCAACTGACTCCACTGGAATCTCCTCTTCTAGCTTCATCTTCTCATAGGTAAGGTGTACCTTCCGACCTTGCAATTGCCTTAACTTTCTATTGTACCACCACTCAGTGTGTAGATCGACTGTTCTTGTTATTGCATCTAAGGAACGATCCTGATGATCGTCCCAATCCACTGGATCCAACTCCGTTCCCTCTACTATACTGTAATCTTCCCATAGCACATCCTCATCATCTTCCAGCTGATCCGGAATATCAAGACCTCCCCATCTGATGGCCCTCATCATGCCCACCGATAACCTTGAGAAAGCCAACTTCCTCACATGAAAGTCATCCTGCGCATTGGCCCAAAAATCCTCTAAAGTAGGGATATGCTTGAATGGATCCCCATGAGATGTCTTGATTAGGCCATTAGGATCAAATCCCTGCCTTGCCATATACCATCCTAGATGATATTGTTCTAACTCTTTCTCCGCAACTGCAAAGGCGACAGGATTGGGACAACTATCATTGCCTATCATGAGTGAGAAGGTAACCCCTGTCTCGCCCTTGAGCTTCATCATTTTGTCATATTGCTCAAGTCGCCTAGCCAACTCCATCAAAACCATCCTATCGGGTGGGTACCTTGGAAGCCTCTTGGGACAAGCCGCGCATCCAGCC
The DNA here is from genome assembly GCA_027943335.1 of Chamaecyparis obtusa. Taxonomy (NCBI): domain Eukaryota; kingdom Viridiplantae; phylum Streptophyta; class Pinopsida; order Cupressales; family Cupressaceae; genus Chamaecyparis; species Chamaecyparis obtusa. The sequence continues at coordinate 104,867 of BSBK01002482.1, read as the reverse complement.
ACTCTGATATAAGTGAATTGCAAAAATTGGATGAACCAACTCCCAAACCTCTTGACTTTTCTCTCCGCCTCCGGCGAGAGCCTCCTTGCGGGTGTCCCTTGCAATACCCTTACTGTCCTCATGGCAAAGGCATCATAAAATATCTTGTAGTCCTTGGTGTTGTGCAAATGAAGTTGTGGATAGCACTCATGCACCAAGCATTGTCCAAGCCCATTGCCAATCACCCCTCTAGCCTTAAGTCCAGGATGTTCATACAGTCTTGTAATTAAATAGAAAAGGTAGGACCCCATATAGAATTGTTTCTAATTTTGTACTATCCTAAATTGCAACTCTAAATTTTCACTTATAATTCTAGCCCAATCAAACTTTCTTTTTCCATTTTCAATTCCTTCAACAAAATAGTACATCCAAGTTTCAAACTGCATACCTTGAGCGGAGCCCATGACTCGGTTGAGAAGCACAATAAGGTCGCCATACTCTGATTTGAAATCTGACCTGGTGAGCCTCGATGACTTGGTGACTCCCTTCTTGCCTTCATGTAACCAATTCTGCTTTAGTGGAGCGAGGTAGGCATCCTGACTGTCTTGAAAGAATTTGGCTGCTTGATCCATCAACATTACTATCATGCCCTTCTGCTGGGGTATATCGAACACTTCCTCTACCACCTGCCCGCTGATGTTAGCCAACACCCTCTTTCCTTCATCAAAGATGATGGACTTGGTCACAATATCTAGCCGAGATGCACACTCCATCACCAACTCCGGACAAGGCAAGGTAGGAGGGAAGGCGGCAGCTTGCACAATCCCACACTAGTAGATCTTCTTTGCCATAGAGGACTGGCCTCCTTTCAACCTATCTTTCAACTGTATCATGTCCACTGTATCGATGTTGGTGTCGTCAACTCGCTTCAATTTTGAGAAGGTGGTCTTGGGCATCATGTCTTCCCTGGCTTTCTTGGTATTCATTCCCTTTGGCTCTTGCTTGCACTAGCATCCGCCATCTTAACACTTATTTCTGCCCTTTCTTTCTGCAATGAGGTGGGACTACACTTATCTCTGCTCCTCCAATCCTAGGGATAGACTAGCATATTTCTGCCTCGCCATTTCCTATCGCACTACACTTATCTGCCTCTCCGTCTAGGGATGGGACTACCACTTATTTCTGCCTCTTCGAAAACTTATGAGATGGACTACACTTATATCTCCCAACTTCATTCTTAGAGGTGGGACTACCACTTATATCTTCTTTCTCTAAATCCTAGATGAAAACTACACTTATATCTCCCAACTTCAAGCCCTAGATGAAATGATGAAGTGATGGATGGATGATGCAAGAAGAAAATGGAGAAAATGTACCAAGCAAGAACAATTAGAAAATCTGTCTTTTAGACTAGCCTTCACCCTCAAGCATGAAGATCCTCCTCTACACCAACAAATTCTCCTCCAAAAAAGAAGAAGACAACACCAAAATGCACTCCTCCACCAAAAGAAGAAAATCATCCCTTGCTAAATGCACTCCTTGCAAAATTTCACTCTTTTGCTGCTCCAAGAGCTCCTCCTTGGCTGCCAAGAGACAAGTGAGAAATGAATGAGAAAATGAGGAGACAAGCCCTTCCTTTATACTGAATTTTTGCCTCTTCAAATAGGGCTGACCTGCATTGGAGGGAAAATAAAATTAATTAAATTGTCAAACATATAACCCAAATTAAATGCATTAAATCACACAGCCTTGGGTATTTAATTTTAATTTAAAATTGGGCCAGCCTATAGCAAAACCAAAAATCTGTGCAATAGCATGTTAATTTTCTTTTTTTTTTTAAATGAAATTGGGCCACTCCAAAAACGATCCATATGGGGCCCCTAAACATTGAAATTAACCAAGCCATGGCCCCAAAAAATTAAATTAATTTAAAGAAAGGGCAGATTTAAATTAAGAGAGCCACTTGCATTGAATTGTGCAAAATTATGAGTTTAAATTAGCCAAATCCGAAATTGTCATAGGCCTTAAAATTGAAATTTTGAAAAAATGTCATTTAGACCTCTAATATAGCTTTAAACCTTCTCCATTGTGGACCCAATAACTTACCTTGAATTTCACACTTCTTAGGCCTTAAAATACATTGAATTTAACCCAAATTAAATGCATTAAATCACACAGCCTTGGGTATTTAATTTTAATTTAAAATTGGGCCAGCCTATAGCAAAACCAAAAATCTGTGCAATAGCATGTTAATTTTCTTTTTTTTTTTAAATGAAATTGGGCCACTCCAAAAACGATCCATATGGGGCCCCTAAACATTGAAATTAACCAAGCCATGGCCCCAAAAAATTAAATTAATTTAAAGAAAGGGCAGATTTAAATTAAGAGAGCCACTTGCATTGAATTGTGCAAAATTATGAGTTTAAATTAGCCAAATCCGAAATTGTCATAGGCCTTAAAATTGAAATTTTGAAAAAATGTCATTTAGACCTCTAATATAGCTTTAAACCTTCTCCATTGTGGACCCAATAACTTACCTTGAATTTCACACTTCTTAGGCCTTAAAATACATTGAATTTAACACACAAAGGGGCCCAAATTAAATTTCTAAATTACAAACACTTAGCCCAAAAATATGATTTTATTTATTTTTAAATTGCCAAATTAATGCATAAAAATCGCAAGTGGGGCTGGAATTGATGGCTGCCTTGGGAGATGAAAAATTTATGTTTGTTGTGCCCAATACCAAGCAAAAATAAAAAATGGGAAGGGGCTGCCAGCTGTAACTTTTTTCATTTTAAAAATTTAGAATTTTCCCCAAGAAAAATTGATTTTAGCTCATTTATATCATAACACCACCATCCCAAAATCAAAATCTGTCAGCCAATTAAAATTCAAATAAATTTCAATTCCATTTCCAACTTTCATTTACTCTTTTTCCCCATTTAAAATTTTGAAAATCCCACTTGGCAATTTAAATTTTTATTATTTTGCAATCCAAAAATTACTTAGCAATTTAATTTCCATTTGGCAATTAATTCAAATTTGGCCATTTAATTTTTTCATTTAATCTCCGTTTTCACCACCAAAAATTTACAAGATTTTCCCAAAAATATCCAATTTCACAATTAAATTTTGGAAAATGTTCAAGTTATGCAATTATATCAACTTTCCAAAATTCATCCAAGTCTAAAAAATATTGCAAATTTATCGTCTTAAAACCCCAGGGTTACTCCAAAACTCGCTAAGGCATCCGAATACCCGGATCTAGGAAAATTGCCAAGGCCCGCTCAAAAATTGGGGGGTCCCCAAATTATTTGGGGCGATGGTGTGAAAACCTCACAACAATGTTATAAAATAAACTTCCCGAAAAAATCTCCCATTTTAAAATGTTTTGGAAACACCTCCAAATCAGCTTCCTTACCTTTTTAAACTACTTCTCCCATGCAAAAAGCACGTGTCTTAAGGGGAATTTCGAATGGGAAGAAGACTTAGTCTTTGGAAACTTTCCATTTAACTTTGGCTTTGCTTGGGATAGGATTCGAATATGGTAAGAGGTAAGAGGTAAGTGTTTTCATTATTTCATTTCAAGATTTTCAATTTGTTGTTTTACCTTGCATCATGGCTGCTCCTTCATCATTTCTTCCATGGTTTGGAAGTCTTATTTATGTACTTTGCCTCCATAGCATGGGCATGATTAAGCATGCTGCTGTTTTTTATTATGGAGGGCATCATATAGCTGCTCTTTTGATGATTGTTTTTGCTTATGAATATGCAGATTTTGTACCATTGTTGTGCCTTTTTCTTTGAGAGATACACATGCAAATGTATCATATTTTCTACTTTGATCCTTGAAAATACTGATTTCTGAGATGTGCATACAAATTAGGACTTTGATTTTGTTGAGATTCATATGCAAATACTGCTTTGATTAAGATATATGCAGATTTTTCTATTGCTCCATTTTCTTCCTGTAGCAATGATTTGGTTCTCTCTATCATGGAATCAATGAAGATGATCATCTCATACTTCTCATTGTGATGTTGGTCTCTGGATAATACCCTCTTTCATTTTGCATGTATTTATAGATCATTTCTTTGAATTTGAAAGAGGAAAGAAGCCTATTATTATGCACTTGCGATCATACCTTCTCTGCTCATGATGCATCTACATGATTGTCTTGGATGCTTGATCTTAATGCAGAATCATATTGTATTAGTTTTATCATGTGGTTTTTATCATATGCTTTCCTTTGGCTCCTTCATGCATGAGTTATAGTTTATGATGCATGTCTTCTTGCTTTTTTGAATGTTTTGTTGACTACTGCTGCTCCATTGATTGTCCCTTTTCTGGAATACAACATCTTCATAAGTGTTTTTTTTTGTTCTTTAGAGTTGTCCTTTGAGGGTGGCTTTGTGATGCCTTCCCTCAAAGGCCTCCTATTGTCTGAGCAAGGGTAAACAACAATATCACAACTTCTTTTGTACCTGCACATAGAACAAACAAGTTAAAAAAAACATGGTACCCCTCCTTCATGCATCATTTGAGTTTACACCTTTGAGCATGGTTTACTTTGATAGTTTATGGCTATACATGTACATGGATAACTGTAGATATAGATAGGTCATTGGATATCAGTTATTGCTTAGATCTTCTAGATCTAATCCATCTTCATCATGCAAGCTCTGGAGCAAGTCAGGAGTTGGAGTGAGCTCAACATTCTTCCTTCAATTAGGCAATGACCTATACCCCATTATCTATTTGTATTTACTTATGTAGGGTACATGTAGCCATAGATTATTGAAGGCTATGCTCACGGCATGTGTGAGCTCATATGATTTGATTTGCTTTGCTTTCCTTTCTACACATACTTTCCATTCATGCTTCAATTTTGTATATGATCCAATATATGTATGCCATTTCATTCCATTGGATAGCTGATTTTCTTTTCTTTCCTTTTCATGCGTTTTCAATTTAGCTCAAGAAATGAACTCAAATCTAATCCAGATCATTAATAATTGCAAACTAGGGTATCTTACCAAGCTCACCTAGTAAATAGGCTAACAATATCAACCAATTTGAATGAACATAAAAAGTGGTAACGGGCCCTTCGTGAGGGTGTTGAGAGGTGGCAGCCCATTAAAAATGTTTTTATTGAGCTTATACGTGGTTTTGCAACATGTGGTTTTATACTCACTATATTGTGATACTACTTAGTCGTTTCCCATAAAAATGTGCCTATAAACACTTGCATATGAATTAGAGTTACAACCACAAGTGTGAAATATCTTTTTTTCTACAAATATATCCACACTATTACTGTTAAAATGCTGATTTAGCACCATATACAAGTTGTGATATTACCTATAACTAACGTTAGAATTACAGACATCATGAATAACCATCCAGCTTCAACCGGTTGATGTTGAACTTCTGCCACTGAAGAAGTGGATTAAGCTTTAATTAATATAAACTAAGAGCAGGACAAAAAGATTAAGCAATGATATGCATTGAGGACTGTGGCAAATGAGAAAAAAAAAAAAAAAAAAACCTGTAGTAGTAATGCTGAAACGATTGCAAACTGTGAACATGGTCATAAAACCACAAAAAGTGAAGTTTTATTTCATGGGGACGTGTTGGGGCAATGATGTATTGATGATAAGGTAATGCAATAGGAAAGGGAAAATGTGCGAAGTCTATGAACCATAGCATTGTCTATATTTGGTGCCACAGTGAGGGAACAATTCAAGGTGTTGCTCTGCATTTCGTAGCTAGGCTCTCCAGTTTGTTTCTATCCTCCCCTTTTGGGATTCCACTTTCTTCTTGTATCAGATTTGGGCCAAATTGGCATGATGTGAATAAAGATTATTTCATAGCATAGATTGCAGGGCATCCAACATATGAGTGATTTCATATGACTAACTTTTTGATGGGTACTTCAAATTTTACTTGCTTCTCTCCAGCCAATGTCATTACTTACCATTTAAATTAAGCTGCTTTGTAGCACAGTATTCAATGTGTCCAGCAGAGTTATAACTCATCTAGAGTTTGTTTTGAATTTATGAGGATTCATTTATTCTTCCTCAATGGGAATTTTTCCAGTCAGTGGCTCTGTTGTTTTGTCGGACTTGCTCCCATTACCACTCACAGTTTCTGTTAAAAAGGCTATGTGGTACAAATTTATCGAAAGATTTATTATCACATGTACGAACAGATGACTAAAGATTATCCAAAGCTGATACACATTCACATTTATGCACAACTAACAATGATAAAAGATCTTTCAGAGCAAACAACTTAAATTCTTTCTCAAATCAAATGAATATAATATTGTCAACCAAAAAATTCGATTACTTCTCTTCCGCTGATATCATATACATGTAGGAAATAATAAGATAATCTCTGAGAATGTCTATAAAAGATGAGGAAGGAAAAATGAAAGAAATATTGATGTCCAAAAATGGAAAAAAGCACATCAATGAAAGTCAAAAGTGCAGTACCATACAATTTTACCCTGCCTCTGTCTATACCCAGTACTGTTGTGCTACATTTTAATGAAATCGAATTGGCATGTTTATGCTAAATTAGCATTTCCTTTTAAGAAGGGATTTGTTTCTAGGATTATGTATGTTATGGAAAAAAAATTCTTCCTATAATCACATAGAAATGTTTCTAGAAGAACCGATATATTGGGATTAGAAATTTTTCTAGCAGAACCAAGGCAGAAAACAGCTAGGTCATTATTGTCGGTTTGTGTTCAAAGAATTCTTTCATTTTGGCAGTAGAAGTAACTAAATATTAGAGAATGAAATACTTCCTACTTACAAACTAACTGGATGGTAAAAAAAGGAAAGAATCCAATAACAAATCGAGGAAGATCCTTGGAAAGCTCTTCATATCTTCCATTTTTAGAAATGATCCTACCTCCGAAGCATTATAAGCACGAAGTATCGTAAAAGGTTGTGGCTTTCCCCGAATATCATAAAATACAACACGGCCATTATTAGTCCCAGCAGCTACTGTCAAACCATCATCTTTGAAAGCCAATGAAGAAAAAGGTGCCTCGCATGGAACACAAAACACCAGCTTTTTTACTGCTGGATCAAATAAGTAGAGCTTCTTATCCAGGCCCACACTAACAACAATCTGCACATTTATGAACAAAATATCAGACATGACTGCTTCTCAAAATGACGATATCATTACTTTTCAAGTCTTCTATTTTTAGTAAGGTTGATAGTAAAGAAAAATGTATCCATTTTAGTTTGAATTTTTTCACTTTCCTTTACATTTTTTGTAATTTTTCCACATCTCACAAATTATATAGGAATATGACAAGTTAAGCAACCTTATCATTGGAAGGTGAAAAACAAACACCAGATGTAGGTGCCGAATGTTGCTTTAACCAAGAAATCTGCAAGATTAAAAGATGAGTTAGACTTCACTATAAATTATTATGGCTTTAATGGATCAGGATTTAGAAAACTCCTAACACAGTTTAAACTTTTGCAATGTTAAAATAAAAGAAAAATGTATTTCTTATTCATGCAGCATTTACTTAAACCATGAGTATACATTATTACAAAATTTAAAGAAAAAAACTGGGAGCAAAAAACTTGTTAGGCATTGACAACAAGATCAATATGAGTTATTAGTAGCCATATATACTGTCTATAACATTACAGTAAGACATTTTTGGCTGTTTGATTACACCTGAAATCTGGCAGCTGGAAAACCTAGAGTCCTTGTAACTGGCCACTCTAAAGTGACTTTTGTTATACTTATGAACCCAGACTAGCAAAAATGGACACAAAACAATATCTAAAATACAGAGATGGGACCTAAACTCCCACATTTTTAGCTCTGCTAGCTCTGGGGGCACTCCTTTATGTCATTTCCAAAGACCCATATGAAATAAAGTGTTAAACACCTTGAGAATAACCAGTTTTGAAGCCTTGACAGAATCTGAGACATTTAAATGCCCGATTATTTGTAACAAGCAGCCTAAATGCCAATTAAATTAATCAGCTTAAATTTATAGTTTATACAAGTCAAACATGGATCCATTCATTCAGGACATATGTCTGATCAATACACATCATCTATGATATTCCTCTTATCTCCTAGCATACATTGCATCTACCAAAAGAAATATTTAAGAACCCACTTCTGATATACTCATTAAATGGTAATTATATAATTCGTACAAGCAAATAAAATTATCTAGCAGATTCGTATTCTTTGGCATCCTAAATGCAGCATTTAACAGATTTCTAAGAATGCAAGAATTGCATTACAGCTACATCAATAATCAAAGACTCAAAGAATACACATACAACATTCCTTCCTAATGCCCAGAAGTCTCAAAGAAAGAAAAACAAAAAAGATTAAACATAACTCTTTGATACAAAATGCCATGAATGGTGTCTTCATCCATTGAGATAAACCTTTGTTGCCCGGTTCACTACAGAAGGACCCCATACTCAGCCCAAATGGGTTCAAGTCTGGGGATCTGGTTCTGGATCCCTCAAAGGCCTACCCCACAGATGGCTTGGATGCTCTGCAGTCTGCACACATAAACAAGATGTCCAGGCAGTGCCCTAAGCAAACCTAGGGGAACCCACATGGCAAGAGGCCAAGTTCTTACAAAACATAATTTTGTAATCACAAATAACTGAAAATGCATTTTCATTCTTCTATCGATGACCTGAGCCCAAAGTTTATGACCATAAATTAGGGGAATCAACACTAACCATAGCAGAGTGCTGACCTAAGAATGCATCATGATAGTATGAAGTTTCCAGATTTCTGCCATATTCTGCTTCATACTGTAGTACTCCCCCAGACGAACACCCTTGACAAAGCATTCTCGCAATGAAGGGAATTATGCTCTACAACCAGCCATGGTCCAATTAAGTCAAACAACTTCATTATAATTAATATTGTAAGTCTTCAAAGAATCGTCAGCTTTCATTATATGCATTTATGTTACAACTATTAAATTTTAGTTGCATAGATTTATTAAATATTACACTGTACTGTTATTTAATATTTATTTATATATCATACTATATAATGAGTATATAAATTAAATTTATATTATATCTATGTAACATGTAGGAAGTATTAAATATATTCTTATTATAGTTGTATTTATAAATTGTATACAATTATAAATTATTTATCTAAGTTACCGGTTCGGGTTCGGGTTCGGGTTCGGGTTCGGGTTCAGGATCAGAAGGTAAGCGGGTTCGTGATTTTTTTTTCATTATGGTTCGTATGGGTTCGTGTGTGTGTGTGTGTGTGTGTGTGTGTGTGTGTGTGTGTGTGTGTGTCTATATATATATATATACAAAAAAATAAGAGAAATATACATAATTGTAAAACTAAAGCATTTCATAGCATGATGCTTGATCATTGATCAATGCCAAATGTCAAAGATAAACATTAAAAACTTAAATACTTCATCATTGATCTATGTTCACAATTCTAAAGAAAATCATAAAATTGAATTACTAAATTGCAAAATGAAAACTCAAAATATAGTTCATTAAAGTTTGAAACATGATTCAATCACCTCACTTCAAACTATCAAGATGGAGAGAGCAAAATGAGAGAGCGAATGTGAAATGAAATGTGTTTGGAAGCTTCATATGGGCCTTTTTAGGGTTAGAAAGAAAAGAAAAAAAAATGTGTTTTTAATGTTTTTTTGGGGCCCACAAAACTTTCTTGGACGTTGGTTCTCACGGGTCTGCGCGGGATCCTCTTGGGTCTGCAATGGGTTCGGGCAGGGTCCGTGATCAAACCTATGGGTCCACCCAGGTCTGTGAGTGTGGACCCACGGACCCGGGCGGACCCACAGGTCTGATCACGGATCCTGCCTGGACCCAACACAAACCCCCAAGCAAACATGAATCCGGTTCGCAGCCGGACCCGGTTCGAGGATCTAGGGTGCAAACCCGATAACTGAGTTATTTATTCATTGTTAAAAAAATGTATCAGTAAGAGAGGGAATCTGCTAGGACTTTCTCCCATAAAGAATACTTTGGTACAACCTTTAGAACATAAGAGCTTACATCATCAATTCTTATAAGAACCTAAGGAAATCAATAAAAAATTCAGCCTTAAAGCCTCAACTACAACAATGACAATCACTTAAGTTATTCGAACCAAACCCAAAAGAAGCTCAAATCCACAATGCCAAAAAAGCAAGACCATCTATGAGCAGAAAGTGGGCTTGTCCCCTTCTAGCCTTTTAGGTAAGAAGGGCTTCCATGAGCCTTCATCCACTTACTCCCCAATTTCAGCACGGAGTTTTTTCGTACTCATTTTCCTCCCACAAAGCTCAACTGTAGACCCATAGTTGGCTTCAGTCCTCTTGCATAACATTTGGAAAATAATTAAAATTTCCTTATAAACAAATTGATTGTTAGCACTCCATCTACATCCACATCCTAAAAGGCTTCTGTGATCTATCCTTCAATATCATCCTTGCATAACACCATCTGATCACCAATAAACGTTGTGGTTCCAGGGATTGTGTTGAACTCCCCACAAGGATGATTAAACTTATCTAAATTACTGGATAGGAGTTGAAGGTGATAATCAACAAAGAAGCTTCCATGGTTCCATCAAATAAATTCTCAATCCAGAATGTCATTGTAATTTTCCAAAATAGCAATATTTTTTCACAGCTTGGTGACTTGTTTTGATTCAAGCTATTATTTTGTTAGTTTTTTGTTATCCAATCTTTTGTGCATGCACGTTAGGGCACTCTAACTACAGTTTGATTTTTAAATCAAGATTTACAAATTTTACTCAAACCCTAGAGTGCAGAATCTACATACCAAGTGCTGAATTCTAACATAGATGAATGGATGTGCTAGGACAAAGTAGCTGCAAAGAATGAGAAATGAATTGTGGATCACTTCATGATCCACATTGCAGTCTTTCTCTACCAAACACGAGACACTATCAAGAGTAAAAAACAACTGAAGATTCCTCAGATTCAAGGACCATGACTAATAAAAAGGATGGGCAGACTGAATAGTTTTTAACCTTCTGTGACAATGGCAACTTAAAAATAGAACTTGGTATTATATCATAATAATGTTTTGTAGTGTTGCCCTGATTTTGCACGGTACAGGTGGCTTTTGCTTTCCTTTAGTTTAAAGATTTGAAAATGTTCATACTTGCCACTATTATATTCTATCTTTTGCTTACTACGATGAATTATTTCTTATAAAATGTCTTCCATCATGGCATTCACATCAACCCCTATGAAAGTGCTCTACAGCTTCTAAAATTCCATAAGATAGCAATACACATCACAATCTTCTATCATGGAGTTCCAAGCTTGTTCATTTGAAAGAAATAGCCTTTCCCTGGGCAAGTTATCCTCAAAGTGCGAGAGAATATACCAAGTTATCCTCAAAGTGAACAAGCACAGATCAAGCAGAACAATCTTTCCCATGTTGTCCCAAGCATATCTTGCTCCATTAAAATTTTATAAAGCCTCAAGTTATAGAAAGCCCAACACTTGTCGCATTCAAATGCAATAGCATCTCTAGGGCCAAACAATCTTAATCACCGAAATCGAACTTTCTATTTTCTTCATTTTCTTTGTACCTTGCAAGTATTTGGAGTTCTAGTTAGAGGTTTAGCTTGCAGTTCTTACAGGACATTGTATCTAGCCTCATGAAGATCCTACATTAGTGCAATGCTTTTTGGATGAACCTTTGTTGCTGCATAAATTACAAAGGCTGAGACATTATTTTAACTCGTGCAATACTGCCTAAGAGTGAATTATTTGTTAAGAAAATGGTGTCTTAACCTTGCATTTACATAAGGTTACTGTCTATAGCAAGTTTACATTTGAGCATAGATGGGTCCAAATATTCCTCAAAGCTATAGTTCGGCTAAACAAGCATGCCAGTCACTTACCCTTACAAGATCATGTCTAGAATTGAATATGTTAAAGTTTTTGTTTTTGAAAATTTCATTTGAAAGTTTCAAAGTCAATTTTGAAAGCCTTAGAGGCATCCTGGATTGGAGATAAGGTGGGCGCCACTTTTTGAACGATTTTAGATCATGGCTTTGTAATATAATTTGGGTTGTAAAAGGAAGTTACACATGTTTGTATGTGTTTTGACACTTCATTGGGCATCTTGGATTGGAGATAAGCTGGGCGCCACCTTTTGGATGGTTTTAGATCTTGGTTTTGTAATCACCTATATATTAGGTGCATGAGATGGAGGTTGTGTGTAATGGTCCTATAGCTATTGAGTTACCTCTAGATTCCCTGTTGGTTATACTCTTGTGAGAAGCTTGCTCTACAAGAATATTGTATTCTATTGTTGATTTTTGAATAATATATTCAGCAGCTTTTGGAGTGTGCGGTCTTTCTCCCAAAAAGGTCTTCCCCCGCATAAATTGTTATGTTGTGCTATGCATGCTATTTATGTTTATTTTTATTAAGATTCTATGATTGATGTAAAGATCTGAAAATTTTTGCATAACCTTCCTATCAAGGTTAGCGTAGGAAGTTGTTCTCCTACCTCAACTTTCTTACAAGTGGCATTATAGCCTCTTCACCTTTGGTTTCAGTTGTGGGCTGTTGGGTTTTTAACTAATCCAGATTCGAGTAGGAGCTTGTGTAGAAGATAATTGTGATCTTGCAGGAATTTTTTCAGACTCACAAAATCATTAGGGAGAACAGAGGTTGAGAAATTTTATAGAAATGATTTTGAGATGTGGAAGTTGAAGATGAGGAATTTGTCGATAGATCAAGATTCGTGGGATGCTAATGATGAGAGTGTCTTTAGAACTACAGATACTACAAGGGCTGCTCAATATGATGTTATGCACTATTAATCCAAGGGTCCAATCAAATTGTGCTTGACAGTTTGTTTTAATCAATGTCCATGAAGAGTCCTCTACAAAGAAGCTATGGAAGAAACTTGGTGAGATGTATCAAGCCAAATCTTTAGTGAACAAAATTTTCTTGAGGAAAAATGTATTCGTTGAGAATGGAAGTGGGTGGACAGATTACAGACCATTTGGAAGCATTCGATATGTTGGTGGTTCAATTGACATCTTTTGGTGTCAAGATGGATGAGCAGTATAAATGTCAAATCTTGTTTTGTTCTTTTGCCTAATTTGTGGGATTCTCTTGTGTTGTCGGGTAGTCTGGGGTAGTTAGACGGTTGGAGTCCGAAGGCATTACACGGGTGCGACGGTTCGCCTCGCACCCCTTCGGATGTTATATGTATGAACTTGTTCCTTTAATGAACGCACGATTATTATGTACGAAAACTCTTGGGATTATATCAATACAATAGTCTTTTATATTACATGCTGAGTATTTGACTGTGTCTATGCAATTCCTGTCTGTTACCCCACGCGAGTAAACATCTGGCACCGTTGCTGAGGATCTCCGTTCATTCAACCGTCCTTGCTGGGACGTTATGGCCTAGGAATAGGGCCGTTTTGAGATGCGGCATAATCTCCAGTAGGTCCTTGACCTTTACGAGTACCTCCAGTTGCATCATCTACCTTAGAATGTTTTGTTCGGCCATTGCTCGGTGAGAAGTGCCGGTGTCAGTGGGGTCCCTTTGGTCCTGCATAACCTTCTTGATCTCAGCCTTCGCTTCGAGCACCCTTTGTTTCTCTGTCGGAGGGTGACGATACGTGGTCTTTTTCATCTGTCTGCGTGTGATTGTCAAGACCTTCTCAGTGCCCCCTCGTTCCATGTCCAGGATATTACAGCCGGGCTTCAGACAGTTAGTGTCCTCATGGTCTCCTGGTCCGCACCACCGACACAGTTTTTGTGGAGCGGTAGACTCATTCTGACAGTCACAGGCATAATGTCCCCATTGATTACAGTTTCTGCACTGTATCATGGGTCTCCCCTTCACATCATACTGGATCCATGGCTTGTTCTCATTATTGCCCCGACCTCCCCGGCAATTGTTTCTATACCCGCCGAATGATGCAGCATTTTGTTGTTCGCCGGTCCCGGACGTGGAGGGTTGCTCCTGGGTGTAGAGCACTTGTTGATTTCTTGCCCTTAAGTTGTAGGGACATTCTTTAGTGGAATGTCCCACAATTTGGCAGATGTCGCAAAAGGCTTTCTTGGGACAAGAACCTTTTGTGTGGCCTGCTTCCTTGCAGTCCGTGCACCACACAGTGTCTTCCTCTGTTTTGCTTGAGCTCCCCTTGGTGGCCTTCAATTCTTTCATCATCCGTTCCAAATCTTTTTGTAGGGCCGGCACTTTCTTACTAGATTCACCCTCGCTGCTTCTTGTCTCCGATTCGTCATCCAAAGACTTAGTCTTTCTGGAGGTCTTACACTCGCTCTCCAGGTCCATTGCACGGTTGTACGCGTTACTATATAACGTGGGCGGGACAATTTTCATTTTCTTCCGAAGGGAAGCTTTTAGTCCCTCCACGAACCACCTCTTCTTGAGTTCGTCTGCTGGGGTGGACTCCATCTTCCCGATAAGTTCCTTCAGTCGCCGTCCGTAGGCACGAACAGACTCGCTCTTCATTTGCTTGGTATTGTAAATCTCCGCCAGAATCTCATTGTCATCCCTTAACAACTGAAATTCCGTCTGGAATGCTTTTTTCACAATGTCCCATGTTGTCATACCAGTTTTGTCGACATCTGAATACCAGTCAATGGCTCCCTCCCTTAATGTTGCAGGGAATTGGCGGATCCATTCGTCCTGGTCGGTAACCCCGTTGGCAGCCCATATGGTCTCACAAGTTCGGCAATGCCGAACCGAATCCTCCTTTGCTTGGCCTATGAACTTGGGTAGTTTTTGTTTACTCGCCGCCATGGTTGTCCACGGTGGATTCGGTGCTCCGGCACCTCCTGTGCCAGCACTCGTACCCGCACTTCCTTGAGTATTGTGTGTATTGTGGGCTGGTGGCACTTGCCCTTGCGGCAGTTGCAATGGGACCGTACTGTGTGGAGTTCTTGGGTCCAACGAAGGGTCTGCCAGTGCGTTTGTAGCACCTTCGACAATACCGTCCTCCCGGCCGGTTTGGTTCTCCGCACCTGGTGTACGAGTTAGACCCTCCTCAAACTGATCTCTCTCTCCCCAGAGGAAGGATCTTCTCAACCATGTTTCTTCAAGTAGTTCTTATCTACTCCGCACTCTCTGATGCTCCGGCGAAGTGAACTGTTCTTCGTCGGCCTGTGCACCCTCCATACCACTTCCGGGGTTCCCTTCGGCAAGCTGGTCTTTGGCAAGTTGCCTTAGCCTATACCGACGTTCACGTTGCTGCACGGAGATCAAAGCCGTGTGTGCGGCCTCCCCTTTGTCAGCTATGACTTTCTTATTTCTATCCTTATTTAAAGTATTGAGCATCAAGACTGAACAAAAAACATTACCTTACAATCAAAAGAACACTTATTTTTTATTTATTCATGTTGATTTACAACATTTCCAATTGCATTACAATTGTTTATGTGTTCCCTTCCTTCTTCCGTTCATATCTCAACGGCCCCGACTATTGCCATCGCCTTCTTCCTGACGGTGGAGGTGCTCCCGAGCATGGTATGCACGGAGGATTTCCTAGCGGTGTACCTCTCGGGCAATGTCCTCCTGGCGAGTGCGTTGTGCCAATGCTGCTTGTGCTAGCAACCGAGGAAGATGATTCAGCAGTCGATTAGCTGTAGGGTTGGCCCCAATCGTGTCCCACACGGCGCCTGTCGGAACTTCCTCGCTCTTGGCTTCTCGTCGAACATAGGTTTCGATTGCCACTTGGAATAAGATTCTAAATTCTCGTGTTATTGGCAACTAAAGATGCAATGGTTTCCTTACCATTTGAAAGAGGTGAGGAGGAAGGTATCCATCAATGCCAAGAAGGCCCTAATTGTGCGTGGAAGACCTAAGGAAAACAGTAAGAAGAATGAGGAGCACAATAAATACAACTCCAATGTGAGATCCAAATCTCCTAGAAAATCCAAAGTTATTTATTGGAAATGTAGTAATCTTGGACACATACGTAAGGAGAGTAAAGAATAAAAGAAAAAGACAAAGGATGAAATTTGATTCTAATTTAGAGTCCAAGAAGGAAGATGGCGATGCATTCATTGCAACTTTGGCCATTCATACAGGTAATGATGCATGCTTAATTGACTTAGCTGCATTTTTTCATATGAGATCTAATAGAGATTGGTTTCTTGAATAGTAAAAAGTTGATGTAGGTAAGGTGTACTTGGGTGATGATTCTCATTTCTATATTGTTGGTTGTGGTAAAGTTAGAACCAATTTCCTAATGGTAGAATAAAAAGGATAGATGGTGTGTTGCATATCTATGGACTAGAACAAAATTCATTATCCATGAGTAAACTAATAGATGCAGGTGTGCAAGTAGTCTTTTATAATGCAAGATGAAAAATGATTAGAAGTGTTATAGTGATTGTTAAATATTACAGCAAGTAATTGGTAAAAATACTTGATATATTCACAAAGATCGAATGATCTATATGTACAAAAGAATAGACGATGTTTCCTTAGGAAACGATTGTAAAGAATAGAAACTTTATGTTCTAACTACAGAAAACTAAATATTAGAAACATTCTAATATTTACAAGATATTTACAAACAGATAATAGATAACCATTAATAGCATATAAATATTAATTTAATACCCTCCCTTAATGGTTAATCTATCCACTACACCAAGCTGTCCTCTGAATTTGGAAAACTTGTCTAGACCAAGAGGCTTGGTGAGAATGTCCCCAGTCTGATCCACTGTAGGAACATACTGCAAATGTATTGTCCCGTCTTCAACCAATTGCCGAATGTAATGACAATGAACATCTACATGCTTGGTTCTTTCATAGAAGATTGGATTCCGAGCTAACTTGATAACGCCTTCGTTATCAACAAACAAAGTGGTCGGGCCTACTGGTGACATCTGCATATCCCCAAGCATCCAAGGAAGCCAAACAGCTTCACAACATGCCTTAACTGTCCCTTTGTATTCGGCCTTTGTAGAGGAGAGAGAGACTGCCTGTTGCTTCTGACTGGTCCATGTGACGGCACCAGATCCCAAACTAAACACATATCCAGAGGTTGACTTTTTATCATCAACAGACCTTGCCCAATCTGAATCTGTGAATCCACTGAGTCTAGGATTAGGACTCTGAGAGTAGAGAATTCCATAATCAGTAGTGCCCTTCACATAACAAAGCACATGCTTTGCTACCATCCAATGATCATTCTTAGGAGCTGTCATAAAGTGTGAGATGTAGCTGACTGCGAAGCTGATATCAGGTCTAGTAGCGGAGAGGTAGATGAGGCTGCCTACTAGTTGCCTGTATGTAGTATCATCAACTGGAGGAGAATCGGACTTGGCTAAAAACTTCAGACCTTTCTCCATGTGTGTAGAAGCAAGTTTGCAATCCTGCATACGGAATTTGTCCAACAGAGCTATGGCATATTTGGACTGAGAAATGAATATACCAGTAGATTGTTGCCAAGCCTCAACACCTAGGCAATAATGCATGAGCCCAAGGTCAGTCATGTCAAAAGGCTGGCATAAACTCTGTTTGATTCCATGAATCAAAGATGCAAAACTGCCAGTGATGATCCGATCATCCACATAAATAACCAGAAGGATGATGTCACTGTCAGTAGTCTTGATGTATAAATTTGAGTATGATGAACTCCTCTGGAAACCTTGATCACTGAGGTAATTATCAATTTTCATGTACCATGTCCGAGGGGCCTGCTTTAAACCATAGAGAGCTTTCACCAATCTGAGAACCTAGTGTTCTTTACTAGCAACCTTGAAACCAAGAGGGTGCGTCATGTAGACCTCTTCCTGTAGGTCACCATTCAGGAAAGCACTCATGACGTCCATCTAATGGACCTTCCAACCAAACTGTCATGCCACGGCTAGGACTAATCTGATAGTGCTCATCTTTGTTCTAGGAGCAAAGATTTCCTCATAATCAATGCCCAGACGCTGAGAAAAGCCCTTCACAACTAACCGAGCCTTGTACATATCCAAAGTACCATCAGAATTGTATTTGATTTTATAGACCCATTTGCAGCCAATGGGTTTGTTCCCTCGGGGAAGATCAGAAAGGACCCAGGTGTTATTCTTTAACAAGCTCTGGTGTTCAGATTGCATTGCATGTTCCCACTCTGGAATCCCTTTAGCCTCTAAGTATGTTTGTGGTTCAAACACACTGTGAATGTTGGCCATGACAGCAAAGTTGACTGATTCTGTAGGTTTGCTCTTTTTTCAAGCAGTTCTCCCATCGATGAGCTCATCATCTCGAAGATCTGTAAGTGTTTTAACCCACCATTTAGGCCGGAGAGGAGAAGGACCAGCATTAGCATCAGGAGATGCTCGACAATCACGTTCCTCATCAGAAGAATTTGGATCAAACTCAGGTGAAGCATCTACAAATCTGGGTGATCCTGAAGGAGAAGCTGGAGGTGTCTGTACAAGAATCACTGGTATAATTGGAGCTGCTGGAGCCCTCCCATCAGGTGGACCTAATGGAAGTCATACTCCCAAATCATGAGTCTTCAGAGGTTGATCTGCTGGATCAAGAATAGGAGAGACAGGCATGAATGGACCTCTCTGCTCATCAAAGACTACATCACGACTGTACAGGAGACAAGATGTCGTAGTGTCGATCACGCGGTAGGCTTTGTGAAGACTACTGTATCTAGCAAGCATGAGTTTCTGACTCTTGGCATCCAACTTGCTGCGTGATGCATAAGGGATCCAAACATAGGCAAGAGAGCCAAAAACCTTTAGGTGACTAATTTTGGGCTTGCAACCTGACCAGGCCTCTTCCGGAGTCTTACCTTTGACCGCCACATTGGGTGACCGATTCAAAAGATAAACTGCAGCGTTAACTGCTTCTGCCCAAAACTTCTTTCGAACATGTTTGTGTTTGAGCATGGATCGAGCCATCTCTGTGATTGTTCTATTCCGACGTTCAACTACACTGTTCTGTTGTGGTGTGTGGGGTGTGGTTAACTGGCGCTTGATGCCATGAATATCACAGAAGCTAGAGAATTCACTACAACAAAATTCCCCCCCCATTGTCTGTCCTAAGAGCAATAATAGATTTCCCAGACTCTTTTTCAACTAGAGGTTTAAACTTCTGAAATATAGTAAACACATCCAATTTCTTTTTAAGAAAATATACCCACATTTTTCTACTGAAATCATCAACAAACAACAGAAAATACCTGGACCCAAGAACAAAGGGAGTAGCCATAGAGCCGTAGATATCGGCTTGAACAAGCTGAAGTACCTGAGAAGTGCGCCATGAATAGCCAACAAGAAAAGGTGTGCGATGTTGCTTCCCAGCCTGACATGCATCACAAACTCCAAGCTGAGTCTGTATCTCTGGCAATCCGAGAACAAGCTCATCCCAAGCAAGCTGAGAGAGATAAAGCACATTTAAGTGCCCATACCGTTGATGCCAAAGTGAGCTAAGAGAAGACCGCCGAGCAGCCATAGCTAAGTCCTGAGAATCAACAAGTCTAAAAAGACCATGCTCCTCAAGGCCAACTGCAACAACAGACTGATTATCAGTGACGGTGCACTGATGTGAACTAAAGGTGATTCCAAGCATAGAAAATGTCGCAGCATCTGACTAACTGAGAGTAGATTGAGTTCCATCCCTGGAACATAGTACACATCGAGGAAAATGAGATTCCTCCCAGCAGACTGAATCTGAATGTTGCCTTTGCCGACAACAGTGTACTCTTCCCCTCCACCAAAAATAACTGAATCTAAGAAAGGTTGGTAGTCAGTGAACCAGTCTCTGCGGTGGGTGAAATGACGAGAGGCACCTGAATCAATGTACCAGGCAGACGACTTCACATGATCTGCAAGTCTTTTAGCCATGAAGGCATAAAATGCAAATTTTGTCTACTCAATGTGCTCTGTATTGTTCGCTTTGGGCTATGAACCAGATTGCTTAGCTTGGGCAGCTAAATATTTCCGACATTCAACCTTCATGTGACCATACTTGTAGCAGTAGTTGCATTGAATGTTCTTTTTCTTGGAGCCTTCTGATGTTGGAGCAAAGGACTTTTGCTGAGAAGACTGTTGTGAATGAGACTTGCCCTTATCCTTCTGAAAGGATTTAGCAGCAAAGGCTTGCTCAGTAGAGGTGGAGCTAGAACTGCTACCGAACTGTTGTTTCCACCGATCTTGCTGAAGCAAAAGTGTGCAAAGATCTGTGAACTTCAGATCAACAACAGTAGAAGTGATGTTGAGAGTCTCGATAAAATGCTCGTAGGAATTGGGTAAACTTTTGAGGGTTATTACCACAATGTCCTCTTCCTCCATCTTCCATCCAATGGCAAGCAACTGATCACGGATTTCCTGAATCCTATTCAGGTGTTCCTGGAGCTATTTCCGCTCATCCATCATAATAGAAAACAGAGTGTTCTTGAGAAAGAAGGCTCTGCTTTAATCTGAAGTCTCATGCAAAGTTTTGAGGTGCTCCCAGATCTCGGCAGCTGTTTTGCCGGATCGAATTTGAGGGAGTTGATCATCAACCACTGATAACTTGAGAAGCATCACCGCCTCCCGATTATGCTGGTCATATATAACCAGATCAGGACCAGCTGCAGTCGAACGTTTAGTAGTACCCAGAACCATTGCATCGCTGCCATGATATTCGAAGATGGTTAGCATCCTCTGCTTCCATGTGCTATAATTTCGACCATTAAATTTCTGATTTCCCTCGAGCAGTATGTTCATCAATGATGCCATTGCACGTTTTCCAAAAATAAAACACAAATATCTGAGATGGCACAAACTTCGAGGCAAAAAATGGAAGACCTAGAAAAAATGGAGAAGCATACAGAAGAGAGCTCGAAAAACCCAAAAAGAATATGCTGTCGAAATCTGGATCCATTGGCTCAAAAATCGAGGCACCCAAAAAAATCAGACAACCCAGTCGAGTTCTCAAAAAACCCATCAAGAACCTCTAATTAGAAAAAAATTCGAGCCCAAAAATTAGGGTTTTGAAAAAAACAACCTACTACAAAAAACCTCCAAAAAATAATGGTGGATTTGCAAAAAAAATGTGGATAAACAGGGTCGAAAATTGGCCAAAGTCACAAACCCTAGACGTGAGCAGCAGCAGATCCCACAATGTGGGAATAAACAAATAATAATTCAAAAAATTTGAGCAAATAATTTCGAAAGAAATTATAAATTTTCCGAAAAAATTTAAAGAAATGGCTCTAGTACCATATTACAGCAAGTAATTGGTAAAAATACTTGATATATTCACAGAGATCGAATGATCTATATATACAAAACAATAGACGATGTTTCCTTAGGAAACGATCGTAAAGAATAGAAATTTTCTATTCTAACTACAGAAAACTAAATATTAGAAACATTCTAATATTTACAAGATATTTACAAATAGATAATAGATAACCATTAATAGCATATAAATATTAATTTAATACTAAAGCTGTTAGATTTGGCACATTGTATATGCTGGATGCATACACTATTAAGTGTAATAGTAATTTTCCAAAAAGTAAATATGAAAATACTTTGTTGCAAGAGGTGAGAGTTTCACCTTTAACAAAATAGTCATGGCCTTTGGGCACCTAAGGGTGCTCTTTCTTTCGAATCAAAGTTACTTACAGATAAGACTATGCTATGGCACAGAGACTTGGCCACATTGGAGAAAAGGGTTTAACGACCTTGAAAAATAAAAACCTTGTTGAAGGTTTGATGATTGTAATCTTGATTTTCATTACAAAAACACATTCAATTTTACTTGAGTTCTCATAAATCTTGTAGTGTTTGGATATTATTTATTATGATGTGTTTGATCTTGTAGATGTTCCTTACATTGCAAAATCCACATATCATGTTCCATTTAATGATAATTATAGCAAGACATGGGTAGCATATTTTCTAAAAAATAAAAATAGAGTTTTCAATCATTGTTAAAATTCTAAAGCAATGGTTGAGTTGTAGGCTTGAAACAAAAATAAATGTTTGACGACTAATAATTGCAATGAGCTTCACTCTAATGATTTTGATAGATTTTCTAAAGATTGTAGCATTCATTAACAATAGATAACTCCATATTCTCCACAGAAAAATTGAGTTGCAAAAAGAATGAAAAAGACACTAATGGAGAAGGTTGGGAGTATTTGGAGTGGTGTTGGTATAAAACCATAGTTACCCCGCCCATCAGGGACAGTGGGATGGCGGAATGGCAGGATAGGTTTTCAGGAAGGGGACTAATGGGCCTCAATTTGGGGATGGCAAGGGGATGGTGCGGGGAAGGCGGCAATGGGACAGCGGTGGGGCAGTGCCATATATACTATATACTATACATATAGTACTTAAAATGATAGTTATGAAAAGATGTATAAGACTATTAAGAAGTAAAATAGCAAAATCGCAAATGCCAAATACTAAAAGTAAATAGTAAATACTTGAACATTGAGCAATGAACATTGAAGTTTTGAATATTGAACTACTAATTAGAAATTAGAATACTCAAAACAAAATAAAAATTTAAGTTGACGAATTGGGATATGGAAGATTTCTATTATATCAAAAATATCATATAGATGATCACAATGAGTATCATGATATCAAAACAAGTACAAAATGTTAAAATATGTTATTTTTTAAAACTCATGGCAAAAATCGTCTGTTGTTGAGGGACACCGAGGCGTCCCTGAAACGATCGAGGGACGCCTGAGTGTCCCCCTTGACGTTCAGGGGACACCAGAAAGTCCCCGCATACTGGCAAAGATTTGGTGGTTGATGGGCGACACCGTGGAAATTTGGGAACGGAGTCCCCAAGTCCCGGGAACGCCTAGGTTTCGGAGCATGGACGTGTCTTCAGATTACATTGTCTAAAACAAGGGTTTTGGGCTAAAACTTTTGCCACTACTTGCTATTGATTAACAGGGCTCCTACATTAACTCTTGTTGATAAATCGCATATCAAGACATGGTAAAGTCATAAGCTTTCAATGAGCCATCTTACAGTTTTTTAATCTGAGGCATATGTACATGTGTCGAAGGAGAAGCAATCAAAGTTGGAGAACAAGGTTGTGAAATATGTCTTCATCGGTTATAGTTATGGTGTGAAAGAATACAAGCTTGATATCATGTTGCAAAGAAGGTAAGACATAGTAGAAATGTTATTTTTAGAGAAACTAAGCCTTCTTTTGTTATATTGCAACCAAAACAAACCAAATAGGAAGATGTGATTCAATTTTCTTCCACGCCTAAGAAAGTTGAATCGAGACCCCTATATAGACAAGAAGTTGCCAAGAGCTCATCTAGCTCTGAATCTTTAGAAAAGGAAGAAGAACCTCCAACTCGACTTGTTCGAAGGTCTACAAGGCATAGACAACTTCAAGAAAAGAATTCACTTAATTATTGCAGATGTATTTTTGCTTTGAATACTAACATGAATGAGCCTAGATCTGTAGAAGAGGCATTAGGTATGAATTATATAAAATCCTGGAAAATTGCTATGCATGACGAAATGGCAACTTTGAAAAGAAATAATGCATGTGATCTTGTATCATTGTCTAAAGGACGAAAGCTCATTGGTTGCAAATGGGTGTTCAAATAAAAAGATTGGTCCAAATTGGAGTTATTGACAAATATAAAGTGGGGTTGGTTGCAAAAGGCTACTTATAGTGAGATATTTTCTTGTTGGAAAAATGACATCCATTAAATTTTTGTTTTGTATTGTTGCTGCTTATGATTTAGAGGTTGAGCAAACGGATGTGAAAACAGGTTTCCTTCATGATGATTTGGGAGTTTTTTATACGGCACAACCAAAGCACTACATCGTAAAAGGTAAAACTAATTTGGTTTGTAAATTAAAGAAATATTTGTATGGCCTCAAACAAAGTCTTAGGATGTGGTCCCAAAAATTTGATGCATATGTGTTGAGTTTGGGATTTGAGCGTTCTAAATCAAATCGTAGTGTTTATTATAAATCTGATGGTGATCGTTTCCTATACATCACATTATATGTTGATATGTTATTCATTGGTAAAGGGAAAGGAATGATTTTAGAACTAAAGTCTCAACTTGCAGCTAAATTTGAAACGACAAATCTTGGTGCAGCTAAACACATTCTCGGAATCGAAATTAGAAGAGATAGAGTGAACAAAAAGCTATGGCTAGGCTAAAGTAAGTCTATGAATTCAGTTATATGGAGGTTCAACGTGAAGGAGTGTAGACCATTGTGTATTCCTTTTACAAATGGAATGAACTTATTTGCATTAGGTTGTCCTATATCCCCATCAAAGATGGAAGGCATGAGTAGAGTGTCTTACCAGAGTGCAGCTGTAAGTTTGATGTATGCTATGGTCTCCACTAAACAAAACATTACCCAAGAAATGGGAGTTCTTTCCAGACATATGTCTAATAATCCTAGAAGAGTTCATTGTAATGTAGTTAATAGTCTTTAGATATTTGAAGGGGGTACCTCAAGGTGTTCTTTATGTTATCATGGTAATTTGATAGAATATAATATTTCCATTGATAATCATGATTATGTTGATTCAAACTAGGTAGGTGATATTGATAGCAAACAATCCACCAATGCTTATGGGTTCACTTTATTTGTTAGTGCAATTAGTTGGATAGGTAAATGACATGTTGTGGTTGCTTTGTCCACTACTGAAGCTAAGCATATAGAAGAGACTCATGCTTGTAAAGAAGCCATTTGGTTTAAGAGACTGTGTTCAAATATTGGAATAAAACGAGCAATAACAGTTTATTGTGATAGTCAACTGTCAAAGTACGATCTACCTTGCTATAAACTGATTTTTCAGGCCATGACCAAGCACATCGAAAGCTAATATCATTTTGTCAAAGATATAGTCAAGAATGGTAGGCTAATGCTTAATGAACGTTGCGGATTATTTAACTAAAGCTGGGAGCACAGAGAAGTTCAAATGGTATTGGAAATATATGCGCCTCATGAACAGTAACACTTAAATTATGGTGTAGATCCTCCCTTACCTCTTGCAAGGTGTTCCACATGTGGGAGAATGTAGAAAAAGGTATCTCGACCTTGCATTTACATAAGGTTACTATTTGGAGTGAGTTTACATTTGAGAATGGATTGGTCTGAATTTTTTTGCAAAGCTATGGATTGGCTAAATAAGCATGTCAGAAAAATTTTGTTGCAAGATCATGCCTAGATTTGAGCAAACTAATTTTTTTGTTTTTCAAGTTTTATTTCAAAGTTTCAAATTGAATTTTGAAGGCCTTGGACACCTTTTTTGCGCCCAAAAGTGATCATGACTGATGTAGTGGGTTTTAGCTCAATAGAGCATTTCACAAGCTTTTTGGCACTTCAAACAATTCATCAATTAATCTCTAAGATCAAAACTTATGGCCTCCAACGTAAGGTAACCTGAAATAGGAAATATAAAAACATGTTGGACATATACATGAGTTGTAAAAAGTTGGTACATGTGTTGGTATGTTTCTTGACACATCATAGGGCATCTTGAATTGGAGATAAGTTGGGCGCCACATTTTAGGTGGTTGTAGCTCATGGTTTTGTAATACTATTTGATGGTTTCATACATTGTATCTCCTACATATTAGGTGTGTGAGATGAAGGATGTGTGTAAGAGTCTTATAGCTATTGACTTGCCTCTAGATCTCTCATTGGTGATACTCCTGTAAGAAGCTTGCTCTGCAAGTATATTGTATTATATTGTTGATTTCTAACTAATATATTTGTTGGCTATTGGAGTGTGGGGTTTTCCTCCCGAAAGTGTTTTCCCCGCATAAATTGTTGTGTTGTGCTATGCATGTTATTTACATTTAATTATGTTAAGCTTATGTAACACATAAAAATTTGAAAATTTTTGCATAACCCTCCTCTCAAGGTTAGTGTAGGAAGTTGTCCTACTACCTTAACTTCCTTACATTCCCATGAAGATCATGCAACATCAAAGTGAGTTATCTTGTTCATCCTTTAAACTAGGAAATGGTGTAAGACCTTGATCATTTGCATCATAAATTCTTATGGGAATTTATCTTGTAACACAAACTAATTAGAAGGCTTACTTAGCCTTGGAATCAAGAAAAGATGGCTGTGAATTATGATTTGTACATAGGTGGTCATCCCTCTTCATTGGAAGTGAGTAATGGGGTTACAAAATAAACATATACAAACAGTAATAAAGCAGGAACCCAATGTTCATTTAAGAACTTTAATCCAAGTAGGTGTTTGAATTGAATAAGACTTGTGTGAAAGGCCATAGCTGATTAAAGGTTATGGGAATATCATGAGGTTTCAAGGACTAAGTATTAAGATTGTTTTGAGGACTCAAGGCCTAATTGTATTGTCAAGCAGTTGAAAGCAATTAAGTGATCAATAAAAGAGACAATTTTAGACATTGCTCTATCTATTATACTGCTTGATTGCTCTTTGTTTGTATTTTTCGTTGTTTGAGGTGTCTTTAAGCAATAGAGTCATAGATTTTGGCATTCCTTAATTGAGGCATCTATCCCCAATAACATCACATTCCCATCTCATGCTATCCCAATATGATTTTCTTTTACACCATGTTAGCAATCTGCAGGTTTGAATAGCCTAGTCCTGAGCCAATTCGAACCTAGCACACAGTCTGGATCTGGTCCTCTATAGGTCTAAATTGGGTGGTTTTCTTAAAAGAATTAACTTCCTTTAATTGTTGAAAAGATCTTCTTTATGTCTCTATTGGATCAATTTGTGGATCAAAACCCACCAATAGTAGTCCCTCGTTGGATGAATCATGTGCATCTAAACCCTATACTTTATCGCCTCTATTCTCTACCTATGTTGTCATACCCAACAAAAGATAGTAAGGAATGCTTAAGTACTTTATAATTAGCTTTTTTCCTCCTATGCTATGCTAGTTGTATTTTCAAAACCACTCCATCCTTGTTTTCCCATGTTGGTTCTTGATTGATTGCAACACTTCCCTTTCATGTTGATGAACATATTTATCCAAGTCAACTTTCCTTTCATGCAAATTAATATTTACAATTAAAAATATTTAACTATTATTTATTATTGATGCTCAAATTAAAATTACTTTATTTTAATTTAATTCTTGATTTAAATGTAAATGTGAAAATATTTAACTATTTTAAAAATATATTAATTTTAATATTAAAATAATATTAAATATATTGACACACATAGAATTATTGTATCCAACCACACACATGTACTAATATTAATATATTTCAATATTAATAATTAGTTTATTAAGAGTTACAATATGGCTCAAGGCGATGGATGGCCAGGGTTTTGACGATACAATGGAGGATGGCAGAGAATGGCAAGGAATCGTGGTGCATGGTGTCCTCTGGCAGAGTTTGGGAGGATTAGGTCGTGGGCGTTCCCAACGGTTGTCGGAAAGACAATCACAGGGGCAAACGCGACTAGGAGTTCAAGCTAGATTGGGTTTTCAAAGAATGGCGGCTACTCCTCCAAAGCCCTTTAAGGATATTGAGCAGAAATTTTGGAGGGTTAACGCGCAAAATAAAGTTAGTACAGTGAACTCTAAATTGAATAATACATCTCTTTCCATGCACATTGAAAATGACGAATGGCGGCAAGTGGTCTCTACGATGAAGGCGAAGGCTTACTTCATGAAGTGGTCGGCTTACCAAGGGGTAAGAAAGTGCTGTGATGAGCAATAGGGTAAGGATTTTTTCATCAATACTCTCCCAAATGGTTTTTATTTGGTGGTTTGTCCAAAACCTTTTGATAAACAACCAATTTTGAATGACGGTCCTTTTATGATGGGGGGGTTAGGGTTTTTCGTTAAGGATTTGTCACCAAATTTTGATCCCATTAAAGCCCAAATGGAAGAATTTCCAATGTGGTTCAAGCTCTCTAATCTCCCGAGTGAATATAGAAACCCAGAAACTTTGAAGTTTATTGGGGATAAGTTGAGAAAGTTCATTGTGCAAATGAAGTAGTGGACAAAAAGGATTTCAATATTTATTCGAGAATTTGTGTTCGTTTGAAGTCTCTTCTCCCTCCTTCGACGATTGAGATCATTTCCCCAGAGGGGATTTGGGTTTGAAAAGTGGAAATAGAGTCAATAGTGGAAAACTATAAGCGTAAAAGTTCGAAACACACCCCAAAAGATTGTATGGCAAATGAGAAAGGAAAAGATTTAGAGCTTAATAAAACAGTAGAGAGGCTTGTAAAACTGATGAAGGAGTGTGATAGTTTTCGAGAGCATATGAGTAATGTGAAGGTGAGCAAGCCCCCGATTCTTGAATCTATCAACTATATTTTTGAACTAGAAGGGAATGGAGAAGTGTTCAAATTTTTGGGTTCTTCCAAGGATCCTTGTCCTTTGCGAAACACCCTTATGATAGAGCCGAATGGAGACTTTGACCCCTTAACGACGTCTATGCCAAAGAAGACAACGACAAAAGGGTTGGGATCTAGAGTAGTTGCAAGTGAGTCAAAAGCTCTGGGGTCCGATGGACGGCTCGATCAAGGGGGACATTGGACAACTTGCTTAAGGATCGTGCTAACAAGTCAGTGAGGGATTCTAATGGTCCCTTCTCTGGGCACCTTGCAGGAACTATACAAGACACTGAAATAGAAGGGCTTGACAGAATGGATCTACACAATGGGATTGGTAGGGATCATGTTTCTACTGATGATGAGATTCAATTCAAAGACATTCAAATTTCTCCAATTAGGAATCTTGAAAAATCATTTGAGGAGGTTGGAGAAGGACAAGATTACTCCAGTGAAGAAGATGATAGCTCTTCATATAATGAAGAGGATTCAAACTTGGACACCATGGGCCTAAATGCTTCTTTTGGCATCAAGGAGAAATGGTGTCCGAGACAGTCCACGGCCTTTTCGTCCAAAGTTAAGGTTGGGGAAAAGAAAAGGAGGGCGAAAAAAACAAGAGAATTGTTTGAAAGGGTTGGATGCATTGCGGGTCAAACCAAATTGAGATCGGGATCCCAAGAAAGATGAAGGTCGTATCATGGAATGTCATGGGCTGCTATGCCCTTGCCAAAGCATGGTTGATCAAGAGATGTCTTGATCAAACACGTCCATATCTTTTTTTATTGCAGGAAACCAAACTTAAAGACCAAAATTTTAATACTTTTAATCATTGCCTAAGGCGGTGGAGGTGTGCCATGGTTGAAGCAGTAGGAGCATCAAGAGCATTAGGTGTCTTGTGGAATGACTCAAAGACTGATGTTAGCATGATACAACAGGGAAGAAATTGGCAGTGGATCAAAGTGTCCTCTAAAATACTTAACACTATGTTTTGCATCGTAAACGTTTGTGGCCCAAACAGTGTGACTGGCAAGAAGGATCTATGGAAACTGCTCTCCAAGATCCTTAACTCGGAGGGACTTCATTTTTCTTGGGGGGTGATTTTAATGCTATTCTCAACCCTTTTGACAAGAAAGCAAGGTTAGGGTGGGGAAGCCAAGCTCAAAGAGATTTCAGTGAGTTTGTGATTGAAAGTGGACTGATTGAGATAAATTTTAGGAGAAGGGATTTTACCTAGACTAATAGGAGTGGGTTCCTAAACATTGTTGAGAAACTCGGTCATTTTTTTCTTGTAGGGGAATGGACTCTGGCCCTTGGACATATGAGGTTGAGATCCTCCCATTTACTGGGTCGAACCAGTACCTGATTTGTATTTGTTTTCAAGTTGATGAGGTTCCGACAAGATGTCCTTCCAAGTTTGAGAAAATATGACTTAGGGCTAATGGTTTCAAGGATCTTCTAAGTGGCTAGTGGAGGACGGCCCTTGTGAGAACTAGTAATAAGGCTTTTGTTTTTCTCAAAGAGCTTCAGTTTCTTAAAGAATGCATGAAGAGATGGAACCAAAAATCTTTCAAAAAAAAATTTGTGGTAAAGTTGAAGCTAGAAGAGGCATTGGGCAAACTCCATTCAAATATTATTTAGGATGGGATGACAAAATAAGATTTTTTACGTGAAAAAAGCTTTACATCAGGAGTATGTTGAAGTCTTGCATAGGGAGGAAATCTACTAGTGTCAAAAATCTCGGGAAACGTGGTTAATAGAAGGGGACCGTAACACGAAATTTTTCCATAACTCAGTATAGGCTAGGAGATTGAGCAACAAGTTTTTTTCTATTATTGATCACTAGGGCAATATCCTTAGGGATAAAGAGGCTATAAATAAGGCAATCAAATTCTTTGGAGGGAGTGATAATGTGATCTTGCCTCTAGAGGAAGATCAAGACTTGTGGTATGTTATACCTAGTTGTGTCTCTCAAGAGCAAAATAAAATGCTTATGCAGCCAATCACTTTGAATGAAGTGAAAAAGGCTCTTTTTTGCTTTAGGTGGGGATAAGGCCCCTAGCCCAAACAGGTTTCCTACTTTTTTCTTTCAACAATTAAGGGATATTTGTGTGATTGATTTGTGGGAAGTAGTGGATGAGTTTAGCAGGCATGGATTTGTGCTAAAAGATTTTAACCATACCTTTATTGCTTTGGTTCCAAAGAAGAGTGGGGTAATTTCCAATATTGGTTTTTGCCCAATATCTTAATGCAATTTCATGTACAAGATTATCTCAAAGGTTATTGCCAACATATTGAAATTGAATTAAAAGTCAAATATCTCTGAGGAGTAGAGTGGTTTCTACCCGCATAGATCAATTATGGAAGGTATAATTGTTGCCCATGAAACAATTCACCCTGTGAGGAAAGCAAAGACAGAAAGAATGATGGTTAAATGGATATCAAGAAAGCCTATGTTGAAGTGAATCGAGCATTTGTTTTCCAAACTTAATGGAGGTTCGATTTTGATGATTTATGGGTTGACTAGATCAACAGCTACATCAACACTCGTCGTTTCTCTGTTCTAGTCATAGATCCTGAACTCTCTAGGAGTCGTCTGAGTTTTCCAAATCCACGAGCTGTGTCAAGGCAAACAGGTCATAACAAACCATTTCCATGACTCGGCGAGTCATGGCAACATGACTCACACTAACATTTGGCAATTTCGGCCAGCAAAAAGAAACAAAAAAAAAGTTATTTCCCATTTTTTTCACTTATGTCTTCTATTTTGCACTAAACATCACTCTATTTGCTAGTTGTGAGAAGAAGAGAGGAAAAATGAGAGAGAGGAAGGAAAAGAAGAGGGCATAGGTTTGCAACTAGCAGGGAAGAAGAGCATCAAGGAGTCCACAAATCACATTGGGGAGGCCATAGGTGGGTTGACTAAGCAAACATAGAGGTTAAGGTTGTAGCTATGGCAAGGGAGGAGGATAGAGCACGATTAGGCTCCCGCGCAGTTGATGTTGATCAGAGTGGCACCTCACAAGCGATACTATGGCTTGTTAGTCATCCAGGACCTACCTCAGAAGCCTTTGTAGGAGGCAAACAGGCTACTCTAAGGCCAAGGCTGAGGCTGAGATACAATCTGAGCTATAGACTTGTTTTTGTTTACACATATGTTTGCGAACATTTGATGTCATGGATTTCATGGATTTTATATACATTTGACAATATTTAGAATTCTACATATCTATGTTTTCTATTACCTTCAGCTACAATTTATGTTTGTACTTATGTGATGGATGTATGTTTATGTATGTGATCAAATTAGCTTCTATTTGATGATGTTATAGTGTCTTTAAGCTTTATTCAATAATGGGTGCATGAAATAAGTTTTAAATAGTAAAAAAACTCTAAATTTCAAGGGTTTTTTTTCATTTTGTCGAGTCGTTGTCGAGTCAGCTGAGTCACAAATTGAGACGGCCTTGCCGAGTCCGAGTCTAGGAACTATGGCTCTAGTTAATGGAAGCCCTTGGGATTTCTTTGAAACTTCGAAAGGGATCAGACAAGGGGATCCTCTCTCCCCTTTTCTTCTTATTGTTATAGTTGAAGAGCTTGGGATAATGATTTCTTAGTGTAGGGTGGATGGTTGATGGAAGGGTATTAAGGTTGCTAGTGGTGGTGACCCCATTTCCCATCTTCAGTTTGCAATTAACACTTTCTTGATGGGGAAGTGTTTGTTAGGGAGGCAAGTATTATGAAGTAGACCATTGATCTCTAAAGCAGATTTTAGGACAATGTGTTAATTAGAGGAAATTAGAAGTATTTTTCTTCACAGCAGGTAGGAAACAAAGAGAGATATAAAAGATCCTTGAGATGCAACCAGGTACCTTACCAAATAAATATTGAGGGACCCCCTTATTCGGCTATTTGGAACTTTATTGTGTCTTGTAGGCTTGTTATTATTGAGCATATTACTTGGTAGATCAGAAATGAGCATTTGGTAAAATTTTGGGATGATTCATGGGAAGGGCAACTTGCTCTGGCTAGGAATGATTGAATTGTTGAATTCGAAATTACTCTCATCTCAACATTGGGGTAGCAGAGTTTGGGATTATATGGAACTCAAGAGTGGTTTCAATGGTGAGGACTAGGTGTGGAGAGATTTGAGTCAAGCGGGCCTTTTTGTTGAGCAGCAGACAATAGTGACGGAGATATTTTCTAGTAGACGTCTACTCATAAATGATAATGAGGATAAGGTGGTGTGGTGTGGCACCTCTAATAGTAGGTACTCAGTTAAACAAGGTTATCAACTTCTTGATTCTAGGGGATGTGAGGAATCTTTGCCCTCCCATTTATTTTGGAGTAAGGAGTACCTCCTGAAGGCTGGGGCTTTTGTCTGGCTTGCCTTTCGAGGTCATATACTCACGGGGGAGAGAAGGAAAAGGTTGGGGTTTGTTGGTCCATCGCGTTGCATTATGTGCGAACTCCTTCGAAAATTAGGCTGGCAAGGGCCTTTACCAGATTCTTTGAAGCAACTTTTTGTCGATTGGCCAAGGGGGCAACATAATTCAACGGTCTCTTGTATATGGAATGTTTGCCCTTCCACAGTGGTCTAGGAGATTTGGAATGAGAGGAACAAGCAATTATTTCAGGAACAGGAATCATTGGATAGGATTTGCTACAGGATAAATCACTCAATTGAAGAAATTGTTGAGCCAGCGGTGTCTAGATTTTTCAAGCCTCGGATCCCATATATTAAGCAAGACAAAAATATTCAAATTTATTGGCCAGGGATTAACATTAGGCTTGTTAAAGGGCATAGCTCGGTTAGAGGCGAAGTGGTAAGGTGGTTGAGACCACAAGATGGATGGACTAAGATTACCTTCGACGGTGCATTGAAGGGTAATCTAGTGCCTTCTAGGATTGGTTTTGTTGCTATGGATTGCCTTGGTAACATCTCGGTGTTAGGGGCAAAGAGGATCTTGGAAGGGACTAATATTGTTGCTGAAGCTATGGCTATGCTTCATGCTGTCAAACTAGGGAGAAGTATGGGAATCAAGAAATTACACCTGGAGGGTGACTCACTCATTATTGTTGAGGATAACATTACTAGTACTTCTCAGGCCTGGCATTTGCAGAAAATTTTCTATGTCATCCAGAAGGAGTTTACCTTTTTTGATGGATTTAAGGTTAGGCACACTTGTAGGCAGGGGAACAAGGTGGCTAACACTTTGTCCAAATGGGCGTTGACGTTCGCTAATGATGGGAAGGTCTGGATGGAAGATTTATGTGATCTTTTACTTGAGGATTGACATCATTTTCCCAACGACGGATGACAAAGAATTTATTGTGAGGCGGGGGACGCTTATGTCATGGGACAGGAGTATGTGTGAATTGCTCTAAATGTAGCAAGTGTCATTGTTGAAAAGAGTAGTGTGGTGAGGTGTTCTGGTGGCTTAGTACAGATGAAGGCGAAATTTACCTTGCTTACCACTCGACAGCAAGAAGGATTTTTTAGCCTGATGGCATCTCAGCCACTATTGCGGCTCCTCAAATGCAAGAAGGATGTGGTGAAAGTTGCTTTGGATTTGTTGGGGAAGGAGTTTATTGGTGCAAAACATCGTTATCGGCTTAACATGGACATCAATTCCTTGGTGCTTGGCTAGGGTTTGGAGGTGGCAAAGAGTGTGGATGTCATCAAATGGGTTTTGCATTCATTGGTATGGATGTCTGAAGGCGTAGAATATCCACAGTGGGCGAAGGAGTTTGGCATTGTTCCTTTTGTCTATTGGCCACTTGATGTGGATAAAGATGATTACAGGATGAAGGTCCTCGCTACATGGGAGGAATTGAAGCTTGCGCTGCACCGGAACGAATTTGCAGCCCCCCATGTTGTGGAATTATTAGATGTGCAGACAAGGATTTCAAGGAAACGAAGGTCCAAGAGAGCTACTCGCTCTACTTCCATTTCAACTGAGGTACAGGAGGGGATTGGATGTGCAGACAAGGATTTCGAGGAAACAAAGGTTGAAGAGAGCTACTCACTCTGCTTCCATTTCAATTGAGGTACAGGAGGGGAGAGATGGGGTAGAATATGGGCTTTCTAGTGGGTGGGTGGGGGTTAATTTTGGTAAAAATTTTGACACAAGCACTGGTTTCCCTAGTTTTTGTAATCCCAAGGAGGGGTTTCATTGTTTGGATTAGTAATGCACCTCTAGTTTTTCTCATGTCGTCCATGTGAATTGCACTTTTTTGCATGAATATCGTCTGATTACTATTGGTGGGTGATGGGGGTCGAGGAGTCTTTAGGAATGTGTTTGTGGGTGGTTCTTAGTCTATGCGCAGAAGCCACCATTTTGGGTGATGGTGGTGATGGTTTTAGGGTGGTAGAATAGGGGGGGCAGTTTGAGTGATAATGCTTGTCCTCAGTTGTAATGATGTACTTTGTAAACCTTTTATTCTTAATAAAATTACTATTATTACCGACCTAAAAAAAAAATTAGTTTATTAATATTTCTTATTAATATACTAATATATTATAAATATCAATATATATTCTACACTATATTATATAGTTCATATATTACATATTATATTAATCATATTAATAATTAATTATTTCATATTAGTATATACTATACTTATATATTAAATTTATATACTAATAAATTAATGATTGATTATGTGTGTGTGCATATGTTTTTGTATAAACAAACCCAACACCATAAAAAAATTTGATTAAAATTGTAAACCAAACCCTCGAACACATACTAGTACCATGATTGGTAACTTAGCTTTTACATCAAAGCCTTTTCAAAAATCCAAAGTTTACAAGATTGAATCACTTTCTCAATCTAAAAGCATGCTTCCACTAACATATCCATTCTTAACCTTCAAATACATTTTTACAAAAATAAGTTCTAGAATAAACAAGTACCTTCCATGTGGTGCAACCTAGTTTCAACTAATCCCAAAGCTTTTCTATTCCAAAAAACAAGGCCTTTGGAAACCTAACTTATAATGAACAAATATACAGTCCATGTTATAATCTCGATCCATCATGATCCTATACGTATTTTACATCAACAATAACCATTGAGTGACAAAAAACAAGTTGGCAACTTTGCCTTCAAACAATTGTGGAACATTTGAAGCTCTTTTTGATTAAGGCATTTACTAAAATTAGAAACTTGTGCTTGCTAAAATAGTGTGGGCAGCATTTGAAATTTGGTTTCAAAGAAAAATATTGGCATACAATCTTTAGTTCAAGAATGCAACTAGCGCATATCTAAAAGATGACTAATATAGGCATACGATTGAATTCAAATAACACACAACCTTCAAGATATATCTAAAGATCATTGTTGCCACTTTAGGTCATAGGTCTCTCTATGGTGATCCAAGATCTACAAAACTAATTACTTCCTTATTCCAACTCATCCCAAATATTGGAGGCATTAAGCTCATTCTAGAACTATTTGTTCACATATAGATTGGAGGCAAATTAGGGAGACATTGTTCTTCCTTGCAATCTACAATGACTAAGACTTCTCAACATCCGAACTCTCATTCTCATGGTCAGGGACCCTCTTATAACCCTCTTACATGACAGATTTCAACAGGGTAAGCTCATATTATTAGTTTCTTCTTTACAACAATTAATTATTTGACTTGAAGTGTTAAGAGAGGTTTTATGCAAAATTGACTACTAGTAAGGATTATCCAGCACATCCCCCTTAGCCCTTGGAGCATTCTCAAACTTTGCATTGGTGCTCCTACAATGATTGATGATAATATCATTGGCTCTTACAACACATCCTGTGTAAGAATCCAAAAGGCTCTATCTTCTGAAACTGGCAATGCTTGTTTTTGTGTTATGTTGTTTTGTGATTTTTTTGGTTTTTTGGGAGGGTTATACATAAAAAGCACATGCATTCAAAATACATAAACTTCTGGAACGGGAAAAGAATTAAACTTATGAAAACAAAGCAGCTGGTATCATTTATTCATGTAAGAAATTCTTTACATAAAAAGCATACCATTTATTGAAGAAAGAAATCTTATTCACATGGGCTGGTTGCAAAAGCTAGGGCAAATAATGATAGCATTCACCAAATCGCGACAATGATCCCTCTGAAGATGTCAAATCCTTCTCTAACACAAGGTGTAGCCTCTTGTAAATTTTATTGAATTTATTCTGCCCTTCTTAACCAAAACCGTACCACCCTTCAAGAATATGGTACGGCTGCTGCTGGAGTCACAAAAACACAAGACGTACAGCCTCCAAAATGACGCCAATCACTCCCCAATCACTGCACAAATAATCTCCAGCAATCTGTCCCAAATCTGAAAGAAAAAGACTACAATATTATCCTCAAATCAGTCCATTGTTGACCTCTGTGTAAAGCCAATCTGTCAAGCAATATCAAGTGAATATTTCACACTCTCTAATTGCTGCTACAGAGAAGAAGCAACTCTCTCCAATGCTGATAAGCTCAAAACTCAGTAGAAAGCCTTGGTTTGCACGAACTCCAATGCTCCAGAGAAAAGACAAGTAAAATCATCAATCATAATAATAATCCCTCTTGTTTGAATTCCATGTAATAAATAGGCCTCTCACATTAGGGTTCAAAAATCCTTCAAAAAACTCCCTTCTTCGATTTCACATGAGTAATAATATAACTTCTAATTTTTGAACTTCAAACTCAATTGTTGGTGCACAAATAATTCTTTTAAAATTAATTCTCGAAATGGCCCCAACTAATGATAACTTGACCCTTCACTTAAGTCACTTAAGTTATAATATAATAATATAAGCTCAACACTATTAATAGTTACTTCAGCCAAATAAATATTAATATCTCCATTATTACTCATCATCTCTGCACGTCGTATGAATTGGGAGCTAACTAACATGATCAAGCCGCAAACGACCATACCCCATTTTTAAAAATAGCTGGCGTCCCTCTCTGAGCATCTCAAACTTACTATAAATAGCAATTACTGCATATGAAGTCCTAGAGGCCTCAAACGAACACCAATCATGCAAGATTCTAACCACTGAAAAAGTTGCATCCCTCAAGGGGTCCTCTATCCAACCTCATTGACCTACGAGGGTCAGTGATAGGCCAATCTACTCTGCTGACAGATGTTAACTAGAAGGGGACATCACAGTCCACCCTCCCTAAAATTGCTTGTCCTCAAGCAATCTCAAGTTAGGATGATGGAATATGTCCTTTCTCTCCCAAGTAGCATCCTCAACCGGCAAGTACTTCCATTTGATCAAATATTCCCTGATGACCTGTCTCCGCAACTAACTCCCCCTAACATCCAAGATTGCCTCAGGTACTAAAATCAATTTCCCCTCATCATCCAAGGATGGTAGAACTGCAGACGGTACTACAAAGTGTCCCAACACCTTTTTTAGGCGAGACACATGGAACACATTATGCACTCTGTTGTCTTTCGGTAACTCTAGTTCCTAAGCCACTTCACCCACTCGTCGAATAATCCCGAAAGGACCATAGTAGTGTGGCTTAAGCTTCTCTGCTCCACTCTTCCTAACAGTGGACTAACGGTAGGGTTGTAGCATCAGATACACCATATCTCCTACCTCAAAAGAACGCTCAGTCCTCTCCTGATCTGCATACTGTTTTTGCTAATTTTCGGCCTTAATAATGTTTTCCTTGAGACCCTTTACAATGTCGTGGCTTTCTTGCAACAAATCACCAGCACTAGGCATTCTACTGTCACTCAATAGTTAATCTAGAAAACTGGGCGCATCATACCCATACAAAGCCAAAAATGGTGTCATCTGAATAGACATGTAGTGAGTGGTATTATAACAATACTCGGAGAGGTAAATCCATTTCACCCAAGCCTTCTGCTGCCCTGCAATATAGTTTCTGAGGTATCCCTCCACCCATTTGTTCACTATCTCTGTCTGCCCATCTGTCTACGAGTGGTAGCTAGTGCTCAAAGTAAGCTCGGTCCCACACAATCTAAATAACTCCTGCCAAAAATGGCTCATGAACCGACTATCTCTGTCACTAACAATATTATGAGGCAACCCGTGAAGGCTAAATACCTCTCAAAAGAACAACTTTGTTACTTGTGTAGTTGTGTATGTAGAGGTAATTAGGAAAAAGTGGGCATATTTTGTCAACCGATCAACAACTACATATATACAATCCCTCCCTTGGGCTTTCGACAAGCCCGTGATAAAATCCATAGACACGCATTCCCACTTCCTGTCAAGAATTGGAAGTGGCTAAGGTAGTCCTGAAGGGTATGGTGCCAAACAGATCACTCTCTGACATATCTAAGAACATTCGCCTTGAGCCCTTTCCAAATAAAGGGCTCACGTACCTACCTGTATGTTTTAAAATATCCTGGATGTCCTAACATCGACTTAGCATGAAAGAACCTCATTACCCTGCTCTTCATCTTTAGATCCTGGGGTCAAATAAACTCTGCCTTTGTAAATGATCAACTCATTTACAATTGTATATCTGTTGTCCTATATCGACCCCTCAACAATACCTGCAACCCAAGTGTCTTTGGCATATTCTACCAGAATCATATGCTACCAATCCTCTGCAATCTGGATCGTAGAGATCAAATGTGGATGGCAAGATAATGCATCTGCAACTACATTTTGTGCCCCTTTAACATAAGAGATGTCAAAGTCATAAGCATGCAATTTACTAACCCGCTTCTATAGGTGATCATTCAAATCTCACTCTCCTAGGAAATGCCTCAGACTGTTGTGATCAGTTTTAATACAAAATTTGTTGCCCACAAGATACAGTCTGAACTTGGCCAATGCATGCATAATGGTTAACATTTCCTTATCATATATACTATAACTCCTCTTTGGTCCTCTAAGTTTCCTTCTCTCATAGGCAATCGGGTTCTTATCTTGCATCAGCACAGCACCAACACCCTCACCAGAAGCATCACACTGAAACTCAAATGGCTTTGTGAAATCAGGAATAGCAAGAACGGGGCATGTAGTCATCAACTCCTTTAACATCATAAAACACTCCTGTGCCTCAAGAGTCCACAAGAACGCACCTTTCTTCATCAAGTCCGTCAAAGGTGCAGCCTGTCGTGAATAACCATTAACAAACCGGCAATAAAAGACACACGGACCCAGGAATCCACGTAGTTGAGTGAGGTTCTTAGGAGTAGGCCAATCGATAATAGCGCGGATCTTCTCAGGATCCATTTGCACACCTTCAACACTGATAATGTGGCCTAAGTACAATAACTTTGTCATCCCCAAGTCACAATTGGAATCCTTGGCATACAAGGACTCCCTGTCCAAAATTCTCAAAACTATATCCAAGTGTACAAGCTGCTCCTCCCATGTCTTGTTGTAAACCAAGATATCATCAAAGAAGACTAGCACAAATTTCCTCAACTGAGGTAGGAAGCCCTGTTCATAGTGGACTAGAAAGTAGTTGGTGTATTGGTTAGCCCAAATAGCATAACCACAAACTCAGTGCCCACAGTGACACCTAAATGTTGTCTTCTCTATATCTTGCTCCCTAACATGAATCTGGTGATAGCCTAATCTCAAATCTATCTTTGAGAAATAATAGGTGTATGCACCCAAAAATAGTCGCCTAGACTTTGGGCCCCATTTATTTGATTTATCAACCCTGAATCATTTTGATCAATAATCAATATTTTCAACATTATCAATTTCTTAATCAAATCTTAATTTCGATCGTATATTGGATTTTTATCCTATGGGCTAACCATTTTATCCTAAGTTTTTATTTATTTAAAAGGAATAGTTCCTCTCCTTTTATTTAAATAAAAAATCCCCACTTTTCCTCTTATCCTAAGTTGCACAAATAAAGCATCATTCTTATTTTATAAAAAGAAGAAAAGTACTTTTTGTCTCATATAGACACTAAAGTCAACTCCTATTTTCCTATTGGAGGATATTTGTGCACAAGGATCAAGCTTCCATTTTTCTCCACCGTTGATTAAGTCTTTTGCCTCTTAATCTCAATGGTCCATTTCACCTCATTTCTTATAAAAGGAGAGCTCTCTCCTTCATTTGCATATCCA
Organism: Chamaecyparis obtusa; assembly: GCA_027943335.1. Lineage (NCBI taxonomy): Eukaryota > Viridiplantae > Streptophyta > Pinopsida > Cupressales > Cupressaceae > Chamaecyparis > Chamaecyparis obtusa. The sequence goes on along the minus strand of BSBK01002482.1, from coordinate 64,477 downwards.
TCTCCTTCATGCTAATGTTATGCTGCAAGTTTTCTAAGTTATTTGGAGTTCTCTTTGAAGACACTTTTGCATCCAAGCTTTGAAGATCTTTGTTGCATTTCATCTAGTTCATATTTGCTTTCTTAGTTGCATAATCATGGCATATTAGCTTAGTTTCCTTTTATGCAATAGATTAGCTTCACATAGCTTAATTAAGGGAATTGTAATCCATTGCTATTTCCTTTCATAGTTGCATTATACTTTCATTTTGATAGATTAATCTTGCATATTCATATTAGTTTGCATTGCATTGCATATCTTGATTCCATTTGGGGATATTGGCATTGTTGCCCTTGTCTTTGATTTGGAATCTCTCATTGTGTGGTTGACTAGCAAGGTCATGAGTTTATAGCTCTAGCTGAGAGCAATTTTACAAATCTTGCAACTCCATGCATAGAGAGCTATGGATCGATTTGTGAAGGCTCATTCTTGAGTTTCCTTGCATGTAATGATTCATAGAAGTGTGGTCACATTTTCACCATACAATAGGCGCCATGTAACTCATCGATCAACTCGGCTATCCGCAAAATGGGGTACCTGTTTTTATTATCCTCTTATTCAAGACCCTATAGTCAATGCACATCAACAAGGTGTCGTCTTTTTTCCTCAGTAACACAACTAACGAAGCAAATGGTGACTTACCCGGCCTAATGTGTCCCATAGCGGGCAACTCCTGATTAGTTTTTTGTATCTCGTCCTTCAATCGCTTTGGGTGCCAAGAAGGTGTAATCATCATGGGTTTTGCACCCTCCTACAACTCTATAGTGTGCTCAAAGCCCCAAACTGGAGGTCTACCAGGTGGAATGTCACTGAAAACCTTCCCATGCTTAATTCTCAGCTCCTAAATGTCTAGGTGGTACTTTGTTTTTTGCTGCCCCTCTTGTGTGGGCATCAACATACACTCAGCTGCCCACTCAACCGTGTCATGCCACAGGAGTCTCTCCATTCTTCTGAGTGTAATCATCTTGAAACTAGTGTCACGGTGGCTTTCAACACGTATTTTTCCATCCCTCTTAAATGTCATCTCCATATCATGAAGTTCAAGAGTGAACCTTCCAATATAATGCAACCATTGCATACCCAAAACCAAATCAATGTCTCCCATAGTCACTACATAAAAGTCAGTTTTGAACTCAAAATTGTTCAAGCACAAAGGAAGTCTTGTAATCATTTTGTCACACTTAAGAGTATAACCATCACCACTCATACTCTTATGCCTTCAAATTCTTCAATACGAATCCCACGCTCTCTACCAATTAGGCATCAATGAAGTCATGCGTGGCACCTGTATCCAATAAAGTGATAACCCGTTGACCAGCTAGTACATCACACATCCTAAACAAGCCCTCTTGCTTAATGCTCGTAAGACGTGCCTCCTTAAGCTTCACTTCTTCATGTGCATCCATTTTCTCTAACCTTTCTGGCTCATTTTCAACCTTTTCTGCATCGGATTCCTCGAGATTAGTTTGCTGGTCTGAATTTTCAGATTCGGAATCCTCATAGAATGCCCACATCACACAGTTAGCTCTACCCTTAGGCCTCAGAGGAACAGTCATGGCGTGCATCATAAGGGCCCTTGTAGTAGAAACACAACTTTTCCTTACGTAGGTCATTAAGTGTTTCCCTGTCAAATCTAATTTCCCTTTTTAACCCTCTTTGAAATCAAAATTTTCTTTGTTCTTGGGAAAAAACTTATTGCCTCTATGTAAAGAGGATCCCTTAAGACAAGAACTTGTTTTGAGGAGCTACAAATTCCATACTTCTAGCCTTCTTCATTGCAACTTGCAGTGTCACTAGGTCAAATCCTGTTACCCACCCTTTCAAGGGTTCCATTAGGCCCTCTGTAAATAGTACAACTAGCCTCCGCTCCGAAATATAAGTAACCATAACAAATAGCCTATGGAAATCACTAATATAATTGTCTAAGCTCCCAACATATTTCAACTAGGCAAGATCTCTAAAATGTCTCTAGATCCTTCTTATCAAAGTGATCAACCAGCCTATCTACAAACTCCCGATAAGTGATGATGTGATCATGTTGTAGTGTCACCAGCCCATGATACCACCAATCGTGGGCTGCTCCCTCTAGATGCAATGTGGCATATTTAATGGCTTCTTCTGACATGGGTCGAAGTGACAGGAAAGTATCCAACTTGTGGATCCAAGACTGAGTTGTTACCTTGCCACTACCATCAAAATAAGGTAATTTGATTTTACTAGTGGCGTGCTTCAAGTATTTGTTTTGATTTTGTGGTCTATGCCCCTGTAGTACTCCATCCTTGAATTCACAAATCTGTCAAAATGCATTCGTTCATGCACATGTGGAGTCAATAATTCCCAATCATCATTGGCTGCCATGACTACACTAATATATGTTGGATCTTTAGCCTCTTCAGCATTCTCATCACCCTGTGGTTCCCTCAAGAAGGTGGGCCGAGTAGGCCTATCTGTTGTCCGTGAAAGGGCTCTCTGCACTTTCCGTGACCCAGCTACACTCCGATCATCATCCTAATCTTGGGGGTGTCTCCTAGGCGCATTTAGCTACTATGAGCTGTTGTAATACCTCGGCTACTTGTTCCTGGCCAACTCGTAAATCTCTCAAAGTCTCTCTCACTTCCTTGTCAGGATCAATATCCTCATTTCTTTTGTCATTTCTTTGTGGAATCTCTTCTACCCTTTGCAAAGTGATTGTCTTCTCGAAAGTCCTCTTCTGGCTCTGTTTTTTTGCCTGTATAATAGTTGTGGTGACTTTTCATGTGACCCCTTGACCCTCTAGGATGGCAAGAATATGGCTCTGACACCAATGTAAGAAACCAACAGGCTCTATCTTCTGAAACTGGCAATGCTTGTTTTTGTGTTTTGTTGTTTTGTGATTTTTTTGGTTTTTTAAGAGGGTTTTACATAAAAAGAAAATGCATTCAAAATACATAAACTTCTGGAACAAGAAAAGAATTAAACTTATGAAAACAAAGCAGTTGGTATCATTTATTCATTTAAGAAATTCATTACATATAAAGCATACCATTTATTGAAGGAAGAAATCTTATTCACATGCTGGTTGAAAAAGATTGGGCAAATAATTATGGGATTCGCCACCGAATCGCGACTATGATCCCTCTGAAGACACCAAATCCTTCTCTAACATAAGGCGTCACCTCTTGTAATTTTTATTGAATATATTCTGCCCTTCTTAACCAAAATCATACCACCCTTCAAGAATATGGTACGGCTGCTGCTGGAGTCACAAAAACACAGGCCATACAGCCTAGAAAAAGATGTCAATCACTCCCCAATCACTGCACAAATAATCTCCAGCAATTTGTCCCAAATCTGAAAGAAAAAGATTGCAATATTATCATCAAATCAGTCCATTGTTGACCTCTGTGTGAAGCCAGTCTGTCAAGTAATATTAGGTGAATATTTCACACCCTCTGACTGATGCTACAGAGAAGAAACAACACTCTCCAATGCCGATAAGCTCAGAACTCAGCAGAAACCCTTGGTTTGCACGAACTCCAATGCTCTAGAGAAAAGACAAGTAAAATCATCAATCATAATAATAATCCCTGTTGTTCGAATTCCATGTATTAAATAGGCCTCTCACATTAGGGTTTGAAAATCCTTCAAAAAACTCCCTTTTTCGATTTCACATGAGTAATAAATATAACTTTTAATTTTTTAACTTCAAACTCAATTGTTGGTGCACAAATAATTCTTTTAAAATTAATTCTCGAAATGGCCCCAACTAATGATGACTTGACGTTTCACTTAAGTCACTTAAGTCATAATATAAAAATATATTATATCTTAATAATATAAGCTCAACACTATTAATATTTATTTTAGCCAAATAAATATTAATATCTCCATTATTACCCATCATCTTTGCACACCGTATGAACTAGGAGCTGACATGATCAACGACCATACCCCATTTCGAAAAATAGCAGGGGTCCCTCTCTAAGCATCTCAAACTTACTATAAATAGCAATTACTGCATACGGAATCCTGGAGGCCTCAAGCGAACAGCAATCCTGCAAGATTCTGACCACTGAAGAAGCTGCAACCCTAAAGGGCCCTCTATCTAACCTCATTGGCCTACGAGGGTCAGTGATAGGCCAATCTACTCTGCTGACTGATGTCAACTAGAAGGGCACATCATATCTTGGATTACTTGTACCTATGGTTGTTAGTTCCTTGCTCGGGTGGTCTTCCTTTGCTTCCTCTACTTTGCAAGGTATTCTCCTCACTCCTATTTACACTTACACTATTTTGTGGAATAACCCTTGTTTTGTCTATCTTATTTTTTCTCTGCTTTTTTTGTTTTATTATATTTACCGTGAATCTAGGGCCCATTTTACCCTAGTTCTTCACTATCATACTCATGTGTTCCAGTCCCTTTGACCTTGGTCATTTGTGGGAATTAATGCAATCTCTTTCTTTCCTTCCTTGTAAAACTCAGCTAGAAGTACTATGTTTTTAACATCAGGGTTAGAAGGTGCCATTTCAGCACCAACATGGTAAACATGATGCTGAAAACCAAGCAATATTTTGCAACATTGAAAGTTTTTGCATTAAGTATTTGAATATATATGCCTTCTGCTATAATGTTGATGCATGCTATTGCCGAACTTGTAAAAGAGATGATCTCCAGAATGTTAAAAGCAAGAATAAAATAAATAGCCGACATCCTGGCGACTGAAACCATCGCATCTCATACAAAATCATACCACCAGTTGCACTAATACTTGAATCACAATCTTAATGTTTTCAACAGAATGTAAATGCCAATCGAGTGGCTCACAAAAGTCTGTATACATAATCCATTTTGTAAATAGAATTCTAATCTATATAAAACCTGTCTCCTAAAGTACAAAGTACAAACAAATTATCTTAAGAAAGCGATTACTATTTTTGTGTGTGGTCGTAGCACCTGAAAGTACCACATATCAAAGAAAATTATCCAGCCAACTGCACTCATATTTCAATCAGCCTTCGTGTTTTGGACAAAGTGTGAAAGCTAAGAATGGCTTACAAAATGTTGAATTAAAAAAAAAAAAAGTTTGTGAATAGAGAACTCTCATTAATGCACTATAACTCAACATTCAAACAAATATGTGAAAGAAGAGGTTACTATTTTTATCAGTGTATTCAGAAGATATACACAAGTTATCCTCATTCTTATGCACCAATCTTGATGAAGAGAACGGCATTTAAATTTTGAAGTTAGCAACACAAAACATTCAATCAAATCTTAATAAATCCAACAACAGAACAGAAATGCACCATAGACTACAAATTACAATTTTGAATTATCTCATAAAGTTATACAGATGATTAGGCATAGAAGAAGATGAAACAGAAAAATCGTAAAAATATACATGTAGAAATATTATCACACTGCATACCCTAAGCATACCTCCTGTTGAAGCACAGACAAAGAACCCTTTTGCTTCAATAATTGTAAAGATACCATAGCTCAATGTTCAGAAAGGAAACAATCATATGGAAGAATAATAAAATGTTCAGATCAGTTATGAAGGTCTTGTCAGAACTCAAGGCATTGGCAATAACAACTATGGCTAAACATTACAACATTCATTGAAGACACAATGAAAAGTAAAACTTCCAATAGGCTAATCATGCTCCGTAAAACCCGCGCATAGTTTATATTTTGTTAGCAGTAACTCTGGCCAAAAAAGAATTCAACTAGTTTATAAGGCAGATTAAGCAACTACCTTAGGAGAACGACTAATTGTATCCCAAATATGTACAGATCCATCATCCCCTGCTGTTGCCAAGATATGTCTGCTTGATCGAGAGTAATCCAGCACTCGAAGGACCTGTTCTGAGAAAACCATAACTTATATAACAGGCATGTAAAACATCTTACTGCAAAAATATTCTGTTCATAAAAAAGAAACTATATATTATAACATAAGGAGATAGATATAAGTTACATAAAGTGTGAACCTTCAAGAAAGAAATAACAACCATCTAGCTTAAACAAGAGGCAATCCCCTCCAGAATATGATAACAACTGTAAACTTAAAACAACAAAATGCAATAGATGCATTAACTAATAAGCTGTTCGACATAAGAGACTAGAAGCACCTGGTCATGTGGATCCTTCAGTTCTGCAGCCCTTGCCCCAGAAGCAAGATTATGAAGAATTAGATCCCCTTTAAGACTGATGGATGCTAAATGCTCATCTTTGCAATTATATGTCACTCCTGTGATTGTATCTGTATGCCCTTTCAACCATTTGATGCACCTCCTCCGCTGCAAATCCCAGATCCTAACAACTTTCCCTGTACCACCTGAGCATAGGTATCTGGAACCCTTGCTGCTGAAGCAAATGGCCAAAATTGACTCCTGCAAAAGCACATACAAACATTATATGGTGCACTGCAACATCAACTTCCAAATAAAAATTTACTTTTGCCATAATAATTCCATGGTTAATATAAATGTAAGTGAAATGCCTAAGCATGATGATATACGGAAAATATGAAAATATGCAATGGTAATAACTATTTTGTTTGAATAGCTCACTTTAGTGGAAACTGGTATGCAATATGAATTTTCCGCTTTATGACAAGCATTAAGTCTGGTGAACCTTTACTTTGGTTAAAGTTATAACATTATATAGTAAATATTTTATTTTGCTCTGCTCTATTACCAGAACATTATTTTTAAGGATTTAAAACAGACAGGACCAATGGTTATGATGCCCTTTACACTTCACCTCATTGAAAAGGTTAATACATTAATATCTCATGAACAAAATGCAAATCATCAATTGGAATTCCAATCTGTTAATATACAAAATGTCCAAATACACATATTGGTGCACTATAAAAATTAAAATGATACTACTAGTAAGACTCGAAAATTTTGATTTATTTTCTTAACTTAGCTTCATCAAGATAGAAGCACAACATCAGTACTTAAGGCTTCATTTGTTATAAGTCCAAAATGCATAAAAGGAGGAAGACTTCCATTGGACATTAGTACCACAAGCCACCTAAGCAAAAATCGGCCACCCAAAGCAGACAGAGATACTTCAGCACTATACTACCTATTCAGCTAACAATTGAAGGGGGTAGTTTTTAGGTCCCCAAGCAAGACACTGATTTGGCATATAAGACTATCATTATGGAAGCCCAAAAGGAGATTGTTTCCCATTTACCTAACATGTTTAAAATTTGCACTGCTGGGTTTTGACTCATGACCAAGCTAAATAGTAAACTCAAACTTGCCAGCCCACCTACACCGGGAGTAAAATATAGACCTTTTGACAATTGAAGGGGTATCGGAGAAAAAAGGGTGGTAGTTTATGGAGAATTAATATCCCAACGGAAAAGAAAATTAACCAGAGACACTTTCAGGAAACAGCCTCACTAGAAACATCCCACCGACTGTCTTTCTTTGTTGAAAAGGTTCTCATAAATATATCTGCCAGAAGTTGTTTATTAAACCAACACAGTAAAAAAAATATTTGATTTTCCTGGCACTCTTCTCAGACATCTGTACATAGGGAACATCCAGTGGACTTGCCAGGAAGATAAATGAGCTCAAAATTATTCAGAACTCTCTTGAACACAATAATAGAGCTAGAAAGAGGCACCATTGACAGTGAAGGGAGTTAAGACCGGAGATCAATTATGGAGAGATTTCGAATGCCTTCTCCTCGACAACACAATGGGAAGATTGCGGACATTAAAGTTGGGTTTATTAAAGAGGACAATTCTAAAATGCAGAAAATCCAGATATTGTGCAAGAGGGTTGACAGGATTCTACTTCTAAAATTCTAGTTTCAACAAATAATGCTAGAGAAACTGCAAGAAAATTAATAATACATATGAACCATTATAAATAATTCATAAATAACTTTAAAACCAAACACTAAATCCAACCAATAAAGCAAAAAGCAAACTGTAGTATATAAGTTCAAAACAAATGTAGCAGTCTACAAATGAAAATTGCTATTAATCTTGCATTCAAATTTCATATTGATCTTGAAATTTTGCAAATCCAGCCTAAGGATGTCATCAAATTAAACAACTGGTTAAATGGGCTCCACTCCATAGTAAGGGCATACATCAAGTATTAGTTCAAAGAAATGCCCACAGATCATCTCAGATCTATGTAAATCTATATGAACCATCTCAGATCTATGTAAATCCATATGAACCCAAAAATTACGTATGAAACTTGACTACAACCTTTGTATAAAATTCCTCTTTATTCTGTGTTTTTCCCTGTTGCAAATCTTATCTGTTCTGAGCGCTTCTCACTGTCAAACGACATCCCTTTGATGAGGTACAATCGGCAAGCAATGAAATAAAATCTGTACTAGACATCTCCAATCCTATAGAAGAGTTTGTTCCCTGAATATCTAGTCATACTGAATAAATTTCTCTCCTGTGCACTGATGAATATATTTCAGATCTGCAATCCTTGATCACTCCAGCTTATGATACAAATTCTAGGGAAAAACTTTAACTGCCACCTTATAGTCAACTTTAGTGCTGACTTTATCATACATCAGGTACCAATCTAAAGTGTGTCCTTGCAGGATTGAAGGACTTTCCTGTACCCTCTGAATTGGATCGATTACACATTCAAACTACAAACAATGTCACAAAACTCAAATGCTTGTCTGCATCACTAGCTCTATCACAGTACAGCAATGCCATTAATAGATTATAGGCCTGTCACTCACATTTTTCCTCCATCCATCCATCCTTGAAGTATGAAAAGATAATAGGAATCCAAATAATTCATTTCTTGATCAAGAACTCACTATTTTTGAAGGTCAACATGAAGAAGAGAGGAAAACACTTTACAAGATGCTACCTAAGGAGAAAACTGAGTTACTAAGCAGTTGTTATTTTTTAGTTAGTACAAGGAGGAAATATTGTTGGCATTGATCTCAAAGGAGGGTAGAACATATTTTTGTTGTTAAAGGAGATCATATGCCTCATGTAGTGATAAGAAATGAAGGCCACTCATTGTGAAGTATTTATGGCCAAAAATGCTCTTAAAAGAAGACTTTACCTTATTCCAGGCAGCACTGGAATCAATAAAAGAATGGCTGATCTTCAAAGAAATTATTGAGAATTAATTTAAAATAAAATGATGGACAACCTTCTTGTGGAAAATTTACTTTAATATTATTGGGATCTCTTTGATTTGGCCCGAACCTCCTGATGAAGTCGGCCATCTTGCAACATTCAAATCAATTTATTATTTTCAATTGTGGCTGACCACTTCGAAGTGTCAACCCTCTTGGGTAAAGAGGCAAAATGGAGTGTTATAAAAGGAAGATGGGATGGAGGTTAGAAAGCAAGCAATTAAAGAAATGTCATCGCCATTTTCAAGCAGACTTCAAGCTCCAGAAAGATCTCCACATAAAAGGCCATCTTAGGGCTTGGGGGTTGACCCAGATAGTGTGAATGAATTACATGTATATGTCATCTTTGATGTGCCTGTTCAGCTCCTGCCTGGGAGGAAGAAGATGGGGAGGGAGCGGGGACATCAAGAGAATACTGGAAGGGAGGGAGGTGATCCATCTCAATCCCAATGGACCTAAAAAGGGTCGAAGCCTCAACAAACCAACCGCGAGCCTAACCAAGTGAGGCAACAGAAGTAGCAATGGACTTTGAAGAACAATAGGCAGGTAAGGGTAGCTATGACGCCCATCACTCAAATCGGCAAAGCCCCAAAGACAGTGACAGTACCAAACCAGATCAAAGATGGCCTCAAGACAGTGACAATACCAGAACAATTAGAGGTGCACTATAATCAAAACATGCATTTCTAGATTTGCACTAAAAGGATTTCAATCATAGATTCCAAGTTGAAAATCAGAATGTAATGTCCCCGTTTTTTTAGACTTATGGGATTAGCTTGGTTTGACGACCCTTACAGGCTAATCAGGCGATCAGAGGGGGTCAGATGGTGGAGCCAGCATTGGGATCCCATTCTGGAGGTTCAGATTATCAGGTCTACTCTTCGTTCGGATCATTTTGGTCAACTTACTATTTTTAGTAAGTGGTATTTTGGGTATGGCCAAGATTAGCGGGGTGTTTGCACGAAGCGTCAAATGTTTCAGGATTGAGTCTCAAGGAATCTCCAGTTTGAGAGACTTACTATTTATAGTAAGTCTATTTTTAGCAGCTAGCTATTTTTGGCAGTGGGTTATTTCCTGCAGGGCAGTTGGTGTTTGAGGCTCTGGTGTCGGAAATGAGTTTGTTTCAGTCAGCAGAATTCAGAGGCTTTTGGTTTTTAAAGTTATCGTTATTAAATTAAATTATTTTAATTTAATAACTTTAATACTTTATAACTTTAATGTTATAAAGTGAAAAGGTCATTTAAAAGCCTTTTTAATGAAAAAAGTGAAATTGTGTTTTTTTCCGAAAAAGCTATATATTCTACTCGAAAAAGCACTTTCATTCATTCATTGTTGATTTGATAAAATTTATAAAGTCTCTTGGCTGTGAGAAACTAGCTAGGGTTTTGAGGACTGATTCCTCTTCTAGCAATTTGAGCCATCACAAATTGGTGGTGAATTTTGCAGCTGCTGATTCTAAATTAAATCCAGTGCTGATGTATACTGGGTTTATGAGAAGTTTGTTCTACAGGCAAATCAATTTATTCATTCTGGAGTTTGATTTGTCTTCCTGCTAGAGTTCTGAAATTGTTTGGAGGAGTTCTATGTTTCTTCATTTGGTAATTGCATTCGAATTTGCTGAAGTTGTTTTTATTAGGAAATCTGTTGTTAATTAATTGTTGATGCTGCAATTAATAAATTGGTGTTCGGGTTTTTGGTGAAGTTATTTCTACAGGTGAATCATTTGTTCTTAAGGATTCTAAATTGTTTCATGGCTGAGGTTTAATAATTGATTGAGAGATTGGCAGAGATCTTGCAAATGCTGAATTAATTATATTGATATTGAATTCACAAAATTTGGAAACCCACATTAATTACATGGCTGCATTTTTTAATTGGGAATTTGAGGAGCTTCATTGTTTGCTCACGTGACTGGAAACAGGGTCAAATTAATATTTCTGCTGAAACCTGTTAAGGAATATAAATCTGGAGATATAATATAATCTGAAGATATGCAGTAGAATACAATTGCCTTGGTGATTGATTGATTCTACCACACTCAACGACTATATATATTGAAGTTAGAGGAGTTTAACATGAACAGTCATGACTTATCATATACGATAAGCCATGACTGTTCGTTCTTAACAAATCAACTTAACAAAGGATTAACGTTATGTTCCAGCGCAAATATGTTTTATAACAATCCGGCAGCATAGGCATTGTGCAAGACAGTCACGATACCATCGTGACTGTCATAGTTCGTATATGCCAATCACGGTGTGTACACATGACTTTCTCTAGCGTATGCCAGTCACACCATATACGTGACTTAATAATTCATTAGTCAGTTCGTGTATGACAGTCTACTTAATAATCTCATGTACATATTAATTATTATATGGTTGGTAGATATATATATATATATATATATATCGTGATTGTCTCAATGAATATTAAACATGAACACAATAATTTAACACTCCCTCTTGAGAGAGAGTTTAATAGAACTTTTCATATCATGATATTTGACCCAATCCAAGACACTTAAAGAATGTCAATCATGATGAGTTACTACATAGTAATAATATAAATGTTAAGATGTCCGGTCCTATCCAGGACAAACCCTTCCGGGAGTCGATCCTAACAATTTTATTATTACCCAACAAATAACATAAGTAACAAGATGTCCGGTCCTATCCGGGACAAACCCTTACGGGAGTTGATCTTGTATTACTCATAAGCAACAAGATGTCCGGTCCTATCCGGGACAAACCCTTTACGGGAGTCGACCTTGAAGCCTGGTTACTATTGACATAGTAACCTATATACTATGTCACCTTGACATAGTAACCTATATACACAGAAGATCGTCATCTTCACAAATTTGAAATATTTCAATATTTTATTTTATTCATGAATAAAAATGTACATAATTACATTCATATTTTGATCAAACCAATTTTACCTCTGAAGAAATCTATCTTTACTTTTGCAAAAGGTTTAGTAAAGATATCTGCATTTTGTTCTTCAGTACTAATGTAGACCAATTTAATGATCTTCCTGTCTACCATATCTCTCACATAGTGATATGGAATTTCTATGTGTTTTGATCGATTGTGAAAAACAGGATTCACAGAGAGCTTAATACAACTCTGATTATCACAATGAATAATAGTAGGTTCTAAAGATTTACCAAATAGGTCAAAAAGTAATTTTCTTAACCATACTGCTTCTCGAGCTCCCATGGATGCAGCCATGTACTCAGCCTCTGTAGAACTCAAAGCAACTGCAGATTGTTTCCGACTAAACCAAGAAATCACTGCAGAACCTAAACTGAAGCAAACTCCTGTGGTACTCTTACGATCTGAGAAACTTCCTGCCCAATCTGAATCTGAGTAACCTTGAAGTTGAATTTCAGTTTTGTCATATTTTAGCCCAAGTTCACTTGTACCTCTTAAATATCTCAAAATGTGTTTAGCTGCCATTAGATGTATCTGCTTCGGTTCACACATGAAGTGACTTAATACATTGGTGGCATAGCAAATATCAGGACGTGTGTTTCCCAAAAACATGAGAGATCCAACTATTTGTCTGTAAAGTGTAAAGTCTACAAGTTCTGAATTTTTTGCTTCATCTTTTAGCTTGTGAAGGTTAGTTTCCATTGGTGTAGCTAAAGGTTTACAATCTGACATACCAAATCTATTCAAAATGTCAGAAATGTATTTCTTTTGACTTAGGAGAATGTGATCTTTCTTTTGAATAACTTCAAGTCCTAAAAAATAGTGAAGTAGGCCCATATCCTTCATGTCAAATTCAGCTATTAGATCCTTCTTACATTTTTCAATAAGATAGTCTTCTCCTGTAATGAGTAAGTCATCGACATAGAGAACTAGAATTATCATGTCACCTTTTTCATTTTTGAAGTATATATTAGGGTCTGCAGTATTCTTAGAATACCCTAATTTGCTCAAGTAATGATCAATTCTTTCGTACCATGCTCTAGGAGCCTGCTTAAGTCCATAGAGTGCTTTCTTTAACTTGCAAACGTATTTATCTTTGTCATGGGTGAAGAATCCTTCTGGTTGTTCAATGTAAACTTCTTCCTCAATTTTTCCATTTAGAAATGCAGTCTTAACATCCATCTGATGTACTTTCCATCCTTTGGAGGCTGCAATGGCAAGTATGGTTCTGATAGATGTGTAACGTGCTACTGGAGCAAAAGTTTCTTCATAGTCAATGCCTGCTTTCTGAGAAAAACCTCTTGCAACAAACCGAGCTTTGTGTTTATCAATACTGCCATCAGGTGCATATTTGATTTTGAATAGCCATTTTGATGATACAACTAACTTCTGTTTAGGTCTAGGAACAATATCCCATACATCATTTTTCAGAATGGACTAAAATTCTTCAACCATTGCTTCCCTCCAGGCTTGATTTGATAAAGTTTTCTCAACACTAACAGGTTCAGATTCTGAGAGTTCAATTAGAAGTGCAGTGTAACATTTTTGAGTTCTAGTTCTTTTGTTCTCTCTGAAAATTTGTGCTTGTTCCACATTGTTCTCTTCAAGTATTTTCCTAGCCCATAATGGTCTCTTTTTATTATTTTCATTATCTGAGCAAGAAGGTTCAAAATCCGGGATTTCTTCTTCATTATTTATAGGTGTTGAATTCATGTCTGAATTTATATTCTCCCTCTCTTTCTCTAGTGAGAGATCTCTATCAAGATCTATAGAAATGTTATCTTCATTATCTGTAGATAAGAAGTTTTCTTCAAATTTAACATCTCTGCTTATTTCTACTGATTTCTGACTAGGTATATAGATTCGGTATCCTTTGGAATCCTCACTGTATCCTAGGAAAATACCTTTCTTGCCAGAAGGTTCTAATTTAGTCCTCTTCTCTTTTGGTACATGTATATACACGGGACAGCCAAACACCCTTAAGTGACTCAGGTCAGGTTTGACTCCTATGAATACTTCTTCTGGTGTGGTGTTTTCTAGTATAGCATGAGGACATCTGTTTTGAATATAAATTGCAGTGTTAGCGGCTTCTGCCCAATATGATATGTGAATATTTTGGTCATGCATCATGGCCTTTGTTGCTTCAATGATGGTCCTGTTCTTCCTTTCTGCTACTCCATTCTGTTGAGGATTATAAGCTACAGTATACTCCCTCTTAATCCCAACAAATTTACAATAGTTTTTGAAATTTTCAAAAGTGAATTCCCCACCATTGTCTGATCTAAGAATTTTGATTTTCTTACCGGTTTGGTTTTCTACTAGTGCTTTAAGTTCTTGAAATTTGGCTAGAACCTCACTTGACTCTTTAAGTTTTAAGAAATATATCCATGATTTCCTTGAATAGTCATCCACAAAGATTAAGTAATATAGAGCACCCAAGAAGGAAGGTGTAGACATAGGGCCACACACATCAGTATGGATAAGTTCTAGAATGTTATTTGACTTATGTTCACTCAGAGGAAAAGATCCTTTAATGTTCTTCCCTAATGCACATCCCTTACAAATGCTAGAGTGTCCAGATTTTAAGAGAGGTATGCCAGAGGTGATCTTAGACAATGTTGGAAGGGCACTATATCTAATATGACCTAGTCTTTTGTGCCAAATCTCATTATTCTGATGAACATTGTGATTTAGGGCTACCTTTTGTTCATTACATAACTTGTACAAGCTACCTTCTCTGTTCCCTATATAAATGGCATTTTTTATATTAGAATTTTTAGTCCAAAGAAGGACTTTGTCTTCATTGAAGGTTACCCTGTATCTTTGATCAGCTAGTCCAGAAATGGAGATTAAATTTCTCTTGATTCCTGGTACATACAAAACTTCTTTCAACTGTAGAGTTACTCCATCTCTTATCTTTAACAAACAGGTCCCAATTCCTTTTACCGGATAAGAGGAGTTGTCACCAATAGTTAACTCTTCTGAAGAGTTCCCTGAGAAGGTTTCGAATTGATCTCTAAATCCAGTGATGTGTCCAGATGCACCACTATCTATTATCCATGTACTTTTATTAGAATTTAATTCACTTGCTAAAGCCAAGAAAAGGAGAGAAATTTCAGATTTTTTTACTTCCACTAGGGCAGCTTGTATTTTTTGTTTTTTCGGGCAATATTTGTGAATAAGTCCGTATTTGTCACATTTGTAACATTTTACCATAGAAAGATCTCTTTTATTGAATTGTTTCCCATTGTTTGATTGTCTGAATTTTCTCTTCCTTTTGTGAGATGTTTTCTTGTTGCTTTTAATGTGGAGAGCTTGTAATTCATTTCCATTATTAGACCCCATTCCTCTGGAAGCAAGCCTAGATTCCTCTTGGGTACAATCATTCTTTAATTGCTCAAATTTAGGTAACGGTGGTCTGGTGCTTATACATTGAATGAAGGTTTCCCATGAGGTGGGTAAACCTTTGAGAGCAATTAGGGTGAGTTCAGAGTCTTCTATTGTATTTCCAATGCAGAGCAGTTGGTCTCTTATTTCAGAGATTCTCAAAAAATAAGAAGTGATAGTTTCTTCCTTGTTCATTTTCATATTTAGAAGTTGACTTTTCAATGTTAACATTCTACTGGCATTGTTGATTTCAAATGTGTCTTGAATTATTTTAAACATTTCAAAAGCACTGGTAATTCTAGATATGCTAGGAAGAATTGAGTCTTTCACAGAGTCAATTATTAGTTTTCTGGCTTTATTGTTTCTCCTTTTCCATATTGTCTTCTCTGTTTCATCTTCGGGTATTTTAATATCTTTTTCTATATACTCTTCTAATTCAAGTTCCATCAGAAGAGATGTAAGTCGAGTTCTCCATGATATAAAGTTAAAGGCACCTTCTAATCTATCTTCCATTCTCATGCATTGAGCCATTTCTGAACAATTAAACTCAACGGTTTTAAACAAAATATGCTCAACTGAGGGTTATTTTTTTTTTTGTTTCTTATCTCCTTTTAATAACTTGGCTCTGATACTATGTTAAGGAATATAAATCTGGAGATATAATATAATCTGAAGATATGCAGTAGAATACAATTGCCTTGGTGATTGATTGATTCTACCACACTCAACGACTATGTATATTGAAGTTAGAGGAGTTTAACATGAACAGTCATGACTTATCATATACGATAAGCCATGACTGTTCGTTCTTAACAAATCAACTTAACAAAGGATTAACGTTATGTTCCAGCGCAAATATGTTTTATAACAATCCGGCAGCATAGGCATTGTGCAAGACAGTCACGATACCATCGTGACTGTCATATACGAACTGTCATAGTTCGTATATGCCAGTCACGGTGTGTACACACGACTTTCTCTAGCGTATGCCAGTCACACCATATACGTGACTTAATAATTCATTAGTTAGTTCGTGTATGACAATCTACTTAATAATCTCATGTACGTATTAATTATTATATGGTTGGTATGTATATATATATATATATATATATATATATATATATATATATATATATATATATATATCGTGATTGTCTCAATGAATATTAAACACGAACACAATAATTTAACAAAACCATCAACACAGCAAGCCAACCTCATGATATTACATCTTGTCGTGAATGTACAGGCTGGAGTTTAGGCGTTAGAGAATTGTGGTATGTTTTTATGAAAGACATTACAAAATTACAAGCATTTTTGGATTGCCAGGTGCCTTTGAGTTTTTTATATTAATTGAAATGCTTATATATTTTGTTTGTAATGAGAAATGAGAATCAATTAAATTATTAAAGAATGTCATTTTGTCTTGGTTGGATTATTTTTAATTTTGGTGAAGATTGATTATTAAATTGCAATTAAAAGATTTATTGAGTAAGTGCTGCAAATATTTTAGATAAAATAAGTGGATTTGGAAGAAGCCAGTTTTGGTTCTTCACACAGAATCCACAAATGTTCCAATACTTGAAGAATCGCTTATCATGAAAATTGTTTTGTAAGTTCTTCGAAATATAACTCGCATTTCATTATTCGTGACTTTGATCCAAAAGAGTTTTCTCTTGCTTTTTGAGGTATGATTGCAATAAGGAAAAGAGTGGTGCAGGAAGAGGGCTTCATCATGTGAGAGAAGGATCAAGCTTCATGGAAGGATAACACTCAAGCTCACAAAGGAAACATCAAGAACAAATCAATGAGGAAGGAAAATGAACAAGTTCTACAAATGGAGAAGACTATCACAATCTTGAATTTCCTTCAGAAATCCAAGATCAATTAGAAGGATCCAACAACATGACGGTCTACAAATTTCTCTAAACCCTTCATCCTTTTGTCATTTATTTGAAGTCAAGTTAGCGTTTCAAGTTCTAGCAACTTTGAGGAGAAGAATTGACAAAGTCCAAGAGGAATCGCGTAAGTCCCTTTGTGATTACCAACATTATCACATCAATTCATTGTGTTATATCCAACATAAAGTCACTTGTTTGCATTGTTAACTTTGGGGTCACTTCATTTGATCAAACATTTGTTACATTGTTTAGCACTTGAAGTTTCCTTGTTCAAGAGAGGATAGAATACTCAGTATTTTTTTCTACATGTTGAGTGGTCACAAAACACACATCAACATATCCCAATTCCTTATTGAGCCCTTATTTTATTCAAGTTGCTTATGTGACAACAGCCAAAGGTCGAAGAGTATGTAGACAAAGTGCTCTACTTTTTTGCACTCAAACAATTGCGCTTGACTGAGTGGATGGAGTTTGTACTACAGCTGAAGAACTTGCAACCTGGTGAGTTTGCATACAACATTTAGTATTCAATTTTATAATTCAAGAATCAAAACATGGAAAGTTAAAACATAAATTATAAACTAGAAATATTTTGATATAATAGCATCAAATGAAAAATAAAAGATACATACTATTCCAAGAGACTACAAGAAAATGGAGCCTTGATCACGTACACACCATCACTCTTTAGCACTCATCCTATATTTGGCATGAAGAGCGAAAACATCATGATTTTTTGAAGATACAAATTGGTCAAACTCTTCAAGGCAATGTTTTGAGTTTCATCATCTGAATATATCTTTCTAAATGTAGCCTTATAGCCAATAGCAACCTTTGCATCTCTACGGTGCCACCCTCCTTGGCATTGCATGTATCTCTTTGCTATAATACCTTGGCAACAAAGAAAATGCTAACAGATGCAAGGGGGCAGTCATCTTGTTCTAAAGATCAACAATAATTTGTTGCACAGTTTTGAGAAATGTATCTATTGGGACATGTTCCTTGGCATTTATTATTGCTCTCATTTTCTCCGCGATGGTGTCCACGTCATCATAAATTTCACACAAACATTGGCAATCAGTATCAACATCCCTAATCATGCTCATGATGGGCTCACTAAAACTCATAACATATTCCACACAATCCCACCACTCATCATCAAGAATCCATCGTCTTTCTTTCTAAGTTCTTTTTGTATCTGACTGCTTCCATATACTCCACAAGGTGTTGATGACCATAGCACTCAAGGCCTCTCGCACCATTAGAAGTCCTCTTATGATGATTGTGTAAGATGCAAATCGTTTTTCGAAAACCTAACATGGCACAAAAAATACACATTATATATCAACAATAAAAAATTAAATTACCTTCAACAATTCCAACTCGGTGAAGGTCCTAAGTATGGCTTGTGACATGTGATGATTAGTCACAAACATTTGAATCTGCTAGGCCTCCATGTAGACTTGTTTAACTCGGTCAATTTGTGTGTTAAGCTTTTGCATGATTAAATTGAGTGGACTACACATGGGGTCCAAAAAATGTGATTATCTATAGCCTCCACTATAGACCCAACTGCCTTACAATTTTAAGCATTATCCATTATGACAGACAATATTTGGAGGCCCCACCATCTCGATGGATTCTATGAGGATACTAGCAAAAATTTGAATCTTTCACTGTAATGTCCCCACTTTAGCAGTTGACCAAGTGTGTGTGCGTTAGCCTTGTTCTACATGGTCCCGAGGGCTAACGAAGGGTTTAAGGGGATCTTGGAGTGTTTTGGCCTAGTCATTTCCAGTTTGGGCCAAAATGAAGTTGATTTACTCAATTTCAAGCATACTTACTATTTTTAGTAAGTCAGCAAGACACAGTGGAGGTCAGTTTTGATGATTGGATTTGATACTCCTCGGTGAGAGCTTTCCGATGAGCTATCACTCGCATTATTCGGAGTCCGATTGCTAATACATTTTAATGCCTGAAGTTTTATTAAAGTAACATTTAATTTAATTGTAATCTATTAAAGTGTTACTTTAATATTTATTTTATGGGGATGTGTACCCAAGGGAGACATAAGGAGATATTTTAATATATGTTTTATATTGCACATCTTTTATCCCACATTGCCCATGAGAATTGAGCCGACCCTTGGAAATAGAATAAAAGGAAGCGTTTGTGGCTTCATTAGACAAGTTGAATATGAGAAGAAATTGGTGTGTGAGTTGCAGATCCGTTCTTGGCATTTGAGGACGTTTATCCTCTCTTGTGACATTCTAGATGTCATTCCCTTGGGGCTTGGCCTTTGGAATCCATTGTTATCAGTTTCATTATCAAGCAGTTTAGTTGCATTTCCAGCTACAAGCAGATTTGGTATTTTGCTCGTATCTTCTTCACTACTTGTCCGATGTTTATGCCGCTTTGAGGGAATGATTTTATGAAGGTAGTGGAATGATTGAAGGACAAAGTACTGTAGCGGCACTGTTCATGCGGCACTATTCACGCTGCACTATTCATGCGGTACTATTCACGTCACTGTAGCAGCAAGTTCGAAAGCATGGGCTGGAGTATTATGTCAATAATGCTGGAGTAATTAGTGAGTTGATAAATCTGCCATGTATTTGGTTTTATTAGTTCAGAAAATAACATTTTATCGGCAGCAATTCATTGTCCACTTTGCATATTATTGTAGTTTATTTCTTGTTCCTGTTGTATGATTCCTATTCCATGCACAAAACACAACAAACAAATAAACATTTGATTTCCGGAGTTATAGGGGGTTTAAAACATTAAACAGAGAAATAAGAAGTTGAATGCAAACTGTTTGACATAATTCCTTTCAGCAGTTGGTTTAGTTTTTTTGGGGCATTCAGGGGTGTCCATTACATTCACTTGCCCATCACAATCCATTGTCTTCAAAAACATCACCACTTTAAGGGACACTACCATAACATTAATCAATGGCCTATTTTTGCAATCTTTCCATCCATCAAAAGTAATGAACACCCATGTTTCCATCTATGAATCTTTGATCACTCTCAAATAATGTCTCTACTAAAGATTTTTCCTTCCGCAATAAGGTGGTTTGCACCTTTTCATACTAGGGACTAACATTATCAGGAGGTGTATTGCAAAGGGTATTCACCATCTCCTGCCAATAAGGTGATCTAACAATGTTGAAAGAAAGCCCATTGCCATAAATGCAATAAGCAATGCTCTAATCTGCAACCTCTCTGATTTCATTTTGAAGGCCCATCCAATGGGCCTCATTTTGTTATTCCTAACCGGTTACTGAGAGGGGGGTTGAATCAATAAATACTATTTCTATTGCAATTCAACACTTGTTTAATTATTCTTCCAAGATAAGTAGAATGTAAACAATCATCCACAAGCATAAATAGAAATACACAGATCAACATATGATGTATACATGAAAACCCTCGGTTAGAAGGAAAAAACCACAGTGTATCTCTCTTCTGCTCTATATATTCAACAGCTATCAACAACACTCTTTCTTGTGTCCTATGACCTGTATTTATACAAACGTTCATCTCAATGAAACCCTTAACTCATAGAACCGCCAAGCTGTAAACTCGATCTTAAATCATGTAGCAAAAAGCTTGCGAGATGATCTAGAGTTTACCTTGAAAACATCCGCGTAGAAATAAAACTAACTCCTGTTAAAAAGTTAACTTCAATTCTAGACGGTGGATGCTCCGCATATTCCCGTTTTAACTAAAACTACTCCGCATAATCCAATGCGGATCTTTATTTAGTTTGACCGGTATTAATCTTATACCCAGTCTATCCATGTATGTAATATAAAACTAGTACAACGTACTTGGTTCGGTCTACCGGTGCATCTCCTTAGTTTAGTCTACCGGTGCATACACTTTGTTTACTCTACCGATGCCTTTAAAGTAACGCGAGTGCTCTATTTAGTCTACCGGTGCCTTTAAAATAAAGACGCCCTGTTAGGAGCTTACAAAGCACTTGTGAAGGTGCTACCCAGTTAAGGGATTTGATAGAAGATCGGTTAAGATCTTAACTTTGTTAGGAGTTGCCTAGTTAGAGGACTTTCAACATCAACAAAAATGTTACCCGATTAAAGGATTTTTACAAAGAACCAATTAGGGTTCACCCTGATTGAGGGATTTCAATATGCTTTCACACCTTATAAAAGCAATGATCTTAATTGACACTAATTGTCTGATTAGATCATACCTATTGATCTTTCCCGGTTCTGCCTGGCTATTGATCTTTCTGCCTTTCACCTCTATGACTGTAGCACTTCTCTCAGAAGGTATCTCTCTTCTGCTCTGTATATTCAACAGCTATCAACAACACTCTTTCTTGCGTCCTATGACCTGTATTTATACAAATGTTCATCTCAATGAAACCCTTAACTCGTAGAACTGCCAAGTCGTAAACTCGATCTTAAATCATGCAACAAAAAGCTTGCGAGATGATCTGGAGTTTACCTTGAAAACATCCGCGTAGAAATAAAACTAACTCCTGTTAAAAAGCTAACTTCAGTTCTAGACGGTGGATGCTCCGCATATTCCAGTTTTAACTAAAATTGCTCCTCATAATCCGATGTGGATCTTTATGTAGTTTGACCGGTATTAATCTTATACCTGGTCTATCCCTGTATGTAATATAAGACTGGTACAATGTACTCGGTTCGGTCTACCGATGCATCTCCTTAGTTTAGTCTACCGGTGCATACACTCTGTTTACTCTACCGGTGCCTTTAAAGTCACGTGAGTGCTCTGTTTAGTCTACCGGTGCCCTTAAAGTAACGTGAGTGAACTACCAGTGAACCTTTACAGGTGGGAATGGTGTTTGCAACTTAATCTACACTAATGACAACTTAAATTGCTAACAATTTTCGTGTAACCACAACATTCTCTAGATCAAAAGGTAATGGCATTGGCATGAAAGGATGTGGGTCATATGATCTTGTCAAGCCACTAAAAGGCCTCTTTGAGCTTGTTTTGGCAAAAGGATGATCAATCTTTGATTTGTTGCTTTTCATGTTGGCTTCCTCTTGTTCTCTAATATATTTCAGGATCAAACATTTTGGCAACTCTTTCTTATTCGGCCCCTTACAAGCTTTTATTTTGTGTCCTAGGATGGCACATAAGTGACCTTTCACTTGATACTTGATAGTATGAGCTTGTATACTCTATGTTGCAATGGTTACATTGCCAAAGAAAACTCCCACCACTAGACATTTGCTTAATCATTATTGTATACCAAAGTGGCAAACTTGCATCAATTTTGAAAGGGCTCTCTTCATTTCAACCTTGAGCAATTGAACTAGAACTTCCACTTCCAGCCATTATGTATGAATAATGAACGTAAAATAGAAAACTCAAAACATTATTGAAAAAAATTGAAAAATAACAACATTATAATCCTTTAATATGCAATCAAATTTTTTTTTAAATGTATATTCAAAACTTCTTTAAAAATTTTAAAAACTTGAAAAATCTTAAAAAATTTATTGAAAACTTTCAAAAAATGAAGATTTACTCACCTTTGATGGCTAAATCTTCTTTCTACAACAATTGCTAAGCATTTGGTGTATCTCACTCCTCTATAGCATTCACCTTTGAAAAAAATGCAGCAACCTTTAAATAAGCTTAGAGGAAACAAAAGGTGAAAAGGGCTAGTGTTGTGATAAAAGATGAGTGAAATGAGCAAAAATAAGCACTAGAGGGCAACGTTAGGGTTTTCAAAGCATATTTTATTTTTAAAAATGGTTTTTAATTAATTGGGCCTTGTTTTTGGGCTCTAGGTGCATTTGGTATGTTGGTTGTCGTTGCATCAAAAGATCAACCCGCTAATACCTAATACAACCACCAAACTTATAGACACAGGAAGCGATTAAGCCATGTTGCAAACCCAAGCATCGCATTGTACATCACAAGAAGACCAAGGGCACACACCTTGCAACAATCCCCCCCAACCAACGCAAGCGCGGGGTTTGAACTCGTGACCAAGGCTCTGATACTAATTGTTGGTTGTCATTGCACCAAAAGATCGACCAATTAATGCTCGATACAACCACTAGACTTATAGATACAAGAGGCGGTTAAGCCATCACAAACCCAAGCACCATGCTATACATCACAAGGAGACCAAGGGCGCACACCTTGTAATAGGGTACACCTAGGTTTGCTCGAGCTCATCTTAGGTCCAACACGAGCCTGAATTCACTATGAGTTTGGTCAGGTTCTTGGGCTAGATCTTAGACAAACCCAGGGGCAAACCAGGACCGAATTCGGAACTAGATCGCACCCAGATCCAAATATAGAGGTTACAGCACAAATCCAATATCTTAGCATAAGGATGCAAGCTTTTTTTTGGCAATTAGTAGCAAGTGGTTATTGCAAACTCCATCATCTCCACCAACAAATCCAAATGAAAATAAGGCTAGTGAAAACAATGCAAAACTTATTTATGATATCTTGTATTGTCCACTGAAACCTAAGTTTGTCAAGGCAATGAACTATGACTCATAATAAGAAATTTGCAATGAACTTAAGAACATCCATGAAGGCCATGACAAATTTAATAAGGTTAAGCTCCAAACCCATAGAAGACCAATTCGAGAGCTTGGTGAAAAGGTTGAAGATTCAACAATCGTGCAAAAGGTACCGAGGTCCTTCCACTTGAGATTTGATGTAAAAGTTTCCGCCATTGAAGAAATAAAGGATCTAGACACACTAACAATGCATGAAACGCATGGGATCTCGCAACATATGAAATGAGGACTGAAAGAAGTCATCAAAGCAAGAAGCAGCCTTCGAAGTTTCAAAGAAGATAAAGAATAAAGAGCTTAAATCAAGTGATAGCTCTAGTGATGAATAGGATGCAAAGGAAGCCCATTCTGTGTGAAAGATCATGAAGGATTTGACAAATACAAAAGTAAGTTACCCTTTAAATGCTGTAAAGGTAGAGTAGGACATTTTGCTGCTAAGTGTCCATATGGGAATTTTCCCCATCACCTTTAAGTATTTGCACCATTTAGTATCTACACAATGGAATAACATCCTTGAAACCGTCTTGTCACTAAACTAATGAATATAGAAATTTGGATGGTGCAACAATATGTAAAGATGAACAATTGAAGAATCTCTTCAAACTTCAAAGGAACTTCAGCTATAAATTATAGTTTGGAACAAAGTTGGAGCATAAGAGCGGGCCTTTCAATACAATAACTCCTTTGAAGCAAGCCATTTCACTCTTCCTTGTCCAACAAGAATAAAAGGAAAAAGACAAATTGACTATAGATCATAATGCTTGCACTAATCAAATATTTTTGAAGGCAACCCTTCATATAGGAGTGTTGAATCTAAGAAGCCATAACAATAGAAACAACAAAGAAGAGGCTAGTCAAGATAATCTGACTTCTTCCCTAAAAACTAAAGGAGGTTAGATTATGCTCCCTAATGGGTGTAGTAAGCTCAAATTCAATTCAACTTCCAAGGGAAACCTTGGTGCTTTTGTGATAGGATGTGTCCAAAGACATCATGATAGATTAATAGTTGGAGTTGCTTTGTTCGGGTTAGTTGCCAAAACAACTAACAAAGCAAAGGCCCAAGGGCAGCTCCTGGAACTTCAAATGTGCAAGAATTTTGACATAAAAAAGGTGCAAGTGGAGGGCAATTCAATGATAATTGTTAATGTCATCCGAAAGCGGGGATCGCCGAATTAGAATAAATTGAGATTTAAGTTAAATTTTTCCTCTCCCAATTGTTTGGAAGATTATGAAATAAACCATGTTTATCGAGAGAATATTACTCTCACGTATAAGCTAGTGAATTTTTCTATTGATATAGAGACAAGACACGTATTCCACGAGTGTTTGGACAAGCAGAAGGAACTAGATCCAAATAAAAATGGCATCATTCATTGAGGAGAACAAGCCTTTTGAAATGGCGGCAGGAAAGGAGGGTATGCAAGTTTGAATGTTCTATGTGTGGCTCTATACTTGCATCATTATGGAAAGATATGAGAAGAGATTGTGAGGTTGTTTTATTTGTAGACACCTAGAATCAATTATTCACATTTGGTTGATTTATCCCTCTTATTCATCTATCCCCGCTATCCCATTAATTAAATAATTCATTGATTATTCTCCCATTTTCCCAGCCTACCCTCATAGGTGAATTAATTTACCTACTCAACCATACCTCTTAACCGTTCATCTATTAAATTTAAGAAATCCCCTAATTTTTTTAATTTAATTCATTTTTCCCTTTATCCTCCACATGGAATTGAAATCAACTTGCAATTCCCACTTTCTCTCTCCAAATGTCAAATCCTCCAACCTTTCCCACTTGCATCCTAATTCCAATTATAATCATCCTAATTAGGAAGGGATCAACCTTTTGCCATAAATGGCTTCCCAAGTTGCCCAATCGGCCTTAAAAGCTACCCACTTTCAGGAGTGTACCCACATGGGTCCCCTCCCCACATGTCACATTCAAGGAATTAAGTTTTTCTTTATTCTCATTCCCCGTGTACTTTGAGTATGGGGACAAGAAATGCCTTTATGGCAAGATCTTGCCCATGCTGCAAGGGTACCATTTCCAACCACCACCACCCTCACCTCCTCTACTATGTTGCCACTTGGCAATCTCTCATGCATTGTGAGGACCAAGTGATCCTCCACCATTGATCTCATGCATTCAATCCTAGCCCTCCAATTCATCTCCTCTCATTAATACACTAAACTTAGCCATTTTTCAGTCATCTCACATATCACAACTACATGCACCTTGAATCTTTGAGTACTCTTATGTTGCCAAAATTGTGAGCACACATCAAATTTGACATCATTGAGCAAATCATTGCAACAAGGAGATCAACATTCTACATTTTCAATCAATTTGGCAATGGTTTGACCTCTTTTTAGCCCTATCTTGAGTGTTGTACTGTTTTATGATTTTTGGTTGATTTAGTGTTATTTTGATCCCTTTTGGAATCACATTTCACTGCAAAAATTGTTATTGTCGATCTTCATTTGCAACCATTACGCATTTGTCTTTATAAAAGGTGGATACCACAGTGGGCAAAAAACAGGCAGGTTTCTTTTCTAGGAGATAACTTTCACCTTTGTTTGAGGAACGTTTTCGAGATTAGCACTTGAATTATGAATCATGCTGTTCAGGTCACATTGGGACATCTCTTCCTTATCACAAAGATACAGAGTGAACAAAACATTTCCTCAATGTTTGTTGCTGTGTTCTTGGAAGCCAAAGAATCAAAAGAGGTAATCAGGGCTGTTGTTGAGTCTTTAATCAGACCCAAATGGCACCAGGGCTTCAATCCTGTCTGGGCTGCTCTCTGGATTCCCTCTAATATCTCACCAATTGAAACAAATGATGAATTGTGGAAGCATCAATTTAAATGGGGAATTGTGTTTCTCAAATTTGCCACTGGGGCCCTGCCTTCTTCAAGTATCAACTGGTCCTTTGTTGTTGATGATGTGACTTCAAAAAGCAACGGGGAGGAAGAGCAGCAGGCTTAAGAATGGTGTAAAATACTTCTAGATATTGTATTTATCTGTTGCTCTGTTTCATATGGTTATAGCCTAAAAAGAGGAAATGCAGCTATAGGATAACAGTAGACTCTTGTTTTACCCCTGAATGCAAATTTTGCCTTAAATATACCTCAATTGGGATTTTCATAATATGGCTCTCCTAGATGAAGCAGCCGAAAACCAATATTTTTCTATGGTTCAATATACACGTATGGCCCCCTAAGCCAATTTCACTTAGCAAAAAAATATAACTAATACTCCCTGTCAAAGAAAGATTGCTGTGGCAGCAAGATTTTGGTCTGAATATTCTTATACTCCTGAAGGATTCAATCAAGACTATAGGAACAAGAATATGAAATTTTGAAAATGAAATCAAAAAGGCTAAGGCTCAATTACCTTCCAACTTTTGAATGGGAAAGCTTCCAGGACAGCTTCTAACCAATCAGTAGCCATGACACAGAATATGTTAAAAGTAAATTAATACACAAAAGGGGATAAAAATACAAAGCCTTTTTAAAAATTAGGCCTCTGGCATAGGTAGGTCATAAATTTTCCAAAACCTCTACCTTAAAAAATGACTGACATTTGTCTCTCTAAATGAATGTCCAGCATTTGAGATCTGCCCACAGCGTCACTGATAAAACAGTATGCTAGGAGTTTAATCCTATTCATCACGGCTCTGAGTGCTCCAACGTATATCAAGACCACAACCCAATAGACTAAAACGGAAACATTGCTTCTAAGAGATGTGCCTAAAATGTGAGATATGGGAATATTGCCTATGGCTGAAAGGCCTAGCATTTGTGATTTGGCAATGGTGGTAGCCATAAATCAGCATGTGAAGAGATGAACTTAGAAAATCACTGCCAGAAGAGTACCAACTAACCATTAGACCACAACCCAACAAACTGAAAGCATTAAGTATCATTTGCAAACATTAATGATCTGGCCATGGGAGCATTGATTTTTTTTTAAATGCCATAGACAACTTGGATAATGATAAAACTAATAACAGTAATACAGAAAAACATATTTTAGTGTAACTTGCATGGCAAATGGGGTCGCAGACAACTCTATCAAGTGCATTTTGCACTAATTAAATTATAGTGTACTGCATTTTCCGTAATTACAAGGCGATCAAATCAACCAGAATTCCAACGAGAACAAGTTAACACTAACTAAAACCCTAAAACTTTGCATCAGCGCTCCAGATGAAAATTTCCAAACAAACAACCAAAAGTGCAATTAAAAAAATAAAAAGAATGCGACGACTTTCTTGCACTTACGTCAACATAATCACCGCCATCGTTAACGGATTGCGAGACAGTTGTCACGCTCTGCCCGTTCTTCATCCACAGAGAGATTTTCCGATCTTCTCCCGCACTGGCAACCACGAGATCTGCATTGAATTGCTCAACAAAATAACTAGATTGAAACGAGACTGAAAAAAAAATTAGGAATTGAGAAAAAGGAATTAAACCAACTCGTATGGTTCCATTTGGCGCAGTTAACTTGGGAGGCTGGTGTAGGAGTGTATTGAAAAGAACAAGGATCGCCTGCTTCCACCGATACATCAAAGAGCTTTACGCTGTCTCCTCCGCACGTTGCCAGAAGCGACACGCCGCCCGCCATACTCACACTATCTATAGCACTTCATGCGATCATCTGAAATTTTCTTTTCCTGAAATACTAACAGAGAGAAATGATGAGTTGGGCTCCAAACTTCGAATTTCAAACAGTTACTCATCACCGAAACATACCTATAATCATTTCTCCGAAAAGTATAGCTTAATAAAATGCTTAGCTCCGTTTTTGTTTGCTGGCCGTCTAATGCAAGCAACAAAATAAGACGGCTGCTATTTTCTGAGGGTTTTAAATCAAATATATTGAATAATCTTCTGTCCTCATGCACATTTGTGCTTAAATTTAAGTAGCTGAAGTAGCTGAAGTGTTTCTATTCAAAAATGAATAAATTAAAAATTAAAAAATTAATTATAGTAAAATGATAAATTAGAATATTTCACTAGTCATTTCTTTAAAATTGAAAATAAACTTTTTAAAAAATGAGTCTATTGAAAACAATGATACATGACTCGGCAAATTGTTTTCCTTTTCTTCTTATTTTTATCTCTAAATTTTAGCTTTAAAATTTATTATTAATTATTTCATTCAAACATATTATTTATAGTGATCATTGGACCACAAGTTCCACAATTTGCTCCTTAAAATTTGAGATGCAACTACTACCCAAAATAAGCTAAGGAGAGTTCTAGATTGAAACTTATTAGATGAAAACAAATGAATGAAGTGAAAGATACATAATTGTTCATTAGAACTTGATTTTTAATATAATAGTTAAATGTTTAATCTTGACAAACAAAAAATATTTATTTATTTATTAAAATTCTAGTCTATTTTTAGTGGTTCAAGTTTATTTGTGTTCAAATTTTACATTGGAGATTGTTTAGGTTATCTTGATTCTAAATTGAGGTAACTAGGAAAGTCTTTATGTCATTTTTTTAATTTAAATGTAATTGTGTCTAAGTTGGCTTTAGCTCTAATTATGTGTCAAAATTATCTTTAGCTTAACTACTCAGTATCCACCAACTCATGTACAAAATATTCAAATTTCAATTTGAGAATGTTGTAAAAAAAATAAACTAGTGGACCATTTAGATGTATAAAAATCATTTACAATCATATTATTTACATATAGAGCAATTGTAGCTTCAACATATCCATACATAGGCATTTTGCAATATATGTAACATGTCCTCGATCTTGTTCAAACATTGTTGAATCAATACAAAAGGTTGAACAGCAATTAAGACAGGTTGCATGTATTATCCCATTTATAGCAAGTCCATAGTAACTAGTTCTTTTGAACACTACCAATTTAGAGATGTGTAAGCAAAATAGTTTTTGAATTGCAAGAAAATACAAATAAGGCCCACACAAAAGTTGAGCCTACAATGAATTTGAGGATCAAGGTTTTTAATGCAATTTTGACCATAAACAAAGCAAAATTCACCTTCTAATTTGTTTATGTCATACTAATATCTATTTGATAAATAAATTTTCAATCAAATCATTTATGGTCAAAACCTAAACATGTTTCACTCTAGTCAATTTTAACATATTTCATTGCTTGTCTAGACTTGACTCTTTTTGTAAACTAGTTTTATTATTATTTGCTTATTGGGCTAATGATCTAAATATCTAGTTTAGACCCGCACAAAACCAAAACATATAAATCGCTCTAGTCAATTTTAACATT
The DNA here is from genome assembly GCA_027943335.1 of Chamaecyparis obtusa. Classification (NCBI taxonomy): domain Eukaryota; kingdom Viridiplantae; phylum Streptophyta; class Pinopsida; order Cupressales; family Cupressaceae; genus Chamaecyparis; species Chamaecyparis obtusa. The sequence continues at coordinate 34,239 of BSBK01002482.1, read as the reverse complement.
TGTTTCAATGCCTATCTACACTTGACTCTTTTTGTAGACTAGTTTTATTATTGTTTTCTTATTATGCTATTGATTTAGATATCTAATTTAGAGTTTTGTATCCTAGTTGATTACAAACCCACTTCCTAATATAATCTTCACAATGGGTCATTTCAAAAAAAAGAATTAAGAACAATCTAATATATCTTGGTCATACTCATTATTGGGTCCCAAAATCATTACTCACACTCTTAGAGAAATTAATTTTAATTAGGGTAGGAAAATGTTATCCTAAAGGGAATTAATTATTATCTCAACATAATGTGTGATTTAAAGTTGATTTTAAAGAGTGGGCATTCTCTCCTTTACATCGAGCTTAGCTAAATCCAAGAGTGTGCTACAAGAGTTGTCCTCAATAGAATTGATCGTAACTAAAGATAATAAACTAAAATACTATAGTAGCACCTAATGGATGTCTAGCCCCAAAGGTTGTCACTAGACAAAAGAATAGCATACCACTCATAAATGCATCACTTAAGTTTATAATAACTTCATTGCACAAATGTGAAATGATGATATGCAAAACAAGAGTCCTTGGGAGAAGAACTCTTATGGATCATTATAGATCCCTCTCTAGATAAAACACTAAATCATGAGGTACATGCAAACTAGTAGCATACTCCTAAACTATTGGTGAAATATTTTTATCATTTTGAGAGTATGGTTGATCATAAACTCATAGGAGTGATGCCTAATCTAGTGGGCTATAAAATCACAATTCTCCAAGAGAAACTACACATTGGAATGACAACAAATATGAGCTACACATATACATGTACAAAGAATATATGATAACAATTAATCAAATATAGATAATAATCCCTCTGAATCATATAAATATGTATGAAATAAAAAATGGACTATTACAAAGATTGCAGTGACTTCAAATGTTATGGTATTTATCGAATCCTTATGACAATCATATCATCAAATACGGAGAGACAAAATCCTAAAATAGAATGTTGTCAAAGTTTTTCACATAGAAGAAAGAGGACTAGGAATTAATCAATGTTTCCATTCCAAATTGAGTCCCAACACTCATCTTAGTCAGGAGTAAACAATCAGACATGTTTAGAATTTCCCTTTAACTTGTAGGGAAAACAAGTTCAATTTATAAGTGACAAAAATTTTAGTCATATTTCTTTGATTCCAAGGAAAGTAATTAAGATTTTGATGGAATCTCCAAATCTTTAACAATCCATTTTTTAATTGGTAAGTACAAATCTAGGTTGCCAATTCGCGTCATGAACTTTTCATATGCCCCAAAACTAAGAGTATCTTTTAATTAAGTGTAAGATTCAAAAAACACTTGAAGAGAATAAAATTCAAGATAAGAGTTTAAATATGTGTGTGTGTGTGTGTGTGTGACCATTTGTTGTATTATACTATACTCTAAATGTTTTAACTCACATACTTTGTGCACTAGCATGATACTAGCAAACATCTTAAATGGGCAACATTATTTATGTTATTAGACAATTTCATCAAATATATGTGATAGACATTTCAAGATCCTTATTATGTCATGTTGAATGTAAGCATATTAATTTTGAACCATCACCTTAACTTGTATTCATAAGAATGAATTATATTGTTAAGTATTATAACATTCAAAATGGTGAGCAACCCAATATGATAGGTCACTCACCAAAATGGATCGAGAGAGAGGGGGTTTTGTATGTTACATTTAGGAAGAGACCAAGGCGTTGAAACAAAGGAAACCCGATTAGCACAATATAGGGTTCCAATTCATGATCTTATTAATGCATGGGGTCTTGGGTTTGTTCTTCCTTTCCCTAAGAGGAGTCATAAATAAAATACAATCTGATTTATGAAAGTAGGTGTTATAGAGTGAAAAAGGGGGAAATGTACTCACCTTGAAAGAAAATGGAGAAGGAAAGTTCATATCTAAAAATGAGCTATCGGGTTGTGTCAGAAATTATAATAGAGTTGGATCTAAAACCCAGGAGCCAAAAACTACAAATTGTGAAATTATGGAGGTCTATATAAGAGGTCAACTTTTGGGGTATAGGTTGACTTGGGGTATAGGTAGACCTCAACCTATATCTAAGAGACCAAAAATTGCAAATGTTTGATGTGCACTGAAAACTATAATTCTAGGATTGCCAGATCTGATCCCAAAAGTCAGCAGGTCTACAAATTTATTTCTACACAAGAAAAGGGAAATTTGTTGGTGGGGAGGGGCTTGCCTCAGTCAAGCCCCTATTTAGGAATTAACCTTGAATTGAAATAAAGAAAATTCAAACATGTAATAAAGATTAGATCTAACAATAGAACATATCATACCATGTTGATGCAATTGAACTAAGTATGTGATCAAGTGTGTTGATACAATAGCTTTGACTAAAAACAAAAACCAAAAGGAAATCATGTAAGAAAAAACCTCATGCAGTGAATGCTTGTAATTTGCCACAATATATGATTGAAGAACAATAAGAAGACTTGAATGAATGTAGATCCCCTCCTTTGATGGCCAACTCCTTTGTCTCTAATGAAGACATAAGCTAGATCTATGGAAGAGAATGTTTGATGAATGATGGATGAATGCCCTCAATGAATGATTAGTTGATTTCTTGAACTCTTGAATGAAAAATGACTTTATTGTATATGGATTGCTTACATGAATAACTGATGTGAAAATGAAGAGAAGAAGCCTCCTTTTATAGCTACTCAGGGTTCAAATTTGCAAAGGCCAATAAAGGAAAGTGGAGAAAGGAAATACTTTGCATCAGGCTCGGGAGCCAATCATTATTAACCTCCCTAGGTATAGGTTGAGGTCAACCTATACCAGGTATAGGTTGAGGTTGACCTATACTTGGAGGTGCAAAACTCAAGGCAATGATCCCAAATCTTGAGAAGTATTGAGGGTGCTGGGGGAAATATGGTGAAATAAGCGAGAATAAAGCTATTTTAGTGTGAAATTCAAGCCAACCTAGAGTTTTAAGCAAGATTTGAGGAGGAAGAGGACCTTGTTTTAAATTATGTAATATAATTAAATGCAAAATTAGGTCCCAAGGTAAGAAACACACTAAGGAGGGCTAAAATTGTCCCAAAAAGTTAATAAGAGTAAGTGCTTACTTTTTAGGATGGTACATTTAGCCCCCACTTTAGCAGGAGTACGAGACAGGCTCATACTTACAATAAAGTGAGTGAGTGTGTGTGTGTGTGTGTGTGTGTGAGGGAGAGAGAGAGATGATGATGATTGTGATGAATTACAAAAAAGTGAGACATCCCTAAGTTTACTAGTGTAATCCCTCAATCCAAGGATCTTAACTCCACATCCATACACAAGGGCATGAAAACAAAGCAAACAATTTTTTTATTTTTTTAAAAAGAAAAAAGACATAAACAACAAAGGGGTTAGTACTAAACAAAACTCCAAATCAACTAGTAAAAGAGACCTCGACCATAAATGTATCACCCACTAATATCACATCTGGAAAGCTATTGAAAGAGCACAAATGATTGCATAGGAAGAACAAGAGCATCACCAACAATGATACAACTCCATGATCTAACCTACTAGCATGAGAGAGAGAGAGAGAGAGAGGAGTGTGACTACCTTTCCCAGTAAGATTTGTATGTCTTACTGCAAACCACACAAAAGATAGAATTAAAAAACCCTAGCATATTTGTATGTTGTGATAGTCAATCCTATCAAAAACCTTGCGCCTTCTAGCAGCTTTTCCTATATATGTATGCACCTCATGAATGGATCAAGATCCCCTATATCCATGAGGATTGGTTGTTTGTGCACCCCATGGATCAATTGATTTATCACCATGGGGATTGGTAATGTTTGTGCAATCCATGGATGGATGTTAGTATCCATTATATCCATGGAGAGTAGTTTGTAAATTTGCATCCCAGTGATGGATAAGGATCACTTATACCCATTAGGGATTGGTTACAAAAAAAAAAATGGATAAGAACTGTACAAGGGAGGTCGTATATATGCCCCCTCCTTATGAGGACTGCATAGTAGACATCATAAGGAAGAGAATCAAGGATACCTACTTCCATCAACAAGGAGATATATGCATTCAATAATGTATGCCACCATCTTAGCTAAGAGTGTTGACTCTTATAGGCTATGAAAATAGATAATCATGAAAGGATATTATAATTATGAGAAGAGACCCTTGAAAGGAAGAGATATTATTCACAAGACATTTACCTTCAAGAGGAGTGTCTAACAAACATAACATCTTCAAGACAAAGAGAGTGAAGAGAAAAAGGATGCACCTATTTAGCCCCCTATTGCCAAGTGAAATAGGGATTCTTGATGAAGGAAGACAAACTTTGAATCACCTAGTAAGGGAATATGTTTATAAGGAAAATAGTTTTTCAAACAAGAAAGAGGCGATGATCAAGGATATACACCTCTCTTGCATAAGAGAGAATCCCAATCAAAACAACAATTCCTTATAGGAAAAGAATGTCACATCGTAAACAATTGCCACTATACTAAGGAAAGTAGATCCTTATAAGAAAAGAGAAAAATAATGTACAAGAAACCTTTCCCCCCAAGTGTGAAGGCAATATATATATATATATATATATATATATATATATATATATATATATATATATATATATATATATATATATATATATATATATATATATATATATATATATATATATATATATATATATATATATATATATATATATATATATATATATATATATATATATATATATATATATATAATACACCTTGAGGAATAGCCACTTCAAAAAATTCCAAGAAAAATAAGTTGTAATCTAGAGAGGGCCCGTAAAATAGGCATATATGCTAGAAAAAGAAAAAGAAATCATCACATATAAAGTAAATTAGTCATTAAGGAAAGAAAAGAAAGAATGATAGTACATATGATTATTGAATGATAAGCGTGCCCTTTAAAGGCATGTAAATAATTTATAAACAAAGATGTTAGGATCTTTCCTATAACAATGTATCTCATGTCGAAAAGAAATGTGTCATAAAATAATATTAAACCATAGAGGGATAAAAAGAAAGAGGAAGTATGCCACATTATATCTACTTAGTGTCCAACCCAATCATAAAAAATATGCACTTCTGAGTAAAAGATCATAAAGAGGATACTTGTCCCAAAAAGGAGAAAGATCCTAAACAACAAGTCCATACATGAAAGGACATCATAGTAAAAAAGAGATGACCAATAAAGAGATAATGGATCCCAAGAAGGAAGAAAATAATAAAAATCTAATATAAATTCTAAGGGACAAATCTCTACTTTCAATGCAAGGATAAGATTGCAATCCAGGATATAAACAAAAAATTCATGTAAGAAAAGGATAATACCTTACAAAAGATACAAACCCACAAAGGATGGTGAATAAGGAAAGGAGAAGATAAAAGGATGACATATTTAATCTCCCTAAATAGTTTCTCATGCACACAAGATATGTACTTCCTAGGCAAAAAATGTATACAAAGAGATATATCATTGTATAGAGAAACATGGCAACAAAGGGAGAAAAAAGATCTCCAACAGAATATAGGAAAGATAGACCTTGTCCCCCAGATAAGAGGGTGAAGGTGAAAGTCCTATTGTGTTTCCTTCATGCTCATTATAGAAAGGATAATGGAGAGTAACACAATAGGGGAAATAAATGATAATTAAAAACTCTAGTTTGAAGAAAAAGTATAATATCCGATGTTGAATGAATAAGGCTCCTATCATTGCAATCTTGAAGAAATTATCTAAATTGAGTAAAATCGCAAAGTAAATGTTTATTGTTATGATAATAAAAACACAAGAATTCACATTTAATAGGCCTCTAATTTTGAGAAAGGCTTATATAAGAGAATACTATCTTAGGATTATACTTGAGACTCTAATAGATTATTTTTGTCAATGCTACATGGTCATCATAATGTGATATAGCATTAGATGAAGTAACAAAAATAATTTCAAGAGGAGTTTTAAGCTAAGATGGAGGTGTGGAACAATGATCAACATGAGTAACTTGATGCTTTCTAGGATCATTGTGTGAGGATAAAGGTATATCATATAGTATAGGTGGAGGAAAGTGAAGTTGTTGAAATTGATCCAAGGAATTAGCAACTTCTTGAGAAACTTGATCTTGAGAAGGATTGGAAGGGGTAATGAAACCTACACCACCTTTATGATCTTGTTGAGGAGGATTAATCAAAACTTTAATTCCTTGTTCATTAATACCAAGTCCTAAACCTTTGTAGCCTTGTTGAGTAGTGATATCATATCTTGTACTATAAGTAGCTTTTAATCTAGAAGGAGAAGGTGATTCATCTTGAGGTAAATGAGAATGTGTAGTATAAGGAGGAGTAATAGGAGGAATAGTTTCAAAAATATTAGTATCCTCATCCTTTCTAAGTAGTGAAGAAGAAGGATTATCTAAAGCCCTAGGAGAGACGTCATCTAGGAAATGTCTAATATCCAGATCGTGAATAATGCTTTGAATTTTTGGATAAGAATCACAAGAATTATTTTCCATGGGATTACTAGGAGCTAGATTTGGAGGAACAAAATTGGGAAGAATAGTATTAAATTCATTAAAAGGGGATCTTATGTGATCTATATAGTGTATGCTTAGTTAGGATGTTGAGGATAAAAGCACATGAAATATTGATAACATTCTTAAGATAAGCCTTATAGTGGAGAGTTATATTAGTTATCCTCATTATGTTATATGCAAGAAGGCCATGAAGGAATGAAAATATAACAAAATGTGAAAATATTTGATTCACTTCAGGTGTTTGATAAAGAGAAGTAAGAAGAAAGGTAATGACATAAGTAATTGCACACCGATCCATCTTAGAGAGGTCCAAGTTTACAAAAACAAAACCAAATCTTAAGACAAGACACAAATGTAAAGAAAACATAACTAGATGCAAAGAATATCTAACTACAAAATAAAAAGGGATGAATTGTGAAAGCAACAGGTTCACAAAAATGTAACATACAAAATGTGAGCAACCCAATAGGATAGGTCACTCACTAAAATGGATGGAGAGAGAGGGGGTTCTATATGTTACATTTAGGAAGATACCAAGGCCTTGAAACAAAGGAAAACCAATTAGCACAAGATAGGGTGTCAATTCATGATCTTGTCAATGTGTGGGGTCTTGGGTTTATTCTTACTTTCCTTGAGAGGAGTCATAAATAAAATGCAATCTAATTTATGAAGTAAGTGTTATATAGTGACAAAGGGGTAAATTTACTCACCTTAAAAGAAAATGGAGAAGGAAAGTTTAGATCTAAAAATGAGCTATCAGACTATGTAAAAAACCAAAACAAAATTGAATCTAAAACCCAAGAGCCAGAAACTGCAAACTATGAAATTATGGAAGCCTCTAAAATAGGTTGAATTTTTGGGTATAGGTCAACTTGGGGTATAGGTTGACCTCGACCTATACCCGAGAGGAAAAAAATGGAAAAAAAATTATGTGCACTAAAAAGTGTAATTCTAGGATTGCCAGATATGATCTCGAAAGTCTACAAATCTATTCCTACACATGAGAAAAGGGGAAATTTGTTGATGGGGAGGGGCCATCCTCGGTTAAGCCCTTGTTTAGGAATTAACCTTGAATTAAAATAAAGCAAATTCTAACATGTAATAAATATTAGATCAAAAAATGGAACATATCATACCATGTTGATGCAATTGAACTAAGTATGTGATAAAGTGTGTTAATCCAATAGCTTTGACTCAACACAAAAACCAAAAGGAAATCATGTAAGAAAAAACCTCATGTAGCGAATTATTGTAATTTCCCTCACTGTAGGATTAAATAAGAATAATAAGAATGAATGTAGATCTCCTCCTTTGATGGCCAACTCCTTTGTCTCCAATGAAGAAGGAAGCTAGATCTATGGAAGGGAATGCATGAATGCTTAATGAATGATAGACAAATGCCTTCAATGAATGTTTGCTTGCTTTGTTGAACTCCTTGAATACACAATGGTTTTATTGTAGATGGATTTCTTGCATGAATAATGGATATGAAAATGAAGAGAGGAATCCTCCTTTTATAGCGATTCACGGTTCAAATTCACGAAGGCTGACACAGGAAAGTGTGGAATGGAAATACTTTGCATCGAGCCCAGGAGACAATCATATTTCACCTCCCTAGGTATAGGTCAAGGTTGACTTATACCAGGTATAGGTCGATATTGACCTATACCTAGAGGTGCAAAACTCAAGGCAATGATCCCAGATCCCGAGAAGTATTGAGGGTGTCAGGGGAAAATATGGTGAAATAAATAGGAAAAAGCTATTTTAGTGTGAAATTAAAGCCAACCTAGAGTTTTAAGCAAGATTGGAGGGACGAATAGGACCTTGATTTAAATTATGTAATATAATTAAATGCAAAATGAGGTCTTGAGGTAAGAAACACACTAAGGAGGGCAAAAATGGTCCCAAAAAGAGCATAAAAGTAAGTGCTTACTTTTTAGGATGGTACAAGTATTATTCCCATGATCATTACTTTTGAAGATCTAATCACACACTAAATTTAATTTTAACTAATTAACACGTCTACATTTATCCTTCTTATAAGGTGTTAGTAGGGAAGACAACTAGGCATAAACATGATGTAGGAAAATCTATTGCAAACCATTGTAAGAGTTGCAAAGCTCCTATTTGACAAGTCACCTCTAGGAAGATACACACTTTTCAAGGAACCTCTTATTTGCATTCTTTTCTATTCCATTATGTCTTTCTTTTCTTTCAACATTTATCTTTTGTCTTTTTTTCTCCATGTTGTGGCTTTTCATTTTTGTTTCCTTATGAACTTAATATCCTCTCTATTTTGTCTAGATTTCATGTTATCTCCTTTTAGTATGAATGTTTATATTGTAGTGGTGTATTGCTCCTTATTTTATCATGTGATTGTTATTTTGTATCTAAAATTAGTAGTCACTTATTTTTTATGGACTCCTTTTGAAGACTCCCTGTTTCTATTTTTGATGTCCCCTCAGTGCCTAACCTCATCTCATGCGGTTGACACCAATGAGGTTGTGCCACAAGTTACAAGAAAAATTTCATCTTTCTTGAGTTAATATTTAAATTTTGATTTGTGATTTCATTTGTACTACCTAATTAAGATCCCAACAACAAAATTAATGTTAACAAGAAAGTCACAAATTACAAACCAATGTTATGTGTCCCAAGTATTCTCTATGTGTTGTATATAGACTCTAGATTCAGTAGTAGGAGAGGAATTAAATGAAGTTATGTCATGCAATCAAATAAGACGTTGAAATAATCCATAAACAAAATTTGATCAATAGACTAAAACATCATAGGTATCCACTGAGTAATTTTAGAGTATTGATACATTTTATATTACATTTTCATCATTCCATTATATGTCTGTGTACATCATATATCTATTTGCATGTAATATTCTTCCTATATATCTTATATTACATGTTTTACTCACATAGATCACTAAAAAAATATAATGAAGAGGATGAATAAGTTAAAGTAACATAATCATTTTGATTAATACATCTAACAAAAGATATAGGAAGAAGGCTATACATAGATAGATACATAATGTAAAAATATATCTAATGGAATGATGAAAGTGTAATATTAAATATATATTAATATACAATAATTCCTTAATAGTTGTCCATGATGTTTTAGTCTACTACTTAACTTTTTTTTATGGGTTATTTTGATATCTTATTTGATTCGACATCAAAAATTAATTTAATTATTTACCTACTACTGATCCTAGAGTATACATACAACACATGGAGAATACTTGGAAAACATAACTATAGTCTATAATCCCCCTTTTCTTTGCAAAAATTAGTTTCCTTGCAGTTGGGACCCTAGTTAGGTGGTACAAAGGAAATTAAAAATCAAATTTAAGATTTTGACTAAAGAAAAGATAACAAAAAGAAAGATGAAAATTTTCTTATAACTTGTAACACAACCTTCTTTAGTGTCAACCTCATGAGAGGGGGTTAGCACCCAAAGTATAATGAATGGAAAGGGGGGAATCTTCAAATCCGTCCCTAAAAAGAAGTGACCAACTCAGCTCATATACAAAATTATTATCATGGAATGAAATAAGGAGTAATGTACAAGAGAATCATGAACAACCATGGTAAAAGGAGATTTTTAAAATAAAAAAAACTAGAGAAATTAGAGTAATATTAAGCTGACAAGGAAAACAAATATGGCAAGCCACAACATGGAGAAAAGGAGACAAATGAAAAATATTAAAAGACAAGAAAGATGCCATAGAATAATGGGCAATGCTCACAAGAGAGAAAGTCAAGGCAACAATGTGGGTTTTTTTTTTAGAATGTCAATGTGGGTGCTACTAACAAGAAGGGAAAACTAATAAAGAAGAAGAATGAGAAACCCCTAAAAATGACCTCTAATATGAAAAAAGTAGGGTAAATATTAACATATCTAAAATGAAGTCTAGAAAGTTATTCATATATAGTTTTGGAAATGGAAAGGCTCTAGAACTAACATATTTAACAAAAACAACACTGATTGAACCAAACCTATCAAATATCACAATTAAACTAGCTAAAAGATTCACAGACTTCCTAAGAATCTTGTAAATAATATCATATGTTAAATATGATTATTTACAATAATTGGTTAATGTTGTCACTTAAATGCACATCCTTGTTGAACCTAGTTCAATCATTAAGTGAGACATGGAAGCACCTTTGATCCTATGGGTTGCTCATAATGAAGGTGAATTCCCAGATTATGGGTTGGTCCTCTTTGATGGATCACTAAACTATGCTTTAACATGGAAAGGGATATGAGACTCGATTTGAAAAACAAAAAAAATCCTAACTCTAAGAGGTGATACACCAAAATTTTGTCATACTAGTTTATTTTCCTAATTCACAATCATCTATAATGAAGATTAAACTATTCTCACAACTCATGTCAAGACATGTAATGCATAAGTAATTCATAAAAAGGTTTTGAGTTTAACATTTTCTTGAAGGAAAATGTCTACTTTTACAACTTCAACTTGTTAAATTTAACCAAACACAAACTATGACCTACAGTAACCATTATATTCTTGCACTTTGTCATTCTTGATGATGGATCATTGTGTGCAATCTAAAACATTGAATCAAAAAATACACACAGTTTTTAGTGAGAAGCAATTTGCATATAAATTATGGATTGTGAAAAACTCATAACAGCTACTAACACTTGAGTATAAAAAGGTAAATCATGGAAAAAATTACATCAAATCATACATTTAAGAAGTAGACAAGAAGCATAACAAGGAACAATTATTGCACTTTTAATGAACTGAAAGAAATTGGTTGCTACATTGCTCATAAATGTGAGTTACAATGCATTCCTCTTTTGTGTGAAAAAGGGAAAAATAAAATAAAAAGGGAAAACACCAGTGTTGCCCTTTTATGAAGAAAAAGGATTCAAAATAGGTCCATGATTAACTCTAACTGTAGAATCAATCATCTCCCTTTATTTGGGGTTATAGGTGTAGTTGAAATTGGAAAATTTGTCCTCCTAAAATTTGGAAACTTTGACTAATTAACCTTTATCCCTAGAAATCGAGATATAAATATAACATACCCTCAACATTTTGAAATTCAAATTCATATATCCATACATATCCCAAAAATCTACAAACAAACCTCCAACACTGATCTCCAATGACCACAGAATTAGGCCTCAAGATGAGGGTGATTGATCTAGATTTGAAAATTAAAATTAGGCTTGTTAGGTTGATGATATGATATTAACTTCTACCTATAATACTCATATATATACTTTGTGACAACAAAGTTTTTCTTTTTGTTAGTGTCTATGATCTCTAATATTTATAACCATGTATCACCTTCATGTAACATGTCATGCCCATCAAAAACACACTAAAAACACACCAATTTTTTTTTTAAATGATTAGTTAAGTGTATTTCAATGTTGCAGATTGAAGGGGTAATCTTAGTCAACGATTCTCAAGACATCAATTAAACAATTTGTCAATCAAAGATGGTCTACAAGGTCACTAGGATAACGTCAAAACAAAGGGGACTTCAATAAGATGGAGGGGATTGCACTAAGTTCAATCTAGAGTTACACTTAGACTAAGCACAATATGCCAAGTGGGTTTACAAGCTAGGAGGTCTCGTTAATCGAATAATTGAACAGTTCGAAGTGTTAGCAATCACATAGGTCATTAAGGATTTAAAGACCAATGCTTAGATTATTCCCTAAATAATGATTTTCGATCTTGAGGAGTTAAGTTGTAACCTTCGAGATAACACAATCACTTGAATGACGAGGCATAAATTAATAACTATTTTTCTTTGTACACCTATCCCCTCCTTGTTAGGCGCTCCCTTCTTGGGAAGAGCCAGGGTTTTGATTGAAAGTTGTTTATGGTTACAACACACTCCTCCCTATGAATAAATATTGAGCCTCAAGAATAACACATCCTTATAACAGTAGCATTAAACTCTACGAAGAACAATCAAAACTTTAAAGAGAGCATCATTCCTTTAAAAGAATGATGATATTCTTGAAATAGCAAAAATCTACTTAAGAGTGACAAGATCTTGTAAAATTTAGTGCATAGTATAGTAGAGGATCCTTGATAATGGACACTTCTGACAGAGAAGCAATAGGATCCCTAAGAATAAAAGAAGAAATTCTTAGGACAAACACTTCTCCTACATGATTACATTACCTTAACCTTTGATATTTAAAAATAAAGTGATTGTTATTTGTAGAAGGTCCTCCTTTTGATAGCACTATAATTCTTTCAAGGGTATGCTCACTAACTTTAAATAATCTTCATTTGGATCAATTTCTTGACCTTCTTATGTTGTTGGATATCTAGTAGTCAAACATTCCTATAAACCAACAATCAAACAATTCCTATGACAATAACAAGCTCCTATAATAGTGGAACATTTCCTAAAGTAGTCTTATTTTTTTCTCATTGTTTCCTATTGATTTTGATCCATTCTAGACCACTATTCTCATGCATTATTGAAGTGAATGACTCCCCATTGTTAGTCTTTGTTATTAACCTTGATAACACAACATTTTTCTCTTGTCATTTCTTTTTTAAACCACTCCTAATTGGTTTTAGATATTTGTTGTCATCTTTTATCATTGTCTTTCCTATCCTTCCTCAGTCTTGATCACATTTTTTTTGATAAGGTGGCAAAAGCCACTTAATATATTTCTATTAATATAATCAACCTTGTACATTGGTTCGAAAGGAGCTCCTAGAGAAAAGAACTAGGAAGAAAAACTTTGTTCACAGCCCCATAATATTAGAAGAAGAAAAGAAGCCCCCGATAGTCGAAGCTAGATACAAAGAGAAATCCCAATTAGAAGGGAGCACAGAGCTCATAGGAAAGTAATTTAGTAGTCACAACCATTCCATGTTTAATAGAGAAGAACCCAAGAATACCTAAAGCCTATACCCACCCAAGAAGAACAAATTATCCAGTATTACAAAATCAACCTAAGGCTGAGTAGGAGGAAATATCAAAGGAGAGACGAGCAAAGGAATTTGTAATACAAAATCTATTCTCAAGAATAGTAAATTCCATCAAACAACAAAGACCCAAACCAGTAGTGGATGACCCAAAAACTATTAACTCTTCATGAAGGCCTAAGAAGAACTAACCAAACCCAAATGGAGGTCCAAATCTTCCACAATCATAGGAACTTCAATGCCACGAGTAGAATCAAGGCCCTGATGCATCAAAGGATCAAGAATGATAGGAGGAATTGCATGCTTCACATCATAGTCAAGCAGATCAAGAAGAGAAAATATCATAGATTGAATATTATTCACATAACTCGAACTCAAATGATGCACATGAAGCTACAACGCTGATCTCATAAGATGAAAATTATGGCATTCCAGAGCTTCTTTGATGCTCACATAAACAGAGAACACTACATGGTTATTGAGAAAAGCATGACGATGAAACAAATTACCAACCAAAGTAGCCCCATTCCACATATCATACCTATGCAAAACCTTAAACAATTTATGGGAACCCAAAAATTCCACTTTGACAAATTTGTTAGCAATAATTTCAAGATGAAACGGTGATTTTAGAAGATCAAAGGAATTAGATAGAAAAATAGATATAATTTGAGATGGAAAGATCATATGTTTTCTCTGTGGGAATAAAACATCTTCACCCACAATTCTTCTAATAACCCTCTGAATGTGGATACGATCACAAAAAAAACATAACTGCCAAACAATCATCGTTAATTTGCCCAAGGAATGAATGTTCCCAATCTTCTACCTCAAGCAAGATCCTATAATTACGAGGATAAAGTTCCATATGGATGGATTTGCAAACTAAACAACCTTCCATCGAAGAACCCAAGTATAAAAAATTAGAAGAGTGGTGAGCTAAACGAGCCATAAACAACAAAGCCACTAAACCCAACAAATAACAACTATGAAATGGATTACATAGAAAAAATAATCCACAACAAACGAAAATAGGAAAGGATGTGACACACATGGTGAAATAAATGAAAATAAACTCACAGCCTCGGAAGAGAAAAAGAGTAGAAAGGTCGCACATTCCAGAGTACCAAAAGGTGATGCCATGAGACCCGCCTGATCTCCTCAAAATCCCAAATCGCAGCCAAAGAGAAAGAGCAATAACGACAGAAATAAAACTAAGGGGAGTGAAGTACATAAATCAAATAACTAGATCCCCAAAATAACACGTGGAAAACCCAAAAGTAGAGCAGTTAAGAATGACATGACAGATACAAGAAAAAATAACTACTATAAATAAGCATTAAAAAAATAACTAACTATATTGAACCACCCAACCCAATAGCCGAGACCGAAATCAAGGAGATAGAAGCTATCAGAGGAAAGCAAAAAATAGAGATACTCCTACACACATACATATCTAGATTACTGCATAACCAAACACATCAAATGAACACATAATGAGTCTGAGTACTTACTTATGAACTCCTGAGACTATATACATGTGTGCAACACTACACACATGTACATATTCAAATTACTGCATAGCCAGGTACGCCAAGAAGAAATCAAGATGAAGATCACTCAATGTGCATAATTATGAATTCAAATAAATATATACATGTGTTTAGGAGTATGACAAAAAGACAAAGTTCTACATAACACTTTCAACTTGAACAGTACTCAGGAGAGAAGGATATCTATCTAAAGAACAACCAGATATCAAAGAATCAAATTCCAATTTGGAAGTACCTATGTTAGCCAAACAATCTGCTAGAGAATTACCCTCTCGAAAAACATGAGAAATAGTAACTTTATCAAAGGAATCAAGAAGATGCCAAATTTGTTCCAAAATAGAACTAATCATCCAATTCACAATCGATCTATATTTACAAGCATAAATGATAAGAGTAGAATCACCTTCAATATGGATATAGGACATTTTTATTTTTTTGCTAAGATCAAACCCTTAAGAAAATTTTGAGCTTCAACCATATTATTAGAACCCAGAGGATTAGATAAAGTTTTGAAACCAAGAGCTTGACCATAATGATTACACAAACAAACCCCAATCCCTGACTCACCCAGATTAGCTTTAGAAGAACCATCAAAATTTAACTTACAAATATCCAAATTAGGAGGATGCCATTTTATATTTTTCCTATCAATAGTAGGTTTTCTAATTTTAGGGAAAACTGATGAAGAAGGAAACTAAATCAATTTCCAGTTAGAAACTACAAAGATATCCCAAAATTTGAAATTAGTTTTACGGTTGAAATGAGTTTGTACATGAGAATTGATTTGATTCAAAACATGTTTTTCAATTAAAGAGAAAACATGGGACACATCTAAAGAATTTTTCCTAAAAAATCATTTATCACGTTCCCACCAAATAGACTAGATGACAGAGGAAAGTAATAATAATCCAAAGACAAGCAAAAAAAGGAGAAGAATACAAGGTTGGCCAAGATTGAAATAAATACCACAAAGAAGAAGGGAGAGGGAAGAAGATTGAAAGTTAATCATAAAAAAAGACCAACATTGTGCAACAAAGTCACATTGGATAAAGAGATGTTCTACATTCTCATCAGGCTTACCACAAAGAACACACAAAAAAGGAAGAGCAATCAGCAAACGAGATAACTTGTCACTAGTAATAATTATGTTTTGGAGGGAGAGCCAAGAAAACACACCTTCCTTAGGAAGAACTGAACTATTCTAGCAAAATAAAAAAGCATGACGATGCAAAGAGTGATTGTTAATATGTTAGATAGCCTTATATCCATCTTTCACTAAGTATTTCCTAGATTTAGGACACCACAGTAACTTGTCTTTGCCACAAGATAAATAGACCACTCTAGATCCAATAATTGAATTTTAAGTTAAAATCTAAAGAGGGGATAAGGGAAGAGAGGAAGGGTCATTCTAGTAAACTTTATATGAGATACAATCCACATAATCAATGTAATTAAAAAATTTTAGCCCCCAATGAGAAATAAAGATGTCTACAGAATCTTGAAGAGCTACTAAAGATCTAAGAGGGGGGAGACCATTCCAAGAATCATTCTAGAACAACACCTCTTCCCTACAATGAATTTTCCAAGACAAATAATTGGAAACTACATCCCTTGAAGAAATCATGAAAGTCTAGACAATCGAACCAATTAGGGGATTGGAGATAGTAAATATCCTAGTTGGATTGGAAGAGTCAAGATATTTGGCTTGGAATATTTGACACCGCACTGAGGAAGACTTAGCATACATATTCCAGATTAGTTTACCACCTAATGCTTTATTTCTGGAAGAAATATTAAATAAACCAGCTCCACCCTCATCCTTGCTAAGAGATAATTTCTCCAAAGAGACCAAAGGAATTTTCTTAACCTCATACAAGCTAGCTTTCCATAAGAATGATCTAATAATTTTCTCAATCTGAGAAATCACTGACTTGGGAGCATGAAGAACCAAAATATAATAATTTGGAATAACATCCAAAATAGTTTTAACCAAAAGAATCCTCCTAGCTAAGGAAAACCATATGGATTTCCAATCAGATATTCTATTTTTAAGCCTAATAAAGATAGAGTTCCAATAGGAAAGTTTATCTTGGCCCATGAAAAAGGGGATACCTAAATAGGTTGAGGGAAGGGAATCTAAAGAGAAACCTAAAGTAGACACAATGTTGTCCTGAATGATTAGAGGGATGTTAAAAATAAATATCTTGGACTATCTTCATCACATTATTAGCACTATCTTGTGCATTCATTTGTCTGCCTCTATGATTCATGATTATTGTAAAAACATTATTTGTTGCTATCAACACTTATCTATTTCATTATTTTGAAACAATCACACCATCTCATTTTAATAGTCTTTATCTACTGCCATTGCATCTTCAAACCTTAATTAAACCTTCCCATTGTATCATTGTGATCAATTTGAGGCATTCAATCCCACTATTTCCATTATTCTAATTTATAAGTCCACTTCTTATCATTGCATTATTACAATGCATTGAATCACTATTTGTATGGATTTACAACGACCTTTCTTGATCCTATTTGATCCCCATTGGACTATCATGGATTTAGTTTTTATTCTTGTCCTTAAGATAAAAGGAACCTCTATCTAATCAATCATTTCTCTTTGCATCTATTTTTGTTAGCTTTTGTTAGTGAGAATAGTTGCTAGAGTCTACTACTCTAATCCAACCGCACTATGTAAAACAAGTTGATTATATTTTTTATGGGCATCGACCCCTAACTCAAAAATTCACAAAAATACCAAGGCTTTCCACAATTGTGTTTTGTATTTGATGATAGAGTTTAGGCAAATATGAGTAATAAATAACTTTAAGATAATGCAAAAATAAAAGAAGATAGAAATGCAATAACACAAATATTTAATGTGTTTCACCCACTATGGGCTACATCCACTAGAGAAATAGTCGTTCAGTTATTTTATTATCCAGCGAAGAGAAAATTATGATATAATTATTTCACATTACATCGCCACTTATTTATAGGCCTTTTAGGTAGTTTACCAGTGTTAGTTTTCAAAGGCCGGTTAAAAAATTAACCTAAAAATGCTTGACAAGTTAACCAAAAATGCTTGATGAGTTAACCAAAGAAAGGATACATGGAGAGTGTACAATGCTTTTCTGATCAATCACCACAAACCAACATATATTTTTTGCTCATTAAGTTTCATCTTATATCTTGACAATGGTATCTTCATAAATTTTATCCTCATCTTCTCATGACATGTTAGTAGGTGACAGTCATGGCTTTTGTAATCTTTTTTATTCTGCCCCTTGTTCTAATTATTGATATTAATGCTTTTAAATGCACATTACATCTTTGTTTCTTTCTTAATCTTTATTAACAATATCTTTCATTATTCCTTATCTCTCATCTTGAATATTATTTGTGCCTTTCACTGTTACTAAACTCTATTCATATGCACTTACGTAGAACTCTTGGAATAATGAATAGAAACTAAAGGAACAATCAAACTCCACAAATAGTGAAAAGGCTTTGCAAAAATAATAAAAACAATAGTATTGGATGCTATCATCACAGGATATTTGATAAATGGATATCCAATCCAATAATGAACAATGTGTGGCCCCTTTTGATTGAACTATGGGTTGATCCATGAAACAAGGAGAACCTTTTCAATAATGTATAAAAATCTTAGAGAAATGGAACCCGTCTATGCACCAGGCTACATGGATCTAGCTACAAACCCTACCTCCTCTTGTATTTTTTGATACTCTCCTCTATGCATGTTTTTCACATTGAATAAGCTATTATAACAAGGAAAACTTGATATTCCTAATATGATAAGATTTCTTGGGCATTGAAAACTATTGTTCCCTAATTGATATTTTCTCCTCCTTTATTGAAACCCATTCATTCTTCATATATTAGGTGTTCCCTTTTCAATGATGACATTGTTAATTTATGAAATATATTGTTTCCTCTACAAAAACCTTGCAAGACTATTTGTTCACAATACGTCTTCAAAGATTTAGCATTCCTTTGATTAGATATCAGACATGACTTGTGGATGGGCCTTGTATGGACCAAAGGAGAGATTTTTCATATGCCCTTTGTTGCAATGATCCTCCTTTCATGTCTAAAACTCTAAGGACAAGTTGTATATGCCTCTAAACTATTATTGTATTTAAATACACCTTGCTTCATTGTTGAACCAAAGGTATGCATCCATGAATCTACTTCTCAATCCATTCTTGTAGATCTAAAAACTCTTAGCCGCTTTGCATAAGGTGTGCAATTGAGACTTGGCTCTTTCCTTTTTATTTTATCCCTTGGCTACAAGATATGATTTGCATCCATGAAATCTTTCCTTCTTTTATTTTTCTCCCATAAAACATCAATATGCCCCTCAAAGCTTGTCCCAACCAAGGAAATTTTGATTTATTTTTCCCTTTTTACAAAAGAGTAACTTCAAAGAGCCTTTAACATGAAAGAATTCACAATCAAATATTCCTTTAAAAATTTGAATTTAATAACAAAAGACTCCTTTTTTGGAAATATTTTAACAAACCTTTGAAACCTCTAAGGTATGCTTTAAGTTGTCAACTCTCATTTACAACACAAGACCTTCTGGCAACCTAGGACCTATGAGGGAACTATTATAACCTAATAGGGAAAAATAAATAATAATTAACAAAATTCTAAGGAAGCTAAAAAGAGAGGAGGTAGATAATATAAATGAATTCATGCTTAACTTAGGGAAAAACTTGTTAGTGACAACAAATAAAATATCATTTACAAGTCAAAAGTTGAAATTAAATATGAAATAACACTACAAAGAGGCTCACACATTAGACCAAGGCCCATCTCATATGCTATATAAAGCTATAATAATTTCCACTCAAAAAGTATGGTAAGAAGAAGAGAAAAAAACTCTACAAGAGTAGTTTAAACAACATATTGTAAAAAAGTTTCAAGAAAGGAATACTCTGAGACAAGGTTTGAAAGGGATAAAGATAGAGAACATAATATTGCACTAGCGATAAAACCCTATTATAAAGTAAAATGAGAAGAAGTTAAATATATTATGGAATCCTTAAATCAAATTCCCAATAATTGTCAAGGATACAATTTAGGATATTGAACACATATTCTCACAAGAATCCCTTTGCCAAAGAAAGAGTTGATGAAGACATAACTAAATAATTATGATTTTGTAGAATCTTTAAGAAAGGATACGATGGAGTGGTATAGATAGGCCTATCCAGAACATGATAAAAATAGAGATGAACTTAAAAGGAATATTTTAAAAGACTCTAATAATCCAAATGGACCAGCCAAGAGTCTAAGGAAAATTTGGGACTTGGTACAAAAGAAAGGAGGAAATTTTAAGGACCACATGACAAAAGATTAAAGGAAGTACTTAAAAAAAAACTAAAAGAACCCCTTATAAAAAAGAAAAAAAGTTGAATGGTTTATCTTTGGAGTGGATAGAGAAATAAGAGAAACATTATCTAGAATGATATTTAAGGGCAACACAAATATAGTAACCTTGTCTTTCCATTACGAAGCACAACCTTAGAAAAGAGTAGATAAATAAAAAGAAATGATGGTCTAAAAAAAAGATTATTTGCAATTGAACATTGTACTAGGTGATAGTGGTGAAGGTGGACACAAACAAGGGTAAACATAATATCTAGTGCTTGTACCACTTAAGAGAAGTCCATACAAGGAATGATTGTCCCAATGTGTAGCATAATAAGAAAGTCATTTCGTTAAGAATAGATCTTCAAGTAGTATTGTGGTAGCTCAATTATTGTTTGTGGATTATGCATTGAATGCGATCATCATGAAAAAATGATTGTACCTTAGTGAGGTTCTAGATTAGATTTTTTTTATTAAAAAAAACCTTATTTTATTAAAAAACATGGATATGATAGATAATCACACCATGAGGTATGACAAGGGAATTGTGAAATCCTTGCTTATATGAGATTGTGGCTATAGACAACGTCCTCTAAGGAATAATTAAAAAGGCAAGGAAATATAAAGTAATCCTCCACAAGACTATAATGAAGGTAATAGATCTTTTAATTACAAATGAAGAAGAGGATGTGAGAGAGGAATACAAAGGAGAGATGATGCAAATTGTTCTAAACATGAAAATGTAGGATAATATGCTATTGAATGTTGGTCAAAATAAAAGAATAGTTGTTCATCTTGTTGTAATCTAGACCATAACATGTGATGCCCCTATCTAGACTACAATTGAATGACAAAATATAATAAAAATTTAAAATAAATCAATAAAAGGAGTCATTAATTCTTATGATTTAACTGTGATATCTATAAATAAGTATATTCAATATAATAATTGTTGTGATAAGACAATGAATTAGAAGATAAAGGTTGAAAATAAAATTAAAGTATACATATAACAAATCTTATCATAATTTTTAACAACTTGAATTAGATATAGGAGCATAGGTATGAATAACATCTACCTCTTTGTCTTTACAAGATCCTTCAGATAAAGAATCTCATTCTCGGTCATTAGAATCCTCATCACTTTAGGAATTTAATTATAAAATTTGTTTATAAAATTGTGGATGATTCTTTTTAGTATATCATGGATCAAGGTATCCTAACCCTAATTTTTCTTTACTATCTCTCCAAGTCATTTCTATGGGCTCCACCAATCCTTCATTTTTTCTTCCCAAGGGTCCTTTTCCTTTGTACCCCATATTTTACATGTTTTCATATCCCTTTCCATATTGGTGTGTTGGGATACTAGTATTTTGAAACTTTTCTTCATTTGATATTTGATTTGAACTCGATACTTCTTCATCTTTATAAAGCCATTTTAGGATTTCATTATCATCTTCTTCTATGGGTGAAGAAGTATTAGCTCGTACAAAATATTCATTGTACTTTTGAGGAATATTCAAACTAGATGGTTTGCCATGAGATCTAGGGGAAATAGGGAAATCCATCATCAATAAGGAATATTATCCCACACCTCTTTGCTTGATTTTGCATTATTTTTCAAAATAGTTCATTATTGTATCCATCCTTTGATAATGTGTTTCTTTGGCTTTAATTTGAGAAGATTTTGAATTGTTCTCTTCTTGGTGTAAGACATTTTGATTATTATTTTCTTCTAATTTTTCCTTGGAATCTATCCAAATAACTTTATATTTTCCCTTAGTCGATGTAGATAAGTTAGTTTTGTCTTGATTCAAACTACCAAGGATACCTTCTTCTTCCATCTTTCTTTTTCCTTTTGCTAGAGAGTTATCTTTTGAACTTTGACCTTGAATTGTTTCTTTTGATTTTCTTGATGTAGTACATTCAGTATTATAGGGAACCAAAGAGTCATTCAAGGGTTTAATATTATTGCAATACTGGAATGGATTCAAATCTCCACTCACCATGATTTATTGGCCCATATAAGGAAATTTTAAACATTGATGATACGTTGAAGGCACCACTTTCATTTTGTGGATCCATGGCCTCCCTAACAAAATATTATATGTCAATTTTAGATCAAGCAATTGGAAAACTATTTATTTTTGGATAGGACCAACTCAAATAGGAAGAACCACTATTTCTTTAGAAGATCTTTCTTCATCATCATCATCATCTTTGATAATAATTTTTCTTTCAGGATCAATGGCTTCTTTGGAATATCCTAAAGTTTTCACAAGACTCAAGGTACAAATATTTAGGTCGACCCCCTCCATCAATAAGGACTCTTTTGGCACGGTGCTTGTGTATCAAGACTTCTATATGCAATGGAATGTTTTTAGGATGATTCAAAGACATATCATCTTTCTCAAAAAAAGATAAACAATGTGGTGCAATCAGGTGTCCAACCATGTTCTAAAATTTGTCAATATCCAAGTTCTTTGGAATAGTAGTCTCAACAAGAGATTTTTTCGAGATTTCTTTTTGGATTGGTGAAAGTTTCAACAACTCCAAGATTTATATTTTCACCAGTGTTCTTTGGAGTTGGTCCACAATATTGTATTATTTTGAAGATGATGATACTTGACTTGGTAAAATTATTTTAGGGTTAGTCCCTTGCAAGGTGATTTTTAACACTTTCCCCCTAGTCATAACATTAGAGGTTCCTTCTTGTTGTTTATGTTTCACTACTATGAAATTAATGATATTTTCATACCCCGATAAATAATTTATAGTATTTTCATAAGTATGGTAAAAATTGACTTTATCTTTTCCTCTTTTGTTGTTTTGATTTGAATTAGATGTTTCACCTTTCTCATGATTCAAGAAAGGAATCTTGAAAGCCGTATGATATTCATTATTTTTGGGACCACCAAATTTTATTGTACCATCATCTATTAATTCTTGAACCACATGTTTGAGTCTCATTCACTCATATTTCTTGTGCCCTTTTTTCTATGATATCCACAATGATGGGCATCATTCTACCATGATGGTTTGACTTGTGGTTCATAGGGTCTTGATTCTAGTAAGGTGATGATTTTATTAGAAATGAGGGTCCTTAATGCATTCTCCAAAGGTTCTCCAAAGGGTGTGAACTTCCTCTTTTGTGTTGTGTTAAATAAAATTATTGGTTTATTAGCTCCTTGATTATTGAAAGAGTTATTTCTATTATTAAAAGGGGTCTTGGATGTTTGATTAATATTGTTGGTTTGATTAGACCCACTTGATAAATTAAAGGGAGTAGCTTTAAGGTTTTTAGCTTCCACAACCCCATCATTCACAAGGTTCTTGTTGGTATTCTTTAGCCAAAACCTATGCTTTGTAGTGATGTTATCATCACCTCTGTTGTTGTTCAAATTATTACTAGTGTTAAAAAACCTTTATTTTCTTTAAAAAGCTTTATTTATCCTTTCTTTACTAACACTTCTTCAATTTTGATCCCATTTTCAATAATCTTCGCAAAGGTATGGGGACATTGAAGTTGCAACCAATAATTTATTTTCATATTTAAATTATTCATGAAAATTTCCATCTTTTCTTTCTCGGGTATACTTCTTGGATATCAAGCAAAAACTGGTCTCCATCTTTGGAGGAAGCTTAGAAAAGGTTCACCATCTTTTTGGTTTCTATCACATAGATTCAACATGGTTATTGCATGTCCAATGTTGTGCGAATAATGAGTTACAAATTTGGATGCCAATTATTCAAAAGTTTTGAAACCTGGGGGTAGTTTTGAAAACCATTCCTTAGCTTGGCCTCCAAGGATTCTTAGAAATAATCTCATTAGGGAAATTGTATCATGCATGAATTAAATTCTTAGAACACAAAATTCTCTTAAATAGTCTTGTGAGTATGATTTACCCATGTATTTGTCATATCTTGGAAAGACCACATGTGGAGGAAAAGGTACCATGATCAAGTTTTTATCAAAAGGAAAATAACATATTGCTTCAAATGAAAATGGTTTAGGCTTCACTGACTTCTTCATGCTATCAATTTGGGCTTGAACTAATTTGATTTTTATTTTCACAACACCTAATTTATTTTCTTCTTCCTCATCCTTCTTCAAGGTTGATGTGTCATGGTCATGAGGAAGCTTAACTCCTAATCGAGCTAAATTTATAAAGTGTCTTTCTTTATCCCTTTCTAAAAGTTTATCCATGACCTTGAGGAATAAAGGATCTTGGATAACTTCATGAACCCTTTCTTTGGTTGCTTCTTCATTCCTTTGATTTCTATGGTGATTGTCATTTTGATTTTCATGGTTTCGATCTTGGTTATGGTCATGACAATCATTATTTCTAGCCATAGGATTAATTATTTCTTCAAATAGATTAGTAATTCTATCCTCTTATTCTTGTTCTTCGTAAAATGGAGATTGGAAAATTTCATCTTCCTAGGGAATCTCTTGTCTAATGCATGTTCCATCTTCTTGAAAAGATATCTTTAAGTGATGAGATCTAGTGGAAACTGGCATTAACAAGAGTTGGATGGATTGAATTTATTCCTCTTTGATGATTTCTCTTTTGAGTTAGATTTTTTTTTAAAAGATTTATCATATTTGAATGGATTTTTCCTTCTTGTAACATGTATCATCAACTGTAGAAATCTCAAAAACACTCATCTTTACCCCTAACCTCTAAACATAAAAGTTCATGTTTTGAGAATATTTACATGGGTCTTTCACAATAATCCACTTCATGCAATCTACCTAAGGTCAAATTTGTCATTTAACATGGATCTAAAGGTAGGGATTACTAGATTGATCTGGAATTTTAGTCTGAGTTCCCATACACAAATATCAAATAAATCACACAAGGAGAAAGTAATTGTGCACATGCGATTGAGGCCTATAGTCCTACAAGTCCAGGCATTTGATATTTTTTCCCCTCTAATCTTTTCAACTTAAGTGAGATCTTTATTTATAGTGGGTGGAATAGCTTGACTTCATCTGGTTCCCACTTTGGTTCATCCCTCTCATCGGCCTCATTAAGGAATGTTCTCAAGAGGTAGGACCACTAAAGCTCTTATTAGATTATAGAGAGGGGGGTGAATTAGTAATCCTTGATTCTAAATACCTTAAGAAATTTTCTTTGATTAACTCGGTGTCATCTTGATTAAGCACAATTTACTATTTACCAACAATAGTAAATAAACTTTAACAATATGCAAATCAATCACATAAACAATTCATCACATGTAACACCAATATTTAACATGGAAACCTAGCTTTGGGAAAAACCACTATGGGAATTGTCACCCACTGAGAAAATACTCTTCTAAAGTATGCTCAGTTAAGAGCCAATCGAGTTAAATATTACAATACACACTATTAGGTGTGACCTGGTCAAGGGATTTACCTCAGACCTATTAGGATCTTCACCCTGTTAGGAGTGGCCTAGTTAAAGGGCTTCAAACACTCTTTAGAATGTTACATTTTTCAAGGATTTTACAGTAAGACTGTTAGTCCACTCTGTTAAGAGATTTCTCTATTACAAATGCTAATAAGAAACAATAAATATATTGACTTGTAAACTTGCAACTATCTTTTCATAATCAGATCCTTTGTGTGCTCTTCTATCTTCACTTCAATCCATCACTTTCCACTAGCTTCAACACTTCATCGGATCCTGATTTCTGACTTAGAATCTCTCTGTTCCTTCTTCACTACATCATTTGGTGACTTATCAACTCTTCAATTTTCCATCTATTTTTCCATACAAAACCATCCTTTATATAGACATATTTTATCACTTAATCTCCTCTATTACATTTTCCTTTGATCAATATCAGTTGTCCAATTCATTATACCTTGAATCTGGATCTCGGTAACACATTTTATCATCACCTTGGAACTTGAACTTTTCTTCAAACTTGTTCCTTCTTCTTTAACCATTTAGATCTAAGTCATAGATCATCATCATGAATTTTCCTAATCATAGATCTCTGTAACTAACTTTCCTTGTCATCATGATCATCCAACCCATCATAGCTAATCATTAAATGTCATTCCAATTCTTGTATTTAATTATTGTTCCTTGCTCGATGGATGACTTTGAATTTTGGTTAACTTTTCTAAGTGCCTAAACCTTTCTTGCTCGGTGTCTTGAGTTCCTTTGCCTTTACCGAGTGACTTTTTTTTACTCGGTAGCAAAAAATATTTTGCTTGCCAACTTGTCAAATCTTCATTACCATGCTTTACCGACTTAACATAGTCATATGTTAGGTAGAAAAAAAAATATAAATATAATCTTAGCATTGTCTGGTATGTATCAGTTGCCCAATTAAGTTCTTTCAACTTCACAACATCTCATTTCTTCTTCTCCTTAACTCATTCAACTTATATCATATACCGAATGATATGACAACATAATATAAACCAAGAATCAATTGCTTGACATCAATGACAAGAAAATAACTGGTCTAACCTTTATACTATCTTGTATTCCTTTGATCTTGGTCGGTCTTCATCATCATCACCATCAGTTAAACAATCTCCAACATTACTATTAGTTATAGTAATAGCTCTAACATATGCAATGAAAGCAATGAAATGAAATGATCAAGTAGGTCTAGGAGTTTGATTCACCAAAAAGGTGAAGAGCATATCCCTGCTACCTTCTCACTTCCAAACATGATTAACAATGTTCTTTCCCGAGCCTTTTAATCTAATGGAATTTGAGCATGTTTGGAATTTTGATTCACCATAAAAGTGAAGAGCATAGGCCTGCTACTTTCTTCCACAAACAATGAGGCTTGTTTTATGTGTTTGTTCATTTTTTAGTTCATTTTTCCTCTTAATTATAGTATTTCTAGGAGTTTAATTCACTATAAAAGTGAAGATATCCCTAATGCCTCACTTAAGATTCAATTTTGCTTCTAATTAGGCTAGATTTTGAATTTAAAGGCCACAATTTAAGCAAAAACATAAGGTTTTAGGTATACTTATTTGAAGCTAGCAAAGGCTAGGCACATTTTTTATTTCATTATTTTGCATTTTTACTCACCTAGTGGCAATTGTTCCAGCTCCTTAACATCCTTCTTCACAAATGTTAGTTCAACATAAGTAAGCCAAACATGAAGAAAATCCAAAAACAATTAAATTTATTTTTTTTCCAAAGTGATCAAAAGCTTGTTAATTCAAGGAGTAAAGATCCAATTAAGAGATATGTATTTATCTTTATAGGCTTGGATTACCCTTTAGGACCTTTCATATGCTTCCACTTATTTTGAATCCTCCAAAAGGTTGTTCAAATGAATTTGATTCTCCTTCTTGAATTGTCTTTTTTCTTGTCTCTCCTTTTTGTGAACTCCCAGTTCTGGTTTTTGAACTTTTTTATGACCTGTCATCAGAAAACCAAAGAATTAAAATCATCAAATTGATAGATTTTAAACTTTTAAAAATAACATTGTTGGATGCTATAGAAAATTGCATATACGCTACTATTTTTATTACTACACGCTATAGAAACCGTTAAACATGATATTTTATTACTGTTACACATTATTAAAACGACTGACAAATTATACACGATGAAACATAATAATAAAGGTGTCACAAAGTTATGTTCTATGCACTAAAAGAAATATAAATAGAAGATAGAAGAACTTATGCATGCGTCAAAACTCTATGAAAAGGCAGTAAACCTTGTTGTTCACGTACTATTTCTCCATGCAAAGGCATCAAACTTCACTACATACCCACTATTTCTCTTTTTAAATGCACTGCTTTACCCGCAAAAGATCAAAATTTGCAAAACAAAATCATGAATATGCAAATATTTAACAAATTTCTAAAAATTGAGGCCAAGGCCCCATGGTGGGCACCATTTTGTGTATGTAAAATACCTTCATAGGATTATTTCATCAAAATATCAACTCAATTATGGAAAATATAACAAATTTAAAGTAATTAAATTAAATAATGACAATAAGCATCATATGGATCTCTAACTAGAAAAGCTAAAGAAATGCTCTTAGATTAGCATTCATTAGAGACAACTCTATAATGAGAATTAATGATCTATGATACAATTATGCCAATTCTAACTCAAATTATGCTCAAATATGCTAAGAATTTACACTTAAATGCCTACAATATGGATGCAATGAACAACTAATGAGAATGGATCATTTTCTCCTGATTTTTCCCTCTATTTATAGATTTTCACAAAGCTTAGGGGTACAGTAAGAATAATCAATATTAAGTTTGAGTCAAGTTAATGGTTTCAAATGTTGGGACAAAGTAAATATTTTGTTCTCAAAGGTTGGAACAAAGAGACAAAATGAACGGTCAAGATGCATCTCCAAGATTGTGCTGGAGAATTGATTTAGCTTTGATCCATGTGAGCTCATTCCTTCATTCTCATTGGTTGATTTTGATTTTGTCCATATGTGGTTGGTGATAAAAATAGGAACTAATAAATGATTTAATTGATTTATCTTAGCCATGTGTACTCTTGAATGGGTTGGATTTGATTTGATTTAACTATATAATTAATTTGATTAAAATCAATTGCACAATCATTTGATCTTTTTGATTTAATTAATCCAATAGCCTTTGATTTTAATTAATTCTTGCTTTAATCCTTGACCATTTTAATCTCAATTTCCCTTTCAATTTCCCTTGACCATTTTTAGGTGTATACAAGTTCATTTTACAAAGGGAAAGATGATAAACCAATTAGAAAAAATAAAAAATATAAATAAAAATATCCCAACATCCAAAGATAGATTGAGAAAAATATCACAATCAAACAAGGCACAAACATCAACATGCGCGTGGAGAAATTGATTGACCCACACGACATTATGCAAGTACAAACACTAATCTACAAGTTTCAATTGCACGTTGTGGGTTGTCTTAGTCGAGAGAAGTGAAGGCGTCCCTATACAAATGGAGACACCTATGTACATATTCTAGTCTTTAATTGCAAACATTGATCTATAGGGATACACATTCTCAAGGAAAAAGTGTCATACTAGTAGGTCAGAGGCACCACTAAATAAGCAAAGATTCCAATTAGTGTTGGAATTGGAAAGTAGGCACAAAAATTGATCTAATGGCTCTAACCCAAATACTTATAAAATAAAATGACAATTTGGACTACTAAAACATAAGGCTAAATATAAATCTTCCATCGTCAAGTTACATAATTACATCAACTCAAGGTCAACTTAACTCGATACTAACAATATAAAATATTATTACATGATCAATTAAATTTTCCATGTAATAAAAGTACAAATACATGAAACTAAAAGAACAAAAACTAAAAGTGTAGAAGAAACTCATGCATGTGTATTTTAGTCTAGTCTAGCATGTCAAATGTGCAGTAGTATCTAAAAATGGCTTATCATTCAACCCAACCATGTGGTACCCTTGGTTCCACCCCATTGTGCTCATGGAGATAGCCACAGAGCCCAAACAAGAATGCAACAATTACACTCACACTAATCAATGCATACAAAATATAAATAAATGATAGGTTCATAAAAGAGAAAATGTGTCCAACCACACTCAACATGAATAAGCATAACCCAAACTACAATAAATCAACGTTCTCAAGCAACCAATATCCAAAAAGGTGATACTCAGATTATTAGGACTTAGGTGCTTAAATACAAAAAATAGGGAACATCATTGGGCATGCCCACAACTACTACACTAGTCCCTGGAATTTATCACTCCCTCATATAGACTAGAATGTAGACATACAAGAACCACTTCCATGTTGCCCATACATGTGCAAAATACCCTCATAAGTAATCCATAGCCTCAAGATAGTGTTCATAGTGTGCTTGAGGATTAAATTATCTTAATTAGTATTTAACACATTATTTTATTATATTTTTACTTATTAAGAAATCCTTAAATGTGGTTTCATCTTGCCACTATGGGTCGGGGACACATTAGGAGACACTCCCCATGCCTAATCAACACCTAATTTTTGAGATTAAATTTTGTGAATGAAGGAGGTGCAATGCCATAACTAAGGCAACAATAAAATGTATAAAAGACACAAAGGTCATATTTCCAATCATACTTTTGGTTACTCAATTGGTCTTTAGCAAGAGGGTGGATTCCAAAATGATCATGCAATATGATTACCATTAATCCATTATCCAATGTTCCAAGAGGGAATATCTCAACAAAATCTCATGATACCAAAACATATCAAATATATCAGTTGTACCCATTGTAATACTCACAATATCGCAAGTCACTTCACACAAGTGAAATCATACAACAACACACACAATTGGCATCATATCCAAGAGAACATATCCCTAAATTATCCAAATTACATTTCACACCACATACCCATATTTTATCTCATTAAAACATAATAACACAAAAGGATTGATTTTCAAGCAATAAATGGAAATTATGCACAAACATGCTTAATTAGTCATAATACTTAGAGTTTAGATATCAATGATCCTAAAACAAAAATTCCACAAATAAAACCAATAATCCACATTGGATCAACATATAACAAACATCAAATTCCAATTTCCATCAAATGCCAATCATGGCTAAAACCAATTCTAGAAGTCATCCTAATTGACGAACCTTTGAAAACACCAAATATTTAAACATAAAATCATGAAATTCTAAGAAAATCCACTGTTTCCCAAGTGAAAAATATCACATTCATCTTGGCCAAGTCATGGGATGAGAGGGGATAATCCTTCTATTGGTAAGGAGTTTTGTTTGAAATAGACTCATCCAGAGCAAGGGTGGATGAAAATAAATTTTGAAGAGGCCTCTAAGGGAACCTAGGTCCAAGGGGTGTTTGTTTCATCATTACAAATTGGATATTAAATACCTTGGCAATTGGACCAGAGGAGAATAGTTGAGGGAACAAACAGTGAAGCTAAAGTTCAAGCGGTGCTCCTAGCAGTTCAAAAGTATAAGCAACTTAAGGCAAGGAAGCTACATTTGGAAGGGCATTCTTTGATCACTATAATGGAAATCACCAAAGGGGAGTCTCAGGCATGGTATCTAAACAAGTATATAAAGATAATTAGATCTATTATGGATGAATTTGAGAGCTTTAGAATCACTCACATGAAGAGTGAAGGCAATACTAAAGTAGATGCTTTGTTGCAATTGGGAGTTAGATTAGCATAGTTAGGGACGAAAGAATTCATGGAGGACTTTATTGGAGTGGATACCATGGGGTATAGTCGGATTGGGAGGAGGGAGCATTAGTTGATGGGATTAAAATTAAAATTTGAATTTATTGATTGTTTGGGGAACCAAGGATTTAATATGGTAATGTTTATTTTCTTCATATTCAAATTCCTATTAGTGGTAGCATGGTACTTATTCTCAACCAATATCCTTTTATTCTCTCATGACAAGGAGATTTTCTCCATCTTAATGAATGATGGTGGTCAATATTAGCTAGAATACAAGGAAAATGGTGGCATTTATGATGAATGTGTGGAAGTCTTGAGGCAATATGTGGTATAAATAAGGAATCATTATAGGGTTAGAAGAATCTAGATTGTGAGTGTTGGTAAAAAGAGGGTTTGTTGAATCAAAGGCAGTTGGTATAAATTTGTATTTATCAAATCCAAAGGTGGTGATCTCTATGGAGTGTAGGAGAGTATGGAGGCTAATTTTACTCTTAAAAGTATGAAACAACAACCCTTTTGTGGCAAGCTATCTTGAAGGAGGATGAATGAAATTTTTTTGTTTAAGGAGCCTAGATTCTAGTAGATTTTAGAAATTTTGTTGGGGGAAGAGTTCATGCTAACTTATCATAGGTACAAAATTAATGTAGATGTGTCCTTAGTTATGTTTTCATGAGCTCTCCAACTAGGGATGAAGGAGGAAGCATTATGAGTAATAAGGGAAACTATTAAACTAGAATGGTTGGGATGTATGATTCCCATGATGGAGGTTCTAGAGCTAGGTTTGGGATTATGGGTAGAGAATGGTGATTGACACCTAGTTGATGGTTTGAGAGGTAGCTACTATTCATTTCTATCTTGGAGTGTAGCAACGAGGAATGAAATCAAGATCAATGAAGCACATAAAGGATGGGAGCTATTGAGATAATTTTTGTGGGAGAAGGACATAGAAAAAAAAAGGAAAGGGAATGAGTCTGTGGCTTGGAAAGGAAGAACAATCAGAAGAACAAAGGAGTTATTTTCATTTTGGGGGGTTACTCTTTGGGCACATAAATTCATAAGTCCAAAAAGAAACGACTATGTGATGAATCGGGAGGTCATTTTGTTTGAATTTTCTTGTTTCTTGTTTATTTCTTTGGTGTTGTATAGGGGTGAAAGGTTTTTTTCTTTCCATCAATATGTGTTTAGTCCTGGGGTCATCTAGTTCTTTGTGTAAGGTTAAGCTCTCGAAGTGTCTAAATTTTTAGCTTCTAGAAAATTTTGTAATTTTGTTAGTTGTTGTTAATGGAACTAATTGAAGTAGGTAGGAGTAAGGTAGGAATTAACTATGAGCCCAATACTTTAGGGGAGATTAACAATAGGGTTTTATTATATGGTATTTGTAACAAACCTTTTATTATCAATATAAATCATTAATCACTGATAAAAATAAAAGAACACATTCATCTCATTAAAATTACTTTTTATCCACACACCAAGAAACAAATAGCATAATGAAATACCAAACCACATTTCAAAAGTACAATTTACATATAAACCCAAATGGGTACCAAATCAAATCAAACTGGTGGGAAACAATAATAATATCATCCCACAAAACAAATGCAACAAATTAGAATAAAAAAAAATTCAAAGAGCACAAGAGTTATGAGGCTTCCTACCTCAAAGTGGAGAGAACAAATCAAAACAAAGAGGAAAATGAGCATGTTCCATGAAAGCCAATGAGATTATTGGAAAAATAAAGCAATTCCAGCATGAGTTCAAAGAATCAATGGCCACAAAAATCTCGCAACAAAATCTCCCAAGGCAAGTAAAAATTGATTAACTCCAATAGGTTTTTGGAGAGAAATTAGAAAATACAAATTGCCAATTGAGAATTATGAACTCACTTTCAAAATATAAAACCTTTTTAAAAGGTTCATTTTGACTGAAATAAAAATGACTTAAAATTAATTAACTTAAAATACCAAATAAAACTCCCCAAAGCTTCCAAAAATTAATTAATTTAAATTAATTTATTTAATTCTAAATAAATGGAATATATATGCAACATATTTGTTGGCAAATATAAAATTGCCATTTAAATACTTTAAGGCGACAGTTAAATAACTCATTTGTGACCACTGCATATAACTTGACTATGCATATACAATTTATTGGTCTTTCAGAGTTTAAGCAAGTTAATCCAGACTTTACCTACATGGTAATCAAAGGTAAAATAAAATGTAAGTAAAGATACATCCTCCAAACCATAAACAATAAATGGCTAAGTATGATGAATTGTTAATGTGACTATCTCTTGTAAGCATTGTTGGGGATAAAGACACACTCAAACTTGTGAATCTAGTGGAGTCAATGTCTAGTAACTATCATCACTACAACATATGCACATCAAGTGTAGTTGCCATACATATAAAACAATTGAAGTGCATATACAAATGATTGATAATCAAAGCTAATGCAGGGGCACATTAACAATGTAATCATTCTTGTGTATTTGAATTTTATGTTAACACCCCTATCATATTTAATCATCAT